>JAYESA010000011.1:165844424-166264424 GCA_036927795.1 Iris macrosiphon | reverse complement strand
CACCCAAGGCATCAAAACCAAAATAATAAGAAGTAAACATGTAAAGAAACTCATAGGGAACAATATAGAGCAAATAAAATACAAAAAACTAAATAAATATAATATAATAATTTCTTCCTCATGGCAAGATGTACTTGCCTAAACCCACTACTAAGCTACTACCACGACTACTACTACTACTACTACTACTACTACTACTACTACTACTACTACTACTACTACTACTACCACCACCACCACCACCGAAGGCAAGTTCTGGCTGGGGCTAGGGTTCGGCCAAGGAGATGAGAGGGAGAAGAAAAATAAAGAAAGCGAAAGATGAAGAAGAATGAGGAAGGGAGAGAAATGAAAGGCTATATATATCAAATGGTGACTAGTACTATCCATAATTCTAGAAATTATATGAAAGCAGCTAGAAAAATCTATAATTACACGAGAAGCAATATACAGATATAATATACATATACTAGATAAAATACAATAATACTAAAATAGTAAGACGGATCTCATAACTCTCACCTCCTAAGAAAAATTATGTCCTCGGAATTTCAACAAGCACCTGGTCTATCATGGTATCTCTAGATATCAGGTAGGTAATAAAATAAGTAAGATCGTACGAATATCAATCACATGATACGAACTACCTAGAATAAGATAAGAATGCACAAGACAAGATCATGGTAGAAGATATACGAACAAATATAACTTATGAGTCAAACAAATACGGATATCTAGCTCGAATATCATCCTCGCAATCCCAAGTCGACTCGCTCGTTGAGTAATGCCCCCAAGCAAACTCAAACTAAACGAATGGTCCGGTTCTTTAGAATCTTCTCTCTCCGGTCCAAAATGGATACAGGTCTTTTCTCTTATGAAAGGTCGGTACCAACAACCAATTTTGAATTATCTAGGAATTGGCTCGTATCCGATATATACGATCGTAACTGGATACATGGAAAATATTATATATCTTACTAAGTGACCACGAAAGAGCAAGAAGATTGGAAATATCTCCTACCCGCTAGAGAATATCAAACGGACCTATGTACCTAGGACTAAACTTTTTTCGTATAGCAAATTTGATGACTCCTCGGGTAGGCAAAATCTGAAGGATTACATGATCATCGACATAAAACTCAAGAGGTCGTCGATGTGAATCGGCCCAATGACGCTGGCGATCTTGGGCTACTTTGATATGCTTCAGGACATGCTTGAATAGTTCAACTGTTTGAGATATCATTTCAGGACCAAGCAATTTTTTCTCGCCAATATCATCTAAAGCTATAAGAGATTTGTACTTCCGGTTATATAGTGCCTCGAACGGTGCCCTTTGGATACTTTTTTGGAAACTATTGTTGTAAAAAATTTGACCAAGTGTAAATAATCCTCTCACGAACCACCAAAGTCAAAGGTACATAAATGAAGCATATCTTCTAGAGTTTGGATGGTACACTTTGACTGACCATCTGTCTGCAGGTGGTAGGCTGTACTAAACTTTAGACGAGTACCTAAGCTTTCCTGAAGACTTTGCCAAAAATAAGAAATAAATCTAGAATATCTATCTGAGACTATGCTAATTGGCATACCATGTAGTCCGATAATCTGTCTCATGTACATCTCACCTAACTGTTCTGTGGACTGGCTAATTCTAAAAGGAAGAAAGTGTGCAATTTTCTTGAGACGATCCACTATTACCCAAATAGCATATCTGCCGGTTGGGTTTCTGGGAAGTCCTGATAAGAAATCCATGGTGATATTCTTCCACTTCCACTCCAAAATTAGTAAAGGTTGAAGAAGTCAAGCGGGTCTCTGATGCTCAGCTTTAACTTATTGACAAACCAAACATCGACAGACAAATTGAGTTATTTCTCTCTTTATTAAATTATACCAAAAATGCTGATAAATATCTTTGTACATTTTTGTTCCTCCGGGATGCACTGAATATTGCAAACTATGAGCTTCTGCCATAATCTCGCGACGAAGGTCTCCACTTGGTACACAAAGCCGATTCTCAAAACGGACAGTTCCGTCACTGTGAGTGCTTAGTTCTGGTCTACGTCCTGCCTCACACTCTGCTCTGAGACACTGAAACTTAACATCTGTTGGTTTTTCTACATTGATTCTCTCCACTATACTAGACTGAACTTGCAGACTAGCCATCAATGTTGTATTGTCAGACAATACTACTTCTATACCCATATTCTGAAGATCTTTTAATATTCTTCGTTGTGTTATCAAGAAATAGGCTCCTACTCCCCTGCCCAAGGCATCTGCTACGATATTGGCCTTCCTAGGGTGATACTGAAGGTCAAGGTCATAGTTCATCATCAACTCTAGTCATCTTCTCGGCCTCATGTTGAGATCCTTCTGAGTAAAGATATACTTCAAATTCTTCTGATCAGCATAAATCTCTACCCGATCTCCATAGAGGTAATTTGTCCAAAGTTTGAGTAAAAAGACAACTACTGCTAAATCCAAGTCATGCGTCGGATAATTATTCTCATGGTCTCGAAGATGCCAAGACGCATAAGCTATAACATTCCTATGTTGCATAAGAATACATCACAATCCTCTGCCTGACAGATCACAATATACGGTGAAGCTACATGTTCCATCTAGAAGAGTCAAAATAGATGTCGTGATGAACTTCTACTTGAGCTTCTCATAACAGGTTTGATATTCATCTATAAAATTAAAGTGCACATATTTCTGGGTTAGCTGCGTCAAGATTACAGAAATTCTAGCAAAGTTTGATACGAAGCACCGATAATATCATGCCAATCCCAGAAAACTATGAACTTCTGTAACTGTTCGGGGAACTAGCCACGTCTCAACGGCTTCTATATTCTAGGGATCCACTTTAACTCCTCCTTTAGCAATAATATGTCCTAAGTATGAAATGCGATCAAGCTAGAACTCACACTTGCTGAACTTGGCATATAACTTATGCTCTCTAAGAGTTTGAAGAACTGCGCGAAAATGTTGCTCTTGCTATGCTTCACTTCAACTGTACACTAAGATATCATCAATGAACAATATCACGAACTTGTCCAAGTATGGGATAAAAATATGATTCATGAGGTCCAAAAACACTGTTGGCGCACTGATTGCTCCAAACATCATTACTAGAAACTCTCAATGTTCATATCTCAATCTAAATGCCTTCTTGGGTATATCCTGCTCCCTGACTCTGATCTGGTGATATCACGACTGCAAATCAATCTTGGAATATATCGTTGCTCCACTAAGATGATCGAACAAGTTGTTGATCCTTGGCAAGGGATACTTGTTATTAATTATTACCGCATTAAGGGTACGATAATCCAAACATAATTGTGATGTTCTATCCTGCTTCTTTACAAGTAGTATTGGGGCTCCCCAAGGAGTTCCACTAGCACGAATTAATCTCCGGGCTCTCAATTCTTCTATCATTCGGTACAAGACTTCTAACTCTAAAGGCGTCATCCAGTAGACTCTCTCTGACACTCTGACACTGGTGTTATTTCGAAAAGTAGATCAATGTTAAACACGATCTTCCTTTCTGGTGGCATACCTGGAAGTTCTTTTGAGAATACATCTGGGAATTCATTAACAATTATGGAAAATTTTACTTTCTCGGCTATTGGCATCCTCATGATCGTTGATGAAGACTCTGTCTCGCCTCTAGAAAATGAGAATTCCTTCTCACCAGGGATATAAAAGATAACATTGCCGTTATAGCAATCTATCGTCGCATACCGGGCACTCAACCAATCCATGCCTGAGACAACGTCATAATCTCCCATAGAAAATTATATCAATCTAGCAGGACACTCTCGTTCGCACACTACGATTCGATACGAGACAAACTCTATCGACTCCCACGATACCGTTACCAGTAAGTATATTGAGTCTTACTGATAATAATTCAGGTTCTAATCCAACTCGTATCACAAATCGTGCAGACATAAAAGAATGTGATGTACCAGAATCGAACAATACTGAAGCTGAATGAGAGGTATACTCATGCCTCCTTGTTGCTCTTAACACAACATCAAAAGTCTAGAACTCATGATGTTCTACTGCCAATATAATCTCCAGATGAATTCCCTGCTGGAACCTTCGATATAATTTTGTCGCCACCAAGGTAGGAGCAAACCGACTATGTCTGTAGAAATCTGTCGCATAGCCGTCGACTGCCCTGCCCATTTGCTTCAAGTTGTTAAACTTTGTTGTAGATTATAACGTGATACTGTATTAAAATATCTGGTCTAAAATCTTTCACTGAAAAAAGCCCAAGGGACGGGTACTGTTAGCGAAATCATGTGTGTTGTCCACCAGTCTAGGGCCAAGTCTAGAAATTATAGTCGTACCACTGACACTTGCTCTTCAACTGCCTCTAGGATAGCTTCTGTGTCCTAAAGTCATGTATCCAATGCAATTGCGTCCTCAGTGCCAAAGAAATATGAGGCTTGAATGCGCTTGAAATTTTGCTTGCTGAGTTGTGGGCATGATGTATGCCTCTTTCCAAAGTCCCTTGTACTGACTGAATGAGTACGTCCTCGAGATGCTAATAATTTCCGAAGGATACCAATTAGCATACTATTGTCCCCTCCTACATAAGGTACTGGTTGTACTGGTGGAATTGCTGCAATGGGAGGTACTCGTTGTATCTGGGGTTCTTCATTTTGGGATGTTCTAGACCCAGCCCCGGAATATTGAGGCTGAACCTCAAGCGTTTGCTGGGCATCAGAATATTATCCTACTACTAGAGAAACTCGGACGGGATGATTAGAAGGACCAGGAACAATATTCCTGAAAGATAAAGGACACAAGGATCAACAAAGGGACATACAGGATTGATCGAGGATCAAGGAAGATGTTAAATCAAGATTTCAAGGATATAAATTTGATACTTGAAGGAGATCAAGGAGTAACACGATTGAGACATCTAACATATCTGGTAAACCCCACACTTCTAAATTTTTTGACATGCATGGGCCACCACTTAAATAGTGTCATGCCCCTGAACCAGAATACTCGAGAACAAGGGCAGACAAAGCAAGCTATGTATACAGAGTACTCTATATCCTGAGATACGGTCACGACTGTCTAGACATGTGATAGTTTTACTCTATAATCCAACAGACATTCCTGGGTCAAGTGTCCTAGGTCTCTCAATATCAAGCAAGCAATAACTTACAAGATGTATGATCACCAAACATATAATAGTAAGATATCCCAAACTATACATACATAGATGATCATGAAGCTAGTTAAAATAAAGAACTAGTAAGAGTGCACTGTTACATGACCATCTCTAGCCATAGTCTAGAATATGCTTTACATGTAGGCCCGCAGGCTTGAATGTCAAGTTCCAAAATATGATTTAAACATATACTGGGTAGCTAAACGCCTCTAAAGTATAATGTACAAGATAAGGTGGGTGATATAGAAGAAAACTCACTCATGTCCTCGGGTGCTCCTCGTGTTCACTATCTTGAGGCAGAAAATACGGGAGATCCTACGGTCCTGCTCCAAAATCTGGCCATACAAAACCAATGAGGTCAGACCCCAAAATAGCAAGTACCACAAGGGAGCCAACTTAGGAACTAAAACCAGCATATAGAAAAATCTGTAAGAAATAGCATAAAGAATAGTTAAATAAGTGCATCAGGTATAATAACAGTTAAACAGTTTTAGAGTAATTAAATAAGGATATTTGGAATCAGTAATCAGGTTATAGATTTTAGATCAGTTGTTAAATAAATTAGGACATGACTAGACTAGACTAGACTTGGAATAAAGCAATCACGGCAAATTATGCCCTACGGCTTGCTATCATTAGCTAACTAGGGTTATTACAGTCTAGTTACTAACACATGCAGTTTGAGATTCCATACATCCATATGCCTTGAAGACTATCCGGATTATCCAGGCGTAAGGATATATAAAATAGATTATATCAAGTACAGTAATTTATAGGTAATGCAATACTTGACGGCATGCTGGAAGTGTGCCCCTCGTAACGTAGAGTTCCAAATCCATTAGGTTTCGCTGGGGTACCGGGATTGTATGTAGCCAGGAGATCTCTCTAGATGCTTCTAATTCATTAATCTAGTTGTTATCCTGGGTAAGTTAACAAGAATTCCTAACTGTGGTGTTCAGAAATTTGCCTTAGACATGATGAAGGACAAACAAGACAGTAGCTTGACACGTACATTCAGGATAGAGCAACCAAATCAACCACGAATATTTATCCTATCAATTCAAGTATTACAGTTCAAGAATTCTAGCATGTCAAGAGTTTGCTTCGTTGAGCCACAATTAGGAGTATCAGTACAAGTCAGGTTAACTCGATACAATGAGCTATTATCTGGAATATCAAGGTACGTTTGGTATCGGGAGTTCAAGATTAACAGTGTCAATACAATCCATGTTCAATTCCTGCATGTCGGGAGTGCGCTTTGTCGAGCCACTATCAGGAGTATCAACCCAGGTCAGGTGTCGGGAGTTCAGATTAACAGTGTCAATACAATCCATGTTCAGGAAGTTCCAAGTTCTAGCATTTGTCACAAGTCAGATTATAAGCAATTTAGAGAAAGCTTACATTCATAACAATTAAACAGAATAGGTTAAACAATGGAAACAGTTAAACAAAAAAAAGAACAAATCATAAGAAGCTAAGCTACTACAAATATCATAGGCGCATGGGGTAAGCTGGTTGCATACAATAGCTGACCGTATGCAAGAGCTGGCGCATGAAAGACGGGACGCATGGATCATGGCAAAGTCTACTCCTCGGGGCAAGGTGAGTGACATGCAATAAATGCAAGGTTAGGGAAGTGACTGATGTGACTAACCGTGTCAGAGAAGTGACCAATGTGACTGGCCAAGAAAGGGAGTCAGAGAGAAAAGACAAAATCATAAAAAGTCGTGCTAAGGTTGGTTCAGTCATGCGCTCAATCAAGAAAGAGGCGCATGAGACTTTGGCCGCATGGATACCTTTATGCGCCCGGTGAGTCAATACAAAGAGTTTTTGCAACTTAGTTTTTTCAAGTATTTTGTTTCAAAAATTCAAGTGTGGATTCAGTCATGCGCCCAACAATTTAGGCACATGCTACAAGGACATGCGGCAAAGAGTTTCGTGTCACATGGCCTCTCTGCCGCATAGGTGCTTGGAGCATAAAGTCCCTTCCTCCCAAAACTAGCAAGTCTGCCATGGAAAAGCTCCAAGTCTAGAAAACTTGTATTCTCCATGAAATTCTCATTTCAAGTCCGAATCTAACAAAGTTATGTTCAAAACCGCATGAAATCAAGTGCTCATCAACATGGAACTACTAGTTTTGGAAAACATCAAGTTTTAAGAGATCAAAACTAAGTAAAGTCATAGAAGCTACAAACTGGAAACTTAGATCTACTCCAACCAAGTTATCAAAATAAAAAATAACAAGAAGTAAATGTATAAAGAAACTCATAAGGAACAATATAGAGCAAATAAAATGCAAAAACCTAAATAAATAAAATATTGCAAGTTCTTCCTTATTGACAAGATGTATTTTCCAAACCACTACTAACCTACTACCACTACTATCCAATGAAAGCTCACGACTGGGACTAGGGTTCGGCCAATGAGAGGAGAGGGAGAAAAAAATAAGGAAAGAGAAGGAAATGAAGAAGAATAAGGAGGAGAGAGTACGGGTAGGCTATATATATCAAAGGATGACTAGCACTATTTATAATTCTAAAAATTACATTAAAGCAACTAGAAAAATCCATAATATTATGAGAAACAATATACAACTAGAACACACATATACCAGATAAATTACAACAATACTAAAATAGTGAGACGGGTCTCACAACATAGGTGTCAATTTTCTCTATATATAGAGGATCTTCTCTTTCGTTTGAGATGTTAAAAAAAATCGAGAGCACCAGTGCATTTGCGGCCCAGAGAGCTCCCCTCCCAATAGTGATTTTCGAGTGATCCGAAGGTGACTTAGAGCGTTCCAGAAGTTCTCGTGTGAACTTGCTGGATCCTGGGGGTAGATCATCGTGTAGGGCGGATCTTTTCTTTAGCACCGGTGGTTTTATAACCCTAGCAAGGAGTTCCTTTCTTTATATATCTTTTTTTGTGTTCGTTCTTTCTCATTGTAGCGTCTGTGAATGTAAAGAGGAGAATATTTTTTTCTTTGTTGTTGTATTTTTATTTTTTTGTTCAGTAGTTTATAACATGTTCCTGGTGTTATGCTTCTTGGGGGTTGCGTGTCACTGTAGAGGAACTCTTATGTGAATCTCAGTACACCAATTTCTCTTCTGGAGATAGTAGAGATGAACTCTTGTGTGAGTCTCTACTTTGCAGACTGTTTCTTCTTTGATACAACTTAGGGACTAACATTTTATTCATACTTTGCAGTATCGACCGATACTGATCCGATATGACCTATATCGATACTGTTTGATATGTCCTGATTCAATACTGATCGATACCCGATGCTGACTTATACCGACATTAGAGATCTCTTTTTCGTTCAATTTTGTAAATAAAATATATTTTTTTGTAGAGAGAGACTATTTCACCAATCGAGTCACAGGTATCTGACATATTCATACCTGACAATTTTCCACAAAGTAGTAATGAAACGTATAACTTGTACAAAAATTGAACGAAAAGACCGATTAATAAGATTGTAAAAACATAGTAAGACTTTAAAAACATAAAAAAGACAGAAAAAATATTTAAATTGCATGTAAACTAATCGGCAATGGTGATCATTCAATTTCAAACTACGAAGAAACAATACTTAAAATATTTAAAATTTTGTCTAAATATATTATTTTTTTAAAAATATTAAAAATTATTTGTTTTTCGATACCAAAAAATTCGATACTCCAATCAAAAACCGACGATACTCTCGATAATGTTGATACACATAGGAATTGTCTTATACGGATTTCAATACTGATATTGTGTCCCCGATCCAATTCGTAAAACAGAGAATTTTTTTCCAGCTGCTGCAGCTGGAAGGTAAAACCACTGAAATATTTAAGATATCCTGAAGGTATCAGCAATGTGGAAAGCTGACACTTATTTCTACTTTTGTGTGTAAAACTTGTTACATCAAGTTTTTTTTAGGGAATTTATAAGGGCACTACAAAGTTTACTCAGGGCTAGCCCAGGAATGGGGCTAGCCCATTAATGAACAAAGTTTACTCACACTAGCCCATTTATTTACTCATACTAGCCCAAACTTGAAACCCTCCTCCCAAACCCTCCCAAACCCTCCCAAAGCCACCGGAGCCGTCCCCCTCCCGCCGGAGCCCTTCTCCTCGAGTTTGTCCTCCTCCTCCTTGTCGATGTCTCCCAAAGTCTCGAAAGAATCAAGGTACAAATCTTCTTTCTCCTTGTTCTATTGCATTTACAAAATTCTCCCAAAAATTTAAAAAATTCAATTGCATTTCAAAAATTTTGAGTGATTTTCTTTCCATTCTTCAAATGAGGGCATACAAGTCCTGAATGGAGTTTAGGATGTAGTTTAGACGTTTACTTGGATGGTCAAACCCGATTTTAGGGCATACAATGTCGACAATCGTCGACAGTGTCGAGCAGTATCGGGCGGGACTGTAGAAATTTCTACAATACCATATAGATTTAGGACGGTAGAGAATTCTACAGTCCTATATAAATTAAGGACTGTAGAAATATCTACAGTCCTAAATTTATAAAGGACTGTTGAAATTTCTGCAGTCCTGTATACGTATAGGACTGTAGGAATTTCTACAGTCCTGAATGTTAAATTAATTTAGAATATTAAATGAAATTTTATTTTTTGTCTTATAGTCATGACCCTCGGAAGGGCACTGTGGATGAAGTTATCATCAAAAGATGCCCTACTGCGTCGATGCGTAAGGAACGCAATATTTTGCGTACTATTGCACCAGGTATCACTATCCGCGAGCCCGAGACACGCCCTGAAGTGAGGAAACATCGATCGACGAAGAAGAATATCACTCGTTCGAAGAGACGTGCTCCTCCTAGTTCTTCCGGTTCTTCCTCCTCCGATGAGGACATGTCAAATGTCCCACATCGGCCTACTGATGGTTCAGGACCTTTGCAGCCTGCAGATAGTCCTGTCGAGAGTCTCCCATAAACCCTCGAAAATTGGGCTACTGATGGTTCAGGACCTTCTGAGTAGCCACATAGTCCAGTCGAGACTCGTCCAAACGGTTGCTCTATGTTACCGTCGATCGAAAATCATATTACATACTAAATATGAAACAATTCGGTAAGTACATTATGTTATGATAATTTTATATATAGTTGTAAGTTCAAAGTTCATCCAATTATTTATAGATAAGTATATTTTACATAGAGGTATAACTTCATCCAATTGTTTACTTTTCAGGAGAGTTCTCGTATGTTGACGGTGATCAACCACGAGAAAAAATATAATACATGGAGGTATGAATTGTTGGAAGACGATGTGAAGGCAAAAATTAGTCCCACCGGTTTATAATATTTGGGTAGCTACTCATATACGACGGTGGATAATGCACTGATATCAGCATTTGTAGAACGATGGTATCCTGAAACCAACACTTTCCATCTACCAATGGGAGTTGACGATTACCCTTGATGACGTCCATAATATATTGGACTTAGGGTTGATGGTCGAGTCATGATGAATCAAACTTTTGATGAGACGAGCATCAACTTTTAGGACCATATTGTGGATTATGTATCAGGGTGTCTAGGAGTTGATGCCACTAGTTTTACCGGTCTTCAAGAATTCAAGAAGTCCTACGAACTTCCTCTAAAATATTTGGAGGAGATATTCGTTGATCCGGACCCCGAAATGGATAATAGTGATAATGTGGCCCGCGGATATATGCAGCTCATCTTAGGGGCTATTGGCATTACGGATAAGTCTGGAAAGTCCATACATGCCAAATATCTTCTCAATTTGGACAATATTGACACATTGGAAGAAATATCTTGGGGAAGCGGTATACTAGCATACCTTTACCGCGAGCTTGGGCGGCATCCCGCGTAGGTTCGAAGACAATATCCGGATGCCAGACTCTACTCCATGTATAGATATATCTTTGTCAACTTGTATACATAATTTTAATTTTGTTGTTTATTTTTGGACTAATATTTTTTTAACCTGGTTACGTGAAGGCATGGATATACGAGCACTTTCCAAACCTGCAGCGGGCGAAACTGAACCGAGGGTATAACAAGAACCTTCGTAGAATGTGCCGATGGAAGCCAACTAAGGAAGATGCCAAACGTTCTCACACATTGGCCGCCCTACGGAATGCACTCGAAGATATGATGACAGAACAGATGAATTTAGACCTAACTTTGTACTTAATTGGTATTAATTGACTATGTTATGCTAAATTTTATGCGGTGCAGATTGTTTGGGATCCATACCATGATTTACGACAGACTAGTCGTCCATTACAACCAGTCGCTTTATATCACGGTCTTATTAGTTGTCATAAAATCGAGGAGGCTTATATGCCTGATAGAGTGCTCCGTTAATTTGGCTACGTTCAAACTGTCCCAAAGCGCACTTTAAAAATGATAACTCCTCCGCGCGGTACAAAACCGCTAAACTATATTCCTGCGACGTTCAACTGGGTATTGGACTTCTTCCCCGAGTGGCAACGCCACGTTATTAGAGATACCGAACGGCAAGCAGCAGTCAATATGACGGAGTATAGCGACGACTATCTCACCTACTACGCCGGTGTCAGACTACCTACCTTGTTTCAACACGGAGATGATATTGTGCATGTACCTTCAGATCTTTCTGCCAAATCGGTCTTGTATACTGTATTGGTCAAGATGGTGAGCCAACTTCTATACTTTAAGTTTGATATTTGTAAATATTTATAACAAAAATTTTTAATTCTCATAAATAGTCAAGGAAAGTGAAGAAGTTGGGAAGAAGCCTCGTAAGTTGCCAGGGTTCGAATTATATGGCAATCAATGACGAACTCCAACAAATCGACAACGCTGAAGTTTTTCTTTCTTGGAAAATAGAGAGCAACGTACAAAGAGGCGGCATGAAGTTTAGGCCCCGTTTGAAGAATTGTAAAACTTTCAATGAATATGACTTTTGAGAATTGTAAAAGTTTAAACTATGAGTTTGAGTTGTAAAACTTTGAATTAATTTGCTATTATTGACACTTTGAATGAATTTGCTTCAATTGCTATAATTTGATAATTTGCTACAATTGCTACATACATACAATTTGTGTTCAAATTTTGCTACATACATACAGTTGTCAATTCTGTACACAGTGGAGCTAATTTTACTTATAACTGTGTATACAGATAGTCGATAAAGTTTAGGACTGTCAACAATTTGACAGTCCTAGTTTCAGTCCTAGTATTGATTAGTATCAATGCACAACATAAAGTCAAAATCGATTAGTATCAATTAGATAGCTCCATTCATTGCACAACATACACACAACATACAATTCAATATACAGTTAAAAATACATGGCTCATTGCACAAAATATATTTCAATATACAGTATCAATCGATTAGAATATCAAAGTAGTCGTTCGACATGATTTTTGGATCCTCCATCTTCATCATCTTCTTATAGGCAGCCATTGCATCCGTGTAGGGTATCGTCCATGCGATCGCTTTCTCTGGTGCGTGTTTATACCAAAGCGTAGAAGGTGGCAAAATAGAAGAATGACCGATCAACCTTGGGATGACAAAGTATTGTCCGACAAGCCCTATGCAACATAGATTGGATACTCCGTGTTCGGCCGGTGGAGCACACATTGGAAAGAAAGTATTATTATCGACAGTTGTCTCCAACGTTCCGTGTTCGACCGGGACTGCAATTTCTTGGATTTTAACCTCAATGGATCTTCTCTCCGGTTCCGATGCGATACACCACCTTGCGTGCAAAAGTTTCACTTGTGGCAAAGCAAAGAAATTATCTTGAACTTCCACCGTCGACATTATCGACAGCTGTCTCCAACGTTGATCAACAACATCTATTGGAATAGGTATAGATTCACGACGATATTCGTTGATCTCATGTGCACAAGGAAGTCCGAGTGAATGTCGATATGAACAACCGCAAACCTCGGGATCATAACCCACCGACTTTGACCTACCAATCTCCTCAAACAATAAGCCCAATGCCTTATGAGATACTACATGGATTAAACCATCCAAGTGGTGTTCATGCTTGAATTCATGCTTTACAATATTGAGGCTCATCTCAAATGATGCTACAATCTCGTTCACCGTGGAAGTCATCATCAAATGAATCGATTGCCAAACGGAGACAAAATTACCGACCGATGACCGTAGATATCTTTTAAAACTTGAGTGTGATCCTTCGACCCGGTTCGTAGTGATTGTGCCATAATGCTTCACCATGTTCGTCAATGCTAACACGAATTGCTCTTTATGTGGTTCTAGCCAAGTATCTTTGATATAAGATATGCATGTCGGGTTACTCGTCTCCTACTTTTGTTGGAACATGTACTATGCTGTGTCGTAGCTGTCTGTAGTACTTGCTTGCCATACAAGACTCCAATCACTGTAGAATTCTTCGAAGCGAAGCATGTCGATTTTACTATCTACATTTTTAAATTTTCTCTTGCATTGAGCTTGGATATTTCGATTTATATGCCAAGTGCATAGTAGTCCATGCGCATGAGAAAATAAAATCTCTATAGCATTTATCAGCGCATATTCTCTGTCGGTAAAAAAAACAGAAGGCTCTTTGTAACCTGTGTAAAGGGATTGTAGTTTCCTCAACGCCCATGTGTAATCCTCTACTATCTCACTCTTCATAAAACAAAAAGCGATTGTAAATATTTTTCCAGTAGACGTAAACCCAACAACGTGAAAAAGAGGCATCTTGAACTTGTTGGTCTTATATGTACAATCAAGGATCAACACGTCTGCGAATGACCGAGCCAAGTGTGTGCAATCAGGATGAGCCCAAAACAACGAAAGGAGTTCATAAGTTTGTGGATGTCTTCTATGGTACTCCACGTAGTGATGCTCCCCAAGCAACTTCAATACTTGCTGCATCACCATTCTTCCTTTCATACTTTTAAATTTTGCTCTGGCCAAACTATTATAGATGGTCCTAATGGTAGACTTGTTCCCATCTTCTTTTTGTCGCACGGCAGAATAAAAATTTTTCGGTAAAACTTCGAAAAGGAACAATTCTTCAACCAACTTTCTCTCATCCTCCTTCAACCGTGCCACATAGGCATGACCCGTAAGTGTCCCTGGAGTAGGATGATTGTGTCTTTCATTCTTAACTTCGATTATCCACTTCACATCTTCTATTTTTACAATCAACACCTTCAATGGACAACCATATTTTCTCGTCCCAACATTTTTCTTAGGGATTTTTTTTTCAGCAACACCCTTTTTTTATGATGCTCCCTAAATACACCTCCTCTTTCGCACCCCAGCTCTACATATTTTTGGCCCGACCGAGATCTAATGGATCTTGCAATGACAATTACTGTCACGCCCCGATTTCGGCTAATCGATAATCGTCCCCCGGGCGTGATGCCGTGCACGCGTAGGGCGCGCGTGCACAAGGCCTTAGGCATAAGGATATTCTTTAGAACAATGCAACAGAGTAGACATATAAGATAACACAAGGTTGAGGCATAGAAAAGTTTCTCTTTTATTTATAATGAACATCTTTTTACATCGCTTGACTCAAAAGTATAAAATGCCCCACGGGCTTACAAACTTGGACGCAAAATGAGATAGCCGATCCATACATTATGTCCCTTTACATAGATTCAAAAACTCAAAATCTACCTTGGGTGCGAGTAAGCACCATCTCCTTAGCGATATTCAGCAACGGAGAGAGAGTGAAAGGCTTCTAGCTTGAGCCTCCAAAAGTCTTGGCCACGAACCGCCAAGGATCCCAAAAGTTCGGAGAGAACTTCAGCTCCTCGTCGCGTTGCCTTGCGCCGGGGAACCTGCTACAACGAGGGTCAGTACTTCGGAAAGTACTGGTGAAGGCTAGCTGCTCAACTTTACCAAGCTCATGAGATGAGATCTAATGAGTATGCTACAATTATGTTCTTAGGTGGGTTTCTATTCTTGCCTAGTTCAGATTTTATTTAGCAGGTATGCAAGAACAAAATAACATAACTTCATATGCCACCGTTCGGTGACTTTACCTGTACCGTCTGAACCACCTGTACAACTTACCATAGCCTTCCCTGTCACGAAGACATAGTTAGTCTGCACAGTTTAAATATACACTATATCTTTCTTTGTTGTCTACCAGCCATCATGGGTTTAGTCTGGGCTGGCGGCGACGCTTGCAGCGCGGGTAGCTAGCCCCGCTACAATTCCCTGCTCCCAGGACTAAGAAAGTAGATTCCGCCCGGGTCAAAACGGCCCGGTGCCCCGGTAACCGCTCGCAGGAACCTGGATCCCTTGTGCACAAGAATTCCCATGACCATTTCTATGAACTCTACTTCACAGATTTACTTACCAGCGATTTAAAGAACATCATGTATGAAACTGCTTTACTGTACTATCACAATCAACCAACAGTTATATGAAATAACATGCAGTAGTTTATAGAAGAACACTTTGAACTATCAATAGATACCAACCCATTAAACACCCAACGAACATGCATGCATCAATGAATTTATGCAAGGTTTGTATGACAAGCAATGGGTGTTCCAAGCCTACTTCTTATCTTATCTTGTTATCCAACTTGTTACTTAATTGGTATCGTTTGATTGAATGCCCAACTGAGTCAGTTTTATTATGAACGGAGCCCTTGGAAAGAAGGTGCTTATCGAAATAGAGCCACTCACAAGTTTGTTGAATAGGAAGAAGAAGAAGGAGAGGTCTCTAAGACTCCGCTCGCGCGTCGTCTACACGATCACCTGCACGCACCAACGGATGATCATTACCTCCTGCTTCGGTCTCCAAGGCTCGATACGAAATGCGAAATTCTAAGAACTAAAGCAACGAAATCCATTAAAACCGTTCAAGAAAACGCAAGTCATAAAACCAACAAGAAAGCATCCAAGCGGCACGAAAACGGACAAGAAACCAACGCAACGGAAAGGCCCCTCTCGACTCTGCCGCCGAGTCCATCCTCGAGGCACAATCCATTGTATATGGGACCTGATTCCGAAGAAACCAATCCATAACGAGGAAAGGATCTTAATTCAATCTGTCCCGTTCGGACGGTCGTAAGTATTTCTTGGCCGCGCTCCCCGAATAGGGGGAACGGGGCATTACATCATAACCATCCAAAAGAAAGTTTCGTCCCGAAACTTAGGAATAGAACCTACCACTAAGGAATAATGAGGGGAACCTTTCCCTCATATCAGCTTCAAGTTCCCAGGTCGACTCCTCGACCGAGTGGTTCCGCCACCGGACGCGCACTAGCGAGACGGTTCGGTTCCGCAACTGCTTCTCTTTACGATCCAAAACTTGGACAGGCTCTGCCGCGTACGACAAGTCCGCTTGCAGATTCAACTGCCCCAAGTCGACTATGTGGTTCGGGTCGTGTACAAACTTTCTCAGCTGTGAAACGTGAAAAATATTGTGTACTTCTGATAGGGCAGGCGGCAAAGCAACTTGATAAGCGACCGGAGTAACCCGTTTGAGAACTTCAAACGGCCCAACAAATCTCGGACTTAGCTTTCCTTTTACTCCGAATCGCATGACTCCGCGCATAGGCGAGACTTTCAAGAACACATGGTCCCCTTCAAAGAATTCAAGGGGGCGACGTCGAGCATCGGCATAACTCTTTTGTCGGCTTTGTGCTGTCTTCAACCATTCACGAATCAACCGAACCTTTTGTACGGTTTGTTCAACCAGCTCCGGCCCAAGGATTTGTCGTTCTCCGACTTCGTCCCAGCAGATTGGTGACCTACACTTCCGCCCATACAAAGCCTCGTACGGAGCCATCTCGATGCTGGACTGATAACTGTTGTTGTATACAAATTCGGCCAGCGGCAGGTAGACGTCCCAACTTGACTTCGAATCGATCACGCAGAGGCGCAACATGTCTTCTAGTATCTGATTCACTCATTCCGTCTGACCATCGGTTTGTGGATGATAGGCTGAGCTAAACTTCAACTTGGTCCCCATCGCCAGCTGAAGGCTCTCCCAGAAACGCGAGATGAATCGCCCGTCCCGATCTGATACTATAGAAACTGGCACTCCGTGCAGCCGGACTATCTCGTCAAGGTAGGTCTGGGCGAGGCGATCGGCGCTCCAAGTACTTTTGATGGCAATGAAGTGTGCAGACTTGGTTAACCGGTCGACGATAACCCAGATCGCGTCGTTCCCCCGTTGCGTCCTTGGCAGGCCAACAATAAAATCCATGCAGATGTGCTCCCACTTCCATTCCGGGATAGCAAGATTTTGCATCTCCCCGCCCGGCCTCTGATGCTCTGCTTTCACCCTTTGACAAGTTATGCATTGGGACACAAAGAGTGCAACATCTTTCTTCATGCCGTGCCACCAGAAGGTCGTTCGGAGGTTCTTATACATCTTCGTGCTCCCGGGATGGATCATATAGGCTGCGTAATGAGCTTCCGCAAGGATCTCCTTTCTAAGTTCTGAATCATCGGAGACGCATAGCCTTTCTCTCACCCGCAACGCTCTATTTTCATCTACTGCAAAGTCCTTCGCCTTCCCCGCTAGAATCTGCTCGTGCATCTTCCTTAGGAAAGGGTCATCTTTCTGAGTAGATGTGACCCGCTCTATTAGGTTGGGTACGAATCGCATCTGAGCGACCCGCGCGCCACGATATCGAATTCGGAGTTCGATGCCCATTTCTTCTAAGTCCCTTCGTAACCTGCGATCGACTGACAGAGATCCAACGAAGATCCGACTCAAAGCATCCGCTACAACGTTCCCTTTTCCAGGCGTGTAGTCTATCGTCAAGTCGTAATCTTTTATCAATTCTAGCCAACGGCGCTGACGAAGGTTGAGGTCTGTCTGGGTGAATAGGTACTTTAAGCTCTTGTGATCGGTATAAATCCGGCAAGGCACTCCATAAAGGTAGTGTCGCCACAATTTTAGGCCAAAGACAATTACCGCTAATTCCAGGTCGTGTGTAGGATAATTTTTCTCGTGCTTCTTTAGCTGCCTGGAGGCATAGGCTATCACTCGATCTCGCTGCATAAGTACACACCCCAAACCTTGTCCGAACACGTCGCTAAATATTTGGAATCCCGAGATCTCGTCTGGTAGTGCAAGTAACGGGGCAGAGGTGAGGCGATGCTTTAACTCTTTAAACGAAGCTTCGCAGTCGGCGGACCACTCAAATGCGACTCCCTTTTGTGTGAGGCGAGTCAGAGGTAGTGCAAGTTTGGAAAAATCCTTCACGAACCGTCTGTAGTAGCCCGCTAGCCCGAGGAAGCTTCGAATCTCGCTAACGGATGCAGGTCGCTTCCACTCGACAATGGCCTCCACCTTCTTCGGATCGACTGAGATGCCTCCCGCAGAAATGATGTGCCCGAGGAAAGATACACTACTTAGCCAGAATTCACACTTACTCAGCTTAGCATATAGCTGGTTGTCCCGAAGAGTTTGTAGCACGGTCCGCAAGTGCTCTGCATGTTCTTCCTCACTCTTCGAATACACCAAGATATCATCGATGAATACTACTACAAACTTATCGAGGTAGGGCCGGAACACAAGGTTCATTAAACTCATAAAGGCAGCGGGTGCATTGGTTAGTCCGAACGGCATCACCAGGAACTCATAATGGCCATAGCGAGTTCGAAAAGCTGACTTTGGCACATCGTCTGGCTTGATCTTTAGTTGGTGATAGCCCGAACGGAGGTCGATTTTAGAGAATACCGTGGCAGCTTGCAACTGATCAAAAAGATCGTCTATTCTTGGAAGAGGATACTGGTTATGAATGGTTGCTTTATTCAATTCTCGATAGTCGATGCAGAGCCGCAATGAGCCATCCTTTTTCTTTACGAATAGTACTGGCGCACCCCACGGAGATACACTAGACCGAATGTATCCTCGATCTAGCAAGTCTTGCAACTGTACTTTAAGCTCCTTCAATTCTGCCGGGGCCATTCGATACGGCGTCTTGGAAATTGGTCGAGTTTCTGGGAACGTGTCTATAGTGAACTCTGTCTCTCGATCGGGCGGCATGCCTGGCAACTCGTCGGAGAACACATCAGGAAAATCTGCCACAACGGGAATAGACTCAACGTTTGCGCAATCTTGCCGAGTGTCTCGAACGGACGCTAAGTACCCTTCGTAACCGGAGTGAATCATCCGTCGAGCAGACATTGCCGAGATCACCATGCAGGTATTCGACGCTTTCGACTCAGGACTGCACGTGAAGAGAAACTCGATCTCGCCGGGCAAACGAAACACGACTTCCTTTTTCGCACAGTCGATTGTAGCTGAACAAGCGCCGAGCCAATCCAACCCCAGAATAAGATCGTAGTCCCTTATGTCTAGAACTATCGCATCTAATGACAATCTCCGTCCCCCGATGCAAATGTTACCTTCACGACAGACTAAGCGAGCCGATAAATCTACGCCCGAAGGAGTACTAACACTTAGGTTTAAGCCTAGCGGTGTCATAGGGAATGTGTGTTCGGCGGCAAAATCTGCCGAAATGAAGCTATGTGTTGCACCAGAATCAAACAATACTCGAGCAGGTACATTATTAAAAAGTAATATACCTGACACCGTCGTGTTCGATGCAAGTGCCTCGTCCCGAGTCAAAGCATAAACTCGGCCCTGAGCGTTTGGCGGTGCTTGGTTCGCTCGTTGAGTTTGCCCCTGACCCTGAGCTGAGTCATTATTCTGCTGCGGACGGTGTGAAGATGAATCGTTGGAACGGGTTGGACAATTACGAGCAATGTGGCCCACCTTGCCACACTTGAAACATCCTCCTTTGCCCGCACGACATTCGCTGATGTGGTGTCCTGGCTTGCGGCAGTAGGCACAATTTTGTCCTTGCCTCTTTCCTTGATTCGAGTCTTGGGAGCCGCCATTGTTGTTGTGGCGCTTATGCGCGTTGTTTCCTCCTGTGTTGGCAGGACGCTTGTGATTGTGATTTTGCACAGCGCCGGTGCTAACTGGAGGATACTGCGACTCTAGGGACAGTGCATGATTCAAGGACTCCCGCATGGTACGATATTGAGTCACTACGACGTGAGCACGGATATAAGGTCGTAGTCCGAGCTCGAACTTTCGTGCACGACTTTCGGCATCGGCGAGCTGAGACTTGGCAAACTTTGCAAGTCGGTTGAACTCTGAAGCGTATTGACGCACCGTCATGTCCCCCTGCTTCAGTAGCGCAAACTCGTCTTCCTTTTCGCGACGGACGGCGGGTGGAAGGTATTCCACCACGAAGGCCTTGCGAAACACGGACCAGGAGATAGCCGTTGTGCCACCTTCACTCAAAATAGCTTGCTTGTGCACATCCCACCAGTCATATGCATTTTGTAGGAGCTGAAGCTGGGCACACGCCACTTTCTTGGTCTCGTCTAGGCACAGCGCTTCGAAGTGGTCCTCCAACTCGACCAGCCAGTCCATCGCTAAGGAAGGGTCCTCGGTGCCTTTAAACGTAGCACGGCACATCTTCTTAAATTCAGATATCGACACGATTGACCCATTCTCGCCTGAGGGTAAGGTACCCTGGGAATTCTGCGGTCCGGTGGCTTCAGCAACTATTGGCACGGTTGCGGGGGCGGATGCAGAATGATTGTTGGCGACCATATTCGTCACCATTGTTTGCAGACTATTCATCTGCTTTTGCTGTGTATCCGCCTGAAGTCGCTGCGCCACGAATTGAGCTTCAATCCGTGACTCGAACTGACTCTGCCGTAGTTCAGCTTGTTTCTGCTGCATCTCCATCAAACGCATCATTCGCTCGAACGGATCGGCAGAGGGTGCGGCAGCTGGACTCCCAGAGCTGCCCGAGGTGCCTGAACTACTCGCTTGCACTTGCGCCACCATCTGCGCTTGTGCACCAGGCTCGGAAGTCGTTCCTTGAAAGGAAAGTAACTTGTATTAGTCTCAAGGTATATTATGGACTCACTGTATGGAACGTATCTTATTTTGGCCAAGCGATTTCAAGGGTCTACTCGGAAGGAACAAGGTCCTCTTTAGAAACTTTCTTTGTGAGATCAAAGGATCTGAAGCATGCTCTGATACCAATATGTCACGCCCCGATTTCGGCTAATCGATAATCGTCCCCCGGGCGTGATGCCGTGCACGCGTAGGGCGCGCGTGCACAAGGCCTTAGGCATAAGGATATTCTTTAGAACAATGCAACAGAGTAGACATATAAGATAACACAAGGTTGAGGCATAGAAAAGTTTCTCTTTTATTTATAATGAACATCTTTTTACATCGCTTGACTCAAAAGTATAAAATGCCCCACGGGCTTACAAACTTGGACGCAAAATGAGATAGCCGATCCATACATTATGTCCCTTTACATAGATTCAAAAACTCAAAATCCACCTTGGGTGCGAGTAAGCACCATCGCCTTAGCGATATTCAGCAACGGAGAGAGAGTGAAAGGCTTCTAGCTTGAGCCTCCAAAAGTCTTGGCCACGAACCGCCAAGGATCCCAAAAGTTCGGAGAGAACTTCAGCTCCTCGCCGCGTTGCCTTGCGCCGGGGAACCTGCTACAACGAGGGTCAGTACTTCGGAAAGTACTGGTGAAGGCTAGCTGCTCAACTTTACCAAGCTCATGAGATGAGATCTAATGAGTATGCTACAATTATGTTCTTAGGTGAGTTTCTATTCTTGCCTAGTTCAGATTTCATTTAGCAGGTATGCAAGAACAAAATAACATAACTTCACATGCCACCGTTCGGTGACTTTACCTGTACCGTCTGAACCACCTGTACAACTTACCATAGCCTTTCCTGTCACGAAGACATAGTTAGTCTGCACAGTTTAAATATACACTATATCTTTCTTTGTTGTCTACCAGCCATCATGGGTTTAGTCTGGGCTGGCGGCGACGCTTGCAGCGCCGGTAGCTAGCCCCGCTACAATTCCCCGCTCCCAGGACTAAGAAAGTAGATTCCGCCCGGGTCAAAACGGCCCGGTGCCCCGGTAACCGCTCGCAGGAACCTGGATCCCTTGTGCACAAGAATTCCCATGACCATTTCTATGAACTCTACTTCACAGATTTACTTACCAGCGATTTAAAGAACATTATGTATGAAACTGCTTTACTGTACTATCACAATCAACCAACAGTTATATGAAATAACATGCAGCAGTTTATAGAAGAACACTTTGAACTATCAATAGATACCAACCCATTAAACATCCAACGAACATGCATGCATCAATGAATTTATGCAAGGTTTGTATGACAAGCAATGGGTGTTCCAAGCCTACTTCTTATCTTATCTTGTTATCCAACTTGTTACTTAATTGGTATCGTTTGATTGAATGCCCAACTGAGTCAGTTTTATTATGAACGGAGCCCTTGGAAAGAAGGTGCTTATCGAAATAGAGCCACTCACAAGTTTGTTGAATAGGAAGAAGAAGAAGGAGAGGTCTCTAAGACTCCGCTCGCGCGTCGTCTACACGATCACCTACACGCACCAACAGATGATCAATACCTCCTGCTTCGGTCTCCAAGGCTCGATACGAAATGCGAAATCCTAAGAACGAAAGCAACGAAATCCATTAAAACCGTTCAAGAAAACGCAAGTCATAAAACCAACAAGAAAGCATCCAAGCGGCACGAAAACGGACAAGAAACCAACGCAAAGGAAAGGCCCCTCTCGACTCTGCCGCCGAGTCCATCCTCGAGGCACAATCCATTGTATATGGGACCTGATTCCGAAGAAACCAATCCATAACGAGAAAAGGATCTTAATTCAATCTGTCCCGTTCGGACGGTCGTAAGTATTTCTTGGCCGCGCTCCCCGAATAGGGGAAACGGGGCATTACAATTACTACGTTATGTCGTCTTCCAACTTCTCTGCACCACTCTAATGCTTCTTTCTAGGTTGCAAATTGAATATCCGTTGAGAATATATCATCCACATCAACACCAATAGCAGGATGTACCACAATATCTGTACAAGGTTGGTCCTATAACCAATATAAATAATATAACCATTAATAACTTTATATAATTATCCAGGACTGTCACTATTTTGACAGTCCTATTTGTATATAGGACTGTCAAAATTATGACAGTCCTACTTTTATATAGGACTGTCGAAATTCTGACAGTCCTATATTTATATAGGACTATAGAATTATTGACAGTCCTATATTATATAGGACTGTCTAATTTTTATAGTCCTTACACGATGACTGTCGAATTAGGGTTATCGTTTGACGTACCGTACGTGCTTCGGAACAACCGACATGTTCTTCGGAATGTCCGGAGTGCATATTTAATGGATTGGATGATCCAACTTCGTCATCGAAGATATTTTCATGCATTGTTCCTACAATAGTAAAAGAAACTATTTTTATTCATCGTATGTTGTCGAAGACATACCGGAAGAATATTCGTTGGACAATCACCAAAGCAAAATTCTCCTCCACTTGGGACCACAACTATCAATTTCCAAATTTAGGTTTAGACTTGGAGAATGAGAGTTTCTTCAAGTCAAGGAAAAATGCTTAAAATAGAAATTTTGTTCACTTATATACCTTGGTGTGGGCTAGTCCCAAGTAACTTTAAGAGTGGCAAACTTGTAATTTTGGGAAAATTACTTTGGGCTAGCCCCAAGTAATAAGTGTAGTGCCCTTATAAATTCCCTTTTTTTATTGAATGTAGTAGCATACCACATTAAACAGTTCTTTATAAGGACTATAAGGTTGGGGTGAGCATATAAAGGTTGGAAATCGAAATCTGACAAGCGGTTCGATTTTCGGTTTAAAAATTTTGATACATTGGTTCGATTTTCAGTTCTTGGTCTGAGTAACCGAACCAAAAATCGATTTAGATTTAGTAATTTATCAAATTACCCTTAATCTATATAAACTAATATTTTTTCTAACCATAACTGAACGCATTCTCTCCTCATACTTTCTATCAACGCTTCTTTGAGCGTTATCTATCTGTTCTCAATTTACATATGCTAATATTTTTTTCACTTTCTATAATTGTAATAATTCATAAATGCAATAATTTCAAAAAAAATTTAAGATTTTTTATTTAGATATGACCGTTTGCTAAAAATGTAAAGGTCTGCCCATTGGCCGATGAATCCAAACCGACTGAAAATTGATCCAAATTAATTTGGTTCGGTTTTGTTTGATTTTTATGAAAACAGATCGATTTTAATTTTAAGAAATACCGAACCGAATCGAACCGAACTGTTGCTCACTCCTACTCTGACCTTACAGATGTTGCTAGAGATGAGTGATCTTGTGGTTTTCTTGATGCAGTTATGTGGTGTCTTATGCATTTTTTCATTCAGAGTCGGTCTCTACAGTAGTACATGCTTAGTATATATATATATATATATATATATATATATATATGAGAAGGTCTTCTAGGGTGTAGTCTAGTGGTAAGATTACGGGACAGGACATTACCGAGTAGGTCCAGATATCGAGTCCGACATAAATAATAATAATAATATATATATATATATATATATATATATATATATATATATATATATATAGAGAGAGAGAGAGAGAGAGAGAGGAACCGGATTCCCCTTTAAGCATTCTCTCTAGCATCTTTATGATCACAACCGTTGGATTTTATTTAAACATTTTCCCTAGCATCCTCTCATCCGTTATGCACGCGTGCGACCAAGTCCGACATAGTAGCAGGACGAAACAACAGGAAAGAGGTTTAAGTCGTCGACGGAGGAGGAGGAGGAGGAGGAGAAGAAGGAGAAGATGAAGGTGAAGGAGGAGCCGGTGGAGGAGGAAAAGAGTGAGGAGGGCCCGGCCGTGCGAGCCAAATATTATTTTCAAACCAAAAATATGCCCCGCATAGGTAGTTTGTCAACCGAGTGTAGTCCAAATGTGCTGTGGGGCCTTGTGGTCCTTGCATCCCCAAGTGTTATCGACACTGTTATGCCTACTTTTATGCATACATTTGATTCAAATTCAATCCTAGTGAGTTCGTTGCGTTATTAGTCAATAGTGTTGGGGTTGGCAACCTATTGTTGTGAAAGAGGTTGGCCACTAACGGTCTCTATACTCTAATAAAGCATATATCAATGCCATCTTCTATTATCAATTGCCTTCTATGAATTTGTTTG
This sequence comes from Iris macrosiphon, assembly GCA_036927795.1. Lineage (NCBI taxonomy): Eukaryota > Viridiplantae > Streptophyta > Magnoliopsida > Asparagales > Iridaceae > Iris > Iris macrosiphon. The sequence continues at coordinate 166,239,178 of JAYESA010000011.1, read as the reverse complement.
TCTTGATAGTACACTAGTCACCAGGACTTTTTTGTTTGTGTTGCCGTGTTGGGAAAAGCTTCTACTATCAATTGACGTCTATGAATTTGTTTGTCTTGATACACTAGTCACCCGGACTTATTCTGGTTTGTGTTGGAAAATCGGAGTTGGCCATGTGATATTGGACTGGACATATATGTATGTCTTAAAAGAAAATTTTAATGTAAGGTCTGAACTAATTTTAATTATCTGTACTTTATGATCCTACTTTTTATTTGATGTGGAACTAAATTATCAACTCTATTATTATCACATTTGAGCGTTCAACCGAAAACGAGATACAATCCAGCAATCGTTACTTTAGCTTGTTTCCGCTAGCCGAGTAACCAAACACTCAATCTTTGCTCATTTCCGTCATCCGAGCACCCAGAAGATTCAAAATATTGTTATCTCGATTTGTTTGATCACAGAACAAAATCGACAAATTGATCCACACCATCATTTGCTCCTCCATGGGTGTATATTCGACTATCTTTGCTCGTTCTCGTTAGCCGAGCACACAAGAGATCTAACATATTGTCATCTCGATCATAGAACCAATCTGGCACGTTCACTCACACAATCTTTGTGAGTCAACAACAACGTATTGCTCCACCTTGGACGTGATGAACCCACCTTTAAAGCCAATTCGTGTAGATGCCTCCAATATTATATCTGATCTGTTTGACACCTAGACTTTATGAAGGATGTTCCTAACTCCACCTTGAGACGAGTGCCTGTATAATTCAACTAGAGCAGCCTAAACCAGCTCCGTAATAATGGATTCCGATACAACTTGTTGGGGATGTGGTGTAACCTGAATCGGAGTTGGCCAATGAGGTATGATATTTGACTGGGCCCATATGTTTTAAAATAAAATTTTCATATAAGGCATGAATAAATCTCAACTATCTACACCTCATTATCTAACTTTCTAGCTGATGTGAGACTAAATTATTAACTCATTTGTCACCACCTTTGAGTGCTCAACCGGCAACGAGAGACAATCCAACAATTTAAAAATTATATTGGTAGTTAGTGTGGAATAGTATCTTTATTTAGGCTAAATTACAACTTGATACCCTCAACTATCCAAAATGTTCAACTTGACACCCTCAACTTTGATAGGTGCTAACTTAATACCCTATCTCATTTAATATTGAAAACTTAATACCCGAATTTTTATTTATTCCTAAACTACTATACCCAAAAACTGTCATGCTCCGATCCCCGCAAGGGCCGATCGTCCTCGCTTTGGTGACTTACGAAGACAAGCGTCCTTGGTTGGGCGTGATGTCGTGCAAGCCTAAGCTGCGCTTGCATAAGGCCAAAGCTTGAACAAGGACAAGTAAGCTATTCAAGACAGAAGCAGTGGCACAATAATACAGAAATGTAAATGAACACAATGGTATAAAAACATAATTTCTCTATTGATATTCGAAATGCTTACAAGGTTTGCTAATTGGCTTTACATCAATACAGAATACAATAACATCGTTCAATATATTATATCCCATTATACAGAAAATATCTCAAAATATCTCGATACAGCTCAAGGCATCGACTCCAAATCTCCAGCTCCTGAGGATGAGGCTCACACTACCAGATAAAGTGAAATTAGCGACGCCCAAAAATGTCGCTAAAAGACAAAACAACGTCGCCAATCACGTTTAGCGACGTAATTAGCGACGTTTTACAGAAGTCGGTAATGATCACGTCGCTGAAAGGAAAAACGTCACTAAACGTCGCTATACCGACGTTTTTAGCGACTTATACGTGTCGCTAATTTAGCGACGTTTAGCGACTCAGAGTCGCTAATTAGCGACGTAATAAAACGTCGCTAAACGTCTCTAATTAGTGACTTATATAGCGACGTAACGGCGACGTCTTTAATGACCTGGCAGTACTGCCATGTCAGCTATTTGCGACGTACAGCGACGTATTTAGCGACGTTTAGCGACGTCATTAGCGACGGCTATTAACGTCGCTAAGTAGCGACTTATTTAGCGACGTAGAAAAACGTCGCTAAAAGTCGCTAAGTACGTCGCTAATTTTATAAAAAAATAAAAAAAAATACTGAATTGTTCCAAACTATTATTCCAACAATTTATACATTTCTAATTAAAAATAGACCAGACCCGGAGCAACCCTCCGTTGAATTCTCTGGGTTCGCCCACCCCTTCGGTGGAACACTCAACACCGGTATATTAACATCATTTAATATAAATAAAAGTATCACAGTCATACAATTAATACACACAAAATATATAAAATATTACAGTCACACAATATACACAAAATAAAAGTATCACAGTCATACATAATGCATAATATATAAGTATCACAGTCACAAAATAGGCATAATATATAAGTATCACAATCACACAATAACCACAATAAAAGTATATGAAACATCACAGTATCAATCTCGAGGATATCCAAAAAATTGGGGCTGATACCAGTCCCTCAAATACTGCGCATAAACAGGATTTATGTTATCAATCTCCGCTATGGGTGCTAGGTGACTGAAACTCCCTGTCTGAGATACAGCCGTTATAGTTGCTGGGTGACTGGAACTCCCCGTCTGAGATACAGCGGTGGTATCTCTTCCTCCTTAACAGTATGAGGCATCACTTCCTCCTTAACAGTAGGAGGCATCACTTCCTCCTTAACAATAGGAGGTGTCGCTCTCTTGGGTGCCATCTGGTAAGATAGATGAAAACAAAGAATATAATTGATAACAGATATTACTTAAGACATACCCTTAATAATGTAGAATGGAAGAATTAGATGACTCACAAAGAATTAGCTGTTTGTTGCAGTATAATAATGATAGTAATAATAAAACTACTTGGAAGAATTAGATGACTCACTTCCTCCTTTTTTTAATATTTCTTTAAATCTTCACCCCATTTCTTTAAAACTACTCTGAATAGAATTATTTCTTTCTGTCTTTTTCTCTGAATAATGTCAATTTTAAGGGTTTTTTTTTCATTACCTAGTTAAAACCCAAAGTAAATAATTTAGGCTGTCAAAGTCCAATATGCTGTAGTAGTTTGTTACTTCCAAATAAATATTAATACTTCGTTGCATGAGTGGGGGCTGTTGCTGTTTACTACCCTTTTGTTTGATTGTGAAGGAACTCCAATGTTCTCCTAGTTTTCTTGCTAAATAAAAAAGCTATAATAATTTGTAATTTTGTTGAGGCTTCATAGAAAATTTCTTTCCTTCAACCAACATGTTGAATGTAATATATTGACAGGATTTTAACAATAATTTGCATTTGCAATTGTCTAGGAAGCATGGACCCTCCAAAATAGGTGTCGTGTATATGTTGCCTTGTCTTTACCATGTTGTGTCTTATTTGTCAACCCAGGCAATTGTACATATTCAAAGGGAAACACTTCAATTCTTGATCAGCCGATTAGAAGCAGTTTTAGTTTGTTTTTTGTTGGACTGCTTTTTACTTAAATAACCTTAAATGTCATATTTTTTGCCCTTAGAATATGGATTGAGGATGACAGTGTGTCTTTTTGCGGCTGCAATTAACCCCATTGAGCGCAACATGCTAGTGTGTGATAGTTCAAGGTTTAACTTGAGACTATCAAAGTTCACGTTATGAACTACCAAATAAAAATACTATGGGGGTACTTAAGTCCAGAAGTGTGATAGTTCAGCGTATATAAGTGAAGACTTTTCGTTATGTATTTTTAAACTGTGCGATAAAAGGATACTATGGAAGTTGGCAATAATCCTTTTCCCTTGCCATGTAAGATGAGCGTGATTAACCGATGGAAAACTAGGACTTGATATATTACAAATGACCAATTGTCCATAATTGAGCATTATTGATAGACATCTATTCTTTGTATTCCTTTGAGGATATATAGTTTTCTGTTATATGTAACAATATTGGTTGATTTATCATCCTGAATTTTTTAAATAAGACTTTTATATTCCCAGGTGTCTCACCACTTTCCCTTCCTCCAAATATTAGGGATACACTATACCAGGGATTGCCAATAGGGGTCAAAACAGCCTTGCGTCATCGATTGCAATCATTTGATACCAAAGAGAAGGTATGCCTTATAGGTCATCTTTGATGAAGCATACACCATCCTTATACAGTATCTCCCCATGTTTGATTTTCCCATCATTAGTTCACTTTTGAAGTATGTCAACTTTATCAATTTAGATCTTGACTACTTGCTGATATTGGCTGCTCTGCCCATCATTAGTTCGGCCTGATACTAATAGTATTTAACTTGTAGTTGTCAAGTCCATAGGTAATCACCTAAGTTTAACAACATTTTCGAATGACCCAAGTTTGATACATATGTGTGTATGTGTGTTTCTCAAATATTCTGACCAATTGACATCACAAGAATTTTTAGCAAAATAGTTTCACTAGAAAGTTGAAGGTGTCACCTCGCGACGCCAACTCAAAGGAAAAAAATTAAATGGTGATTTCCCGCAGGCTAAAATAGTTTTCCAGGATACGATTTTCTATATGACTAAAATGAACAATAATGTTCATGGTGATTCTTGAGCCAGAGAGGCCACATTTTCTAGATTCATATTTCACTTATACTAATATAGCGACCAATAGGGATTTCATAAGAACATATAGCTACAAGAAGAACCAACTATGACCAGATAACCAAAGCCAAATTTTCTTCTTTGCCAACCAAAGTAAATTTAGCTGAGGCAATCAAGAAGCGGATGCGAACTTTAAGATCATATCTCGAACTGAACCATTTAGGCTTCAAGGGATGGAACCAGATCTCGAACCAAACTATTGAGGCTTCAAGGGATGGAACCAGATCTCGAACCGAACCCTAACCTCATGTCGAAAAACCTAACCTTAACCCTAACCCTAAGCTTAACCCCATGTCAAAAAACCTAACCCTAGGTCCTTATCAGTGTCTGTGTCGGTATGTGTGTGTATGTGCCGTATCTGTGTCTGTGTCACTGTCTGTGTGTGTGTGTCATGTCTGTATCAGTGTCACATGTGTTCTATGAGAGAGAGAGAGTTAGGGTTTATCTAGAGCTCGAGGAGGAGGAGGGGGATGCCGGAGTAGCCGCGGTGGAGAGGCGGGCGACGGAGCAGGCGTTCGACGGAGCGGGGGGGCGGGGGAAATTTTTTTCGTTTTGAAATTTCAACAGATGGGGAAAAACAAAACCGAGCCCTAATTAACCAAATTTTAGCGACATTTAGAGACGTAAAAAAAAGAAGTCGCTAAATTAAATTTTAGCGATGTTAATGACGTTGCTAAACACGTTGCTAAATATTTTTAATATAAACGTCGCTATATACGTTGCTAAACGTCGCTAACTTAGATATATTAGCGACGTGTAGCGACCAAAATTGAACTTATAGCGACTAATCTTTTAAAAACTGAATAAAAGTCGCTAAACGTCGCTAAATGTCGCCAATTAGCGACGTCTAGCGACGTTTTTACATGGAGTCGCTAAATTAGCGACATTTTTACCTGGAGTCGCTAAAAAACGTCGCTAATCCCGCTTATTCTAGTAGTGTCAGCTATCGCTTCGTCGGATGATCCAGTACCTACGAACAGAACTGGTGGGGGTCAGCACTTTGGGGAAAGCACTGGTATGTATAAAATCAATGAACAGAAGCAACACTCTCTAAAACCAACACTAAGTAATCATGTTAGAAAATATTACATTACTAGCGATCTTGCTACTTTGACAAGTGGTCAAGATATTCTCTGAACAAGTTCGATAACACGTCCATATTTCAAGCAGTAGTTCTTTAACACGAAACAAGTAAGATAGCAGTTCGATAATTCTACTATACAATATCTTACAGTTCTATCTATCAATCATAAATATAACTTTATTTTTAACAAACATATAGTCCTGCTCTTGTTTAGCATATAATGAAGGGACATGTTCAAGCATCTTTTACTCTTCTTATTAGTATGACAATGGTTCATTCAATAGTTGTGTTAGTGTAACTTAACATGCAATATTGTATTCTTTTACTTAGCATAGCAATAATCTTTTCAATGACAAGCATTACAAGTTCTCTAGTTAAGCAATACAGGTTCTCGTTCTACCATTCTCGTGCGAACATTACCTACTTAGCAACAAGCATTATAAAACTTAGATTCATTATTAAAGCGTGAAAGAATCAGAGAATAAAGTTCTGCCCACTCACTTAGATCAGTATCTTCTGTTTCAACAAGGAGCTCTTCAGAAAGGTTTTCTTTTTGAGTCAGCAAACAGATATCTCTTGTATATAGTGCCATCACGGAGCGGGGCACTACAAAAACCTCCCTCCTAGCCCAACACCTAATCTCCCTCCCCCCCCCCCCCAGGTGCTTCTCCGACAACCCCCCCCCCCCCCCGGCGACCACCCCCTACCTGCCCCAGCAACCCTTTCCTACCCGCACCGTATGTCCGTCCGCGCCCACCTCCGACGTCTGCCGCTCGCTATTGTCATTGTTGTGCCCCCCATCTCATAGTGGAGAGGGACAATTTGGTATCTTTTTTAGGGTATTAAGTTAGTTCATATCAAATTTGAGGGTATCAAGTTAAATATTTTGGATAGTTAAGGGTTCAAATTGTAATTAAGCCTAATAATAGCATGACAGTTATTACTTATGGGCTTGGGTTAGGCCAAGGGTAGATTATCTTGCGTCCAAATTGGTCAACGTCCAAGCATGGTTCCCAGTCATTCGAATGGCTGGCTTGCACTTTACCAGATTATTTACAGTGGGTATTGGGCCACTGCAAGAGAACTGTTTGCCGGATAGTATGTCATATAGATACCCTGATTGCTTATCATTGCAAAAAAATAATTCACTCTGAACTGTGAAAAGGAAAGTGAATTCAGAATATCAGAGTATGGTTTAATACTATGTACTATAATCTAAAACGTTGTATGGTAGTCTTATATTGTGTATTTGATTTTTATGACGGAGGTTTAGGGACAGTTTGGATTATAATGACGTTTTATTTGGAACTTCGTTTAGTGTCTGATGCAAGTGACGTTCTAAACGGTTTCCATTTCGGATGGATGTTTCCATTTCGGATGGATGTTCTTTGAGGGTCAAATGAACATATTTACAAAATTTTAGACCAATTGTCCCAAAAATGGACATTTTAGCAAGTAAAATGGAACATGTGGGATGCATTTATTCACATCTCAATCAGAAGAAGGAAATCATTTTAGAAGAAATATACGTGCTTATAACCATGTATTTGCCTTCACATCAGTTGGTGTTCATATTGATGAAAGTCTTGCTAATGCTAGGGATGGAGTGTATATATATCGAGCTCAAGGTTCTATATATCATAAAGTTGGTAGCCTCATCCCACAGTCTGGCAACAAACCAAGGTACATGCAAATGTATATTTATGACACTGAACATGAAATAGAAAACCGAATAGCAGGAAACGACTATGAATAGACAAGTACTAACTATTCTAAAAAGAGTGTTAGATACTAACAATCCATATGTAAATGTGTTTCAGCAAATTTCTCGGAACAGTGACTTGCAAAGTATTAGATTGCATGTAAAAGAGCAACCAATTGACCGATGTCAATACGTCTTACCTACTTCCTCACAAAGTAGTGGCTATCTTGGTAGGAGGAGAAGATCCAAGTGAATGGAATGAAAGGGACATAATTGTTGAGACAAGTTCTGGATACTTATTAAATGTTCCAGACATAATTGACTTTTATGATCCGTTTAAATATCCTTTACTTCACCCTTATGGAAGTTTTGGATGGGATTTGCATATATTTACTGAAGTTGGTCGATGAGTTAGCTGCCGGGCGTAGTACTCTTACATGTTACAGGTGACAATTCTTTCTACATGAATTACTTTATGGTTTTTACAAATTTTGGAGCTTTTCAGTCAGAAATGTACTTATAATTTTGTATGTATGCTTCAATTTTAACTTAGATGCGAGACAATCATGATTCAGTCTTGCTCCGTAGTGGAAGACTACTCCAATAATATGTTGTTGATAATTATGTCAAAATTTTAACTCAACAACTAAGGTATATTTGAGACAATCAACGAACAATACGAGCAGAATTATATCAAGGGTTACTTGATTCTATAAATATTGGAGAGACAAACACAGGTTATTATGAACCTTAAATTATTACTATTTTTTCAATTATTAATTGATATTGTATTATTATTCACAACCAACCCTGTATAATGTGTAAATTATATGCTTTTTAGATAATATTGGACGGAAGACTATTTTACCTCCCTCTTATATTAGAAATCTGAGTGATATGCAACAAAGGTATCATGATGCCATGGCCTTGGTTCAAAAGTTTGGAAAGCCTAATATTTTTCTCACCATGACATGCAATCCAAACTGGGAAGAAATCAATAATCATTTATTGTCGGGTCAAGTTGCTAGTGACAAACCAGACCTAACGACACGAGTTTTTCATTCAAAATTTGAAGAATGACTTATTTAAAAAAGGAGTTTTGGGAAAGGTCACAACACATGTCCATGTGATTGAATTCTAGAAAAGGGGCTTACCACATGCACATATCCTCATAATTCTTGATGAAAGGGACAAATTATACACTCACGATGACTACGACAAAGTTGTACGTGCTCAAATTCCAAATCCAAATATTGGATCAGATTTATATAATATAGTCATAAAACAAATGATCCATGGACCATGTGGGCAATTGAATACAAGATCTGTGTGTATGAAAAATGGAAGATGCAAGAAAAGATATCCAAAATAATTCTCACCACAAAAAATTCAAGGCAACAACTTATATCATGTGTACATGAGAAATGAGGATTGTCGAACAGTTACTCTATCTAATGGTAAATCTATTGACAATCATTGGGTTGTTCCATATAACCCAAGGCTATTGAAAAATATGGCTACCATATTAATGTAGAAATTTTTTCAAGCATCAGATCTGTGAAATATTTGTACAAGTATGTGTACAAAGGGTTAGATCTCGTGTTCATGGAGATTGCAAGACAGCACAACAACCAAGATGAGATTAAGTAGGTGAGAACTCTTTTCATATAAATTACTTTACAATTTTTTTTGAATATTATAATGATTTTTTTTCAATTTTTTCTTAAAGAAATTTATTGATGCACGTTGGGTATGCCCACAAGAAGTTCTTTGGCGAATTTATAAATTTCTACTGAACAAATTGTATCCAGCAGTTTATTCCTTACAAGTACACCTCCCAAATAGGCATGAAATAATATTTTATGAAGGACAAAATTTAGAAGAGTTGGTATAAGAAGAAAACTCAACACGTACAATGCTAACAAAATTTTTCACAGCGAATTGTTATGATCAAAATGCAAGACAATATTTATATCGGGAATTTCCAGAAGATTACACTTGGATCAAGTCCTTAAAATGTTGGCAAAGAAGAAGTCTGTAAACCCCCTCGACAAAAAATTTATTTTTATTAATTTAGATAAAGAGATTAGGATTATTTTGGTCCTAATTAGAATTTATTATATAGAGTATTAAATATATGCGCAATGCTTTTATTACTTAGGATGCCTTACCGTTGTCCCGATATTTAGGACACTACACTAGCTGTTACCCTGAAACAAATTCCATACACTTTGCCTAGACATGCCAACCTACCATAATGACCTTCGTGTAACTCACAGATACTCATTTGTGTGTCTAATTTTAGTCGCACAAAAGTCGTTACAAACGTCCGTACGTAAATTCAATTAATTGCATATTTACGTTCGTTGTCCGTTCCAATCGAGATTGAGACCCAACCTCAACCTGTTTTGTCCAGCCCAAGTTATGATATTATTATACTCTAAGCCTACCACGCCCATGACGCTTGAGCCACCCAATTTTGACCCCCCGATTATTTTTAATTAATTAAATAACACCTAGTGCATTAATTTTAACTAAATTAATGTAGTGACCCAACCTCATTCAAATTAGACCCAACTACAACCCAAACCCACACACACCCTCAAGCCTTATACAAAATACCATACACCATTCTAGTCCAATACAAAATACCAAACATGGTGTTTTGTCACATCAAATCCTCAATTTCAGCTTTTGTGCAATTTTCTAATTGTTCAGGGGCTTTTGTGCAAATTAACAATGAGGTGCCCCCCTCTCATTGGCCTAACCACATGAAGAAAGGAACCTACATTCCTTGACCGGTCACCATGTATTTTCCCCCCATTTTTTATGTACTTGCATCAAATTTTCGGAAACAATCCTAGCCCTATATTTCAAATCCTTTGATCCTAACCCCATGTCTAACATGTGGAGAGCCTCCTCACACAACCCTAGGCATGCTAGTAGCCGGCCCTAATCCCAAGGCAGCCCCCCACTCTCTCTCCTACATATAGGGTACCTTATATCACATTAATTGACACACAAACCTAGAAAACTACAAAGAAAAAAATCCTAAAATAAATACCTACACAAAATACCCTCACTCAGCCCTCATCACCCCCGACCCCTGCCCTCAGCCTCCTCAGCCTCCCCCCACCTCCGACCACCGCAGCCACCGCCTCGAACCTCCCTCAGCTCCTCCCCGGCCGCCGGAGCACCGCCCTAGCCACCGCCAGCGCCGCCGGCAGCCCCCGTAGTGCCCCACCCTCCTTCCTGCACCACAGCACCCCGACCACCCCGACGACCTCCAACCACCACCACCCGCCGCCTTGGACCACCGCCACCACCCCCAACCTCTTCGCCACCCTATCCTCCACCGAACTAACCTGCCACCACCGCCCCATGACCATCCCAGCCACCGCCAGCCTCCCGCCAGCATCCTCCCCCGATTTCCCGACCACTGCAACCAGCCATACCCGACCGCCTCGAACTTCCCCTCCGGCCTCTCAGACCACCGCCACCACCACCGAACTCTTCGTCGTCGCCCCCTCCGTCGATCCCCCACCCTGCACCGCCGCCTCCGCCACCGCCTGCGCCGCTGCAGCTGCTGCAAGCTGCCGCTGCTGCTGCCGTTGCTGACTACAGCATCTGCTGTGGCCGCCGTTCCGATCAGCCACCGGCCGCTCCGCCGCCGTCCTCCTGCCGGTGACGACGCCTAGGGGACCCCCCACCTGTCAGGTATACATACCCCCTCTAAATACGCGTATATACGTATAATTTATTATTTGTATGTATATATGTATATATATATGTATATATATATATATATTTATTTATATATATTAATATATATATTATAATATGTATTTAATTATATATTAATATTATAAATTACTGTATACAGTATATATATACTATATTATTATATATTTAATATAAATATGTATATTTATGTATATACATGTATATATATATCTATGTATATTTATATATGTATATTTATATATATATATATATATATATATATATATATATATATATATATATATATATATATATATATATATATATATATATATATATATATATATATATATATATATATATATATTTAGATATATATTATAATATATGTATATTAATTATTATATATTATAATTACAGTATATATATACAGTATATATACTATATTTCTATATATTTAAATATGTATATAAGTATGTATTTAGTATATTTTATGTATATATATATATATATATATATATATATATATATATATATATATATATATATATATATGTATATTTATATATATATATATATATATATATTTATATATATTATATTATATATAAATATAAATATATATGTTATATAATTATTATTATAGTATATATACATATACAGTATATATAATATTATATCATATATTTTGAATATGTATATATATATGTATTTTTGTATTCTTTTATATGTATGTATATATATATACTATGTATATTACATATATTATTTATATATATATATATATATATCTATATATATTCATATATTATTTATATGTAATTCTATATATGTATATATGTATAATTATGTATATATGTATATTTATACATATATGTATTATTAATGTATATATGTATTTTATTATTAAATATCTATATACAGTATATATATATATATATAATTACTATATATCTACCATATTATGTATTATATATATATATATATATATATATATATATATATATATATATATATATATATATATATATATATATATTATATGTAGATATATATGTATGTATGTATATTTATACACATATATATATATATATGCTTGTATTCTTTTAAATTATTATAAATATGTATATATATATTATTATATATATATATTATTAAGTATATAAAATATATATAACATATATATTTTATTATTATTTTCTTCTTGCAATTCATATATATATTTATAGTATACTTGTATATATGTATACATTTATATTAAGTATATAAATGCTATATATTATTATGCTCTAAATATGTATATATATATATTATATAAGTATTAATTATATATATATATATATAATGCCTATATATATATCTGTATTTAAGTATAATATATACTATACTATATATTATTTAATGTAGATACATGCATAGGTGTTGTATATGTATACGTACTCTATGTTAGCATAAGTAGTTATGCTAGTGCAATGTAGTGAATTATAATCTTGGGTTATCTGTTCATAGGCAACCGAGACGGTGCTACCTTGAATGCTGGTTCCGGAGTATTGCTTGTGCACACCAGAGTTCCAGGCAAGTATACATTGCCTTGTTGTTACTATTTAAATTCAGATGTTTATCTAGTTGCACGTCTTATTGTTTTAATATTAACTGTGCGCGTCTGAGAAGACTCGGGTGCAGTCAACGAAGGCGTTGACGTTAGGACTTGTGTTTGACCTAGTGTCTAGTGGACCCACCTAAAGTTGAGGAGTTATCAATATGACTTCCCAGGCCTTGACACGTATCTTAAACACGTCACAGAGTGAGTTCATGTAGGGACGCGTGCTTCATGATCGACTGGCCATCAGCATGAGCAGCACGTGTGACGGCATTTAGCTTAGTTGTTTATTTCTGTAGCGACTTGCATCATAGTATGAGGTGTCCAAATTGAATTCGCGACTTGTACATTGACATTGGGCGAGGAAGACAATTAGTAGGCGTATGGGACAGACATTTGGCTGCCGTAGTTTTAGAGTAAACTGCGGGGCTGTGAGCCTCAGTGTTATCCGGTTATGGGCCATGTGTTACCCGGTTATAGGCTCAGGTTCCCGGTTATGGGCATATATGCTTGACGATACATCCGGCAGAGGTTACTAGCTGCGTGCTATCATGACCGGTGATGTAGTCAGCATATATATCCTGGCGTTCAGTTTACAACTAATGCCAGGTACTTAGCCTCTGGCTCGACGTTATGCTTTATACCTTTTACCTACCCATACGTACCAGGGTTGTCTTCAAAGTGCATTTTACATAGCTGGTTAGATTACGCTTGAGTTTTACACAGTATATACTTTATGGCATGCATTTCTGTATACTTGTTACGTCCCTCTGAGGACCTGGTTCTCTTCCAAATCCGGACGAGCACTTGTACCCGACCATCTACGGAGCAGGAGTAGAGACAGGATTCCTGATTGAGGACTACGAGGCATTTCCAGGGGAGTTCCCGTGATTTGAGTATGCAGCTGCATCGGACTAGAGTTTTCATATCTAACTAGTTGATACTCTAGTCTAGTTATCTTACTCCTTTCTGCACTTTATATTCTATTTCTATATTTCAGTGGGTTTGTCCCCATTCAGACTATTTCAGATGTATTATGGATATTTAGACTCTTGTATTTTTAATTACCAGCATTTATTTCAGTCTTTATGATATTGTATTATGTGGATGAGATTAGACATTGCCTGCTATATATTAGCATATTAGACTTGTTAGTATTTTAGGACAGCGTAGCAAGTTTTGATAGGATCCATAAAATTGGGATATCCTTCGGAGTCGTGTCAGCTGGCCAATGCCACGTGGCCTGGTCCCGTATATTTTGGGACTGGGGCGTGATAAAGTCATTATAGAGTGATTGGTAGATTGTATATTGTATCACCTTCTGAAGGCGAGAGATACTATTTACGAGTGATTTTAAACCATGTTATAGGTCCAACGTCTTTTGGTGAACTCTTAAGAATTGGATATGTCAATTGTACAACATTTAAACACCTTGCTGAACAACTGCGATTGCTAGAAACAGATAGAGATTTGTGTGAAACACTTCGTGAAGCATCATCTGTACGTATGCCTTCTTCTTTGAGGAAATTATTTTTTATATTGTTAGTATTTTGTGATCCAGCAGGGGTTCATGAATTATGGAAAAAAATTTATCCGTTCATGATTGAAGATTATACCACATCAAGCATAACAAATTATGCTATCAATATTATACTAAAAGATTTAAATTCTCTACTGAGACAATATAGAAAAATAACATCTGATTACGAATATTTGCCATCCCTCACTAACACCAATGGACTTGGAATTACATCAGATTTAATTATAAAGGAACAATCAGTGCCAATTCCTTTGGAAGATCTGTCATCATTTGAGAGTTTAAACAATGATCAAAGATATGCTTTCCAAAAAATTATAGATTTTGTCCTTCACAATGAAAGCTCTATCTACTTCATTGATGGTCCGGGTGGATCTGGGAAAATATTTCTTTATCGTTCAATATTAGCTTACCCATGAAGCAAAGGTCATATTGCAATGGCAACAACAACTTCAGGAATTGTTGCAATAATGATGCCAGGAGGACGTATGACACATTCAAGGTTCAAAATACCTTTGGCTACACTTTCAACTTTAACTTCAACATGTCAAATAAGTAAGCTGTCACGCCCCGGTTCCATGGATAAGGAACCGAGACACGTGGCAATGGCCAGCAGCGTACTTCGGCGGGCATTCCAATCTAATGGGCCCATCGGAGTACACTTAAGCTGTAAAGTACAATGAATAACCCATCACATAACACAAATATACTCAATCTAAATCTCATCCCCAGGCAGCAATATAAGAGCACAATAGAAGTAAATACAACAACTAACGTGCAGGAAAGAAATATCCAAATAAGTATCAAATACAAATACTAAAGTAGTCACACGGGAACAAACCCGCTAGTACAAATATACTGGAATGAAAGTAAGCAATAAGATAACTTGGGACGGCAGCTGATAACTAGGTAATGATACCGTCCCAAGGAAAGAGTCACTACCAGCGATCAGGCGTAGTCCTCAGGAATGACCTCGTCCTCGGCAGTGAGTACAGCTGCTGGATAGATGCCCGGCTCGTACTCCTCCGGGTAATCCTCGTAGCCTATACCTGGAAGGGAACCAGGTCCTCAGAGGGACGTAACAAGGTACAGAAATACAACATGCCAGGTAACAGATAGTACAAGTGCAACGACAGGGTAATCTATCATAACCAAACAAGTGAGACACAATTTAAAGACAATGTTCGATGCGTGGGCTTTCTAAAATAAAACCGTAGCTCCGGACACGAAAACACACGGCACGTACCGCAGCTCCGGACAAAGAGTCACACGGGTGATACCACTACACTAGATACAGGAATCACTACAAAATACTACATAAATATAAGCGCGTGCAGAGTAGCCCAAACGTCTAGTAACTGTCTTTTCCTTCCCAAGCGGTCAACAATTATGCGCTGAACCTGAACCTCTAACTACAGTCTCGACACACAGAATTAACTCAACAGACGTGACCCTAAGGTCGTCCCAGTCTCTGGTCATGATGTCAGTATCAGGATACAGGAATCTGGCACGATCACAGTGTGTAAGTGTGTCCTGGGGTGTCGATGTACTCAGGTACGTGCATCGATGTGCTATGAAGCATCTAGCAATTATTCTAAGACGTTACGTCGAATGTCAGCACCCGGTTGTGATCCGGACGCGAGTATCGAACGTCAAAAAAATTATCCGCACAAAGTACATAAAGAATAATAAATATTTGTAAACAGAAATACAGGGTGGTAAGGTACATTTGCCGGCGTGCGGCTGCTGATGACGAGGATCTGGTACCCCGTCCAAGTCCTTAGGTCCCGCAGTACCTAAAGATGAGATACAAATCAATAATCAATAATCTATTCTATGACAGACAGGGATGCGACACGCATCTACAACTAAACTCAAACTCAGATACGACTCACAGGGACAAGACACTAGAGGGGGTTTGACCACAGTTGACTATCGGTACGATAGTCAAAACATCTAGTCATCAGTACTACAACATCAAGCCATCCTCAAAACACATTTAATGATTATTAACCCTTCGTTTCATTCAAGAAGTACTACTCTAATTTAACCCATCATTAACTTTCAGACCCCAAATTACCGATCAATGGTTTTATACTTCTCACTAGTTCACAATCAAACACGTGCTCCTCAGTGTTCCTCAATTTTCTACATATCAGAATCTTAATTCCCAATAATTTAATCTTCATTAATTGATGTAGCATTCTTTCCACTATGTTTAGCATTCATAACATCTCGTCAAAATCAAATCCCAAACCTTCATGCAAATTATTTAAATTCATTTTATTTTATGTAAACATAAATCCTAACCTACAATTAATCCTATTCTCAAGTCATTATAACCAACATTAACCTTACTCATCAATAGCCTTAATTACATTCACCTTAAACATTATTGTTCAAGTACTACACTACACAACATTATTAAACCCAAACCCTAGCTATGTACACAACCCATATATACCAATAACCCTAACTAACACAACACAATATAATATATATCAATGTAGAGAGGGGGGGGAGTGGTATACCTTGTCGTGGGGGCTGTTGGCCGGAGAACTACCTATGGCCGGAGGGGAGAAGTGGGAATGGCTGGGAGTGGTGGTGGTGATGGGAGCTAAACAGTTGGCCGGATGGGGGGAGTCTCGGCCGGAGCAATGGGTGGAGGAGTAGTCGATAGGGAAGCCGGAGTGGTGTTGGTCGGATGGGGGAAACCGGAGTCGGGAACTGCACTACGGTGCTGCGCCGTTGGGTCTGGGCCGGAGTGCACAGTGTCGCCGGAGAAACTGCTCAGGCCGAGCGGATCTGCACTGGTCGGAGAGTGCACTGCAGCAGTCGGCCGGAGTTGCACAGCGGCAGCAGGGACAGCTGCTCAGCGGACTGCACAGCCGGCGGGGACAGCTGCTCAGCGGACTACACAGCCGGCTGGGGAAGGTCGGTCAATCCGGCGGGAAGTCAGGAGAGCACAGCCGCGGCTGTAGCCGGAGCGGCTGTTGTTCAGCCCGCGCCGAGACGGTTCAGTCGGTCGTAGCCGGAGCAGGCGCTCCGTTGGAGTCGGCCGGTGGGTTTTCTCACAGGGAGTGAAAATCAAAAGAGGAAGGAGAGTGAAGTAAGGAGTATCTTTGCATGAAGAATGAATGAGGGAGGGAGGAGAGAGAGAGGGGGGTTTTCTTTTAGTTTCCTTGGGATTAGGGCCGGTTGGTGAGTTATGAGGGTGGGGTGATGTGATGTTTTATAGGGAGTGGTGAATGGATGAGTGTAATTTGGACCCAATTTTGTGACCTCTCCATTTGGTTTTGGCCAATGGGGTGAGGGCACCTAAAATCACTAAATTGCAACTTAGCCCCTTAAATTTGGGAAATTGCACGAACACATAAAATAACGCTAAAATTGTGGAGAAAATCGCTGGTGATGGTTTGCATGGCGAGGGGGTATTGGGGGTTTGGCACGGATTTAATTTTATGGACAACGGGATTAATTAAGGATTAAAATAGGATTAGGCAAAGTTGGTATCCCCGATTTAAATAGAATTAAAGTGTCCCGCGCTTTTAAATTAAATGGGGGCACTTGGGATCAAAATTCGGAAATGACGCAGAGGTCAAAAATGGTGGGAGCTTAGAGTCGGTCTTGGACCCTTTAGTTGGTCCGGCTCAATGGGTTAAGTTGGTATCTTAAAATTTAGGATAACGACACAGGTGTCCGACACGGAATTAAATATGGATTAAGTTTTTGGAAAATTGTGCAATTAATTTAGAGCACAACGAAATCTGATTTTGAGTGACGGAAAAGTCCAATGCCTAATTTGGCGAGTCAAGTCAGAAGTACGATATTCTGATAGAATTTATGGGCTGATATTGGGCTCCGAATAATCTAGCAATGATAGGGTACGCCAAGGATTTTAATTAAATGAATAAAAATAACAGACAGACTCAACTCTACTCTAAACCTCAACATCTGCTACCAAAACCAAAATTTTCTAAATCCAACCCTGACTATCTACAGAATAAATTGAGGTAGTTTACATTCTTCCCAACTTAGAAAAATTTTATCCCCGAAATTAAAAGTAAAGCACGATAATATCTAAAAGAATTTTAAAACAACTAGTAATTAAATTCCATACGTAAATTCGTACCTTGCTCCTCAAATAAGTACGAAAACCGCTGTCGAATAGAATTCTCGGGCTCCCAAGTAGACTCGCCTGGTGAATGGTGCATCCATGCCACTCTGACCAGTCGAATCGTCTGCCCTCTCAAAGTCTTCTCGCTGTGATCGAGGATCTCAACTGGCTGCTCTACGTAAGACAGACTGGGCCCGACTGTAATCTTCGAATCATCAAGCACGTGGCTAAGGTCTGCGACATATCTCCTCAGCTGCGATACGTGAAATATGTCATGTACTCCCTCCAATGATTGAGGTAATGCAAGACGGTAAGCCACTTCGCCAACTCGTTCCAAGATGTCAAAAGGTCTGATGTACCTCGGACTCAGCTTGCCTCTGCCTCCGAATCTGATGGTACCGCAGGTAGGCGACATCCTCAAAAATATATGGTCACCCTCCTTGAACTCCAATGGCCTACGGTGCGCATCTGCCCAGTATTTCTATCTGTCCTATGCTGCACGCAGGTGGCTCTGAATCTGCTTGACCTTCTCCACTGTCTGTGTCACCAACTCTGGACCAAGTATCTGACGCTCTCCCACGTCACTCCAACAAACTGGTGACCTATATTTCCTATCGTACAATGCCTCGTAAGGTGCCATCTGTATGCTGGCCTGGTAACTGTTATTGTAGGAGAATTCTACCAAGTGTAGGTGGTCCTCCCAAGATCCTCCAAAATCAATCATGCACGCTCTCAACATATCCTCTAATATCTGTATCGTGCGCTCTGACTGACCATCAGTCTGTGGATGATATGCAGTGTTAAACTTGAGATGAGTTCCTAGGCTTTCCTGCATACTCCGCCAAAAATATGACGTGAATCTGGAATCACGATCCGATAAGATGCTGACAGGCACTCTATGTAATCGTATTATCTGCCTCATATACATGTCAGCTAGTATCTTTGTGGATTGCCCAACTCTGAAGGGCAAAAAATGTACAGACTTGGTGAGTCTGTCTACGATAACCCAAACTGCATCCTTTCCGCTAGGGCTTCGCGAGAATCCTGTGACGAAGTCCATGGTAATGTGTTCCCACTTTCACTCGAGAATGGAAAGTGGCTGCAATAATCCTGCAGTCCTCTGATGTTCAGCCTTGACTTGCTGACAAACTAAACACTTCGCCACGAATCTTGTAATTTTTTTCTTCATCCCATGCCACCAGAAATGCTGCCTCAAGTCTCGGTACATCTTCGTACCCCCGGGATGAATGGAATAAATCGAGCTATGAGCCTCGGTCATCAACTCTTGGCGTAGCTCGCCACTCGTAACATATAGGCGATCTCCGCACCTCAACGTTCCGTCTTCATGAATCCTGAGTCCCGTCTGTATGCCGGCTTCTGTCCTCCCTCGTAGACGTCAAAATCTCGCATCTGTAGGCAAAGCTGCCTTAATCCTCTCGATCAAAGTAGACTGAACCTCAAGACTGGCCATCTGTCCATCCATGTCTGGCATTACAATCTCTATCCCAAGCTCCTGGAGATCCTCTAGCAATTGTCGCTGCGTCGTCAAAAAGTACGCCATGGGCTTCCTGCTTAAGGCATCTGCTACAACATTCGCCTTGCCAGGGTGGTACTGTAACTCAATGTCATAATCTGTCATCAACTCCAGCCAGCATCTCTACCTCATGTTGAGCTCCTTCTACGTGTAGACATACTTCAGGCTTTTATGATCTGTGTAAATCTTAATACGCTCACCATAAAAGTAATGTCTCCATAGCTTTAGTACAAATATCACTGCAGCTAGCTCCAAGTCATGCGTCGGATAGTTCTTCTCATGAACTCTCAGCTGTCTCGATGCGTAGGCTATCACCTTACCGTGTTGCATCAGCACACATCCCAATCCGCTCTCTAACGCATCACTGTACACTACAAATCCTCCTGATCCTGAAGGTAGTGTCAAAATCGGTGCTGAGGTCAGACGCTTCTTCAGCTCATCGAAAGCTGCCTGACACTCGTCGGTCCAGATAAACTCCTTGCCTTTACACGTCAGTCGCGTCATAGGCGCAGCTATCCTCGAGAAGTTTTCCACGAACCTCCGATAATATCTGGCAAGTTCGAGGAAGCTCCTAACCTCCGTAACTGATGTAGGGGTAGGCCAGGTCTCTAGTGCAGCTATCTTTTCTGGGTCAACTAATAGTCCATCTTCGGTGATTATGTGCCCCAGAAATGGCACTCTATCCAAGCAGAACTCATATTTGCTGAGTTTGGCGTACAGCCTCTTATTTCTCAGCGTCTCCAACACGATCATGAGATGCCTCTCATGCTCCTCCTAGCTCTTGGAATATATCAAGATGTCATCTATAAATACCACCACGAACTTATCCAAGTACTGGTGGAAGACATTGTTCATCAAACACATAAATACTGCTGGCACGTTGGTTAAACTAAACGGCATGACTAAAAACTCATAGTGGCCATACTTCGTCCGAAAGGCCGTCTTCTGGATGTCCTCTTTCCATACCTTGATCTGATGATAACCAGATCTGAGATCGATCTTCGAGAATACACATGCACCGCTAAGTTGATCAAACAAATCATCGATGCACGGCAGTAGATA
Source organism: Iris macrosiphon (assembly GCA_036927795.1). Lineage (NCBI taxonomy): Eukaryota > Viridiplantae > Streptophyta > Magnoliopsida > Asparagales > Iridaceae > Iris > Iris macrosiphon. The sequence goes on along the minus strand of JAYESA010000011.1, from coordinate 166,218,202 downwards.
CTTGTTCTTTATCGTTACAGCATTTAGCGCCTTGTAATCGATACACAAGCGTACCGTCCCGTCCTTCTTCGGTACAAACAGAATGGGTGCTCCCCATGGAGATACACTAGCCCGTATGAAACCCTTATCTAAGAGATCATCTACTTGGACCTTCAGCTCAACCAACTCCTTCGATGCTAGTCTGTAAACGGGGGAAGTAACTGGCTCGTCTCCTGGAGTCAACTCTATAGTGAACTCAATCTCTCTGTCAGGTGGAAGTCCTGGAAGATCCTCTGGAAACACATCCTCAAACTCTGCTATAAAGTGAGGGTATATCGGTTCACCTTCTGCAATGTGTGTCGCTAGGGTAGGTTGGACACCATGCTCTCAGGCTCCCCGAAGAAACTCAAACTCTGGGTGATCTGGGGGTCTAAAGATGACACAACCACGATGGAAATCTAGCGTTGGGTGGTATTGGCTCAACCAATCCATGCCAAGGACAATGTCATAGTCCGGCATGGAGAAAACCAAAAATCGGGCATGCATCTCTCGCCCGCAAATAACTACTGAACATGATCTACAAGTATCGCTAACAGGTACTATTCTACCTCCCGTAAGAATCTTCTTGACCTTCGGAAGGGGTGCGGTGGCTATTCTATGGGTAGCCACGAAACTAGCAGCTATAAAAGAGTGTGTGGCACCAGAATCAAATAGGACTAATGCTGGTAATGAAGCTACTAAGATAGTACCTGCGATCACTTCTTCGGCTGTCTCTGCCTCCTCTATAGTCATAGCGTAGGCCTGTCCCTGTCTCGGTACCAGTGCCCTCGGATGATGTTGATCCTGGTAGAAATGGCCTGCCTGTGGGGCCAAGGGTGGCCTTCTCTGGTTTCCCCCTGGTGCTGGTGGTTGCTGTGCTCCAGCTCCTGCGTAAGGCAGCCTCGGTCCAGGAGGCTGCTGATAAGGCCTCGGAGCTGGCAGGGCTGGCCGGGCTGGCCGATGTACCATCTGTGCTGGTGCCCTCTGGTCTGGGCAATCTTGGACTGCATGCTGGTCCGATCCGTATCTCAAGCAAATGCCCAGTCTCCGTCGGTAGTCACTCAATAGATGTCCCTTCTTGCCGCAGTAATGGCAAGTGGGAATGACAGCTCCCTGCTGTAGTGCTGCTCTCTGTTGCTGCTGTTATATGAGAGGGCGCTTCGCAGGTCCTCCCTGTGGGGCTTGGACTGCTGATGATGATGCATAGGAGCGCTTCTGGCTGGCCTCCATCTTGTTGATGCGGTCCTGGCGTCGTGCTGCAAGTAGTACCTCGGAGTAAGAGGTGGGGGCGGTGGACCCGATAAGCCTCTGGGTCTCAAAACTCACGCCCTCATAAAACTTCTCGGCCTTCGCTTCCTCAGTGGGGATCAGGTATGGTGCAAACCTGCTCAGGCGAAGGAACTCTGCATTGTATTCCTCTACAGTCATACTCCCCTGCCTGAGGTTCTAGAATCTGTCCCGAAGCTCTGCTCGGGCAGTAGAGGGTATGTACATCTCCTGGAAGAGCCTAGAGAACTCTTCCCATGTGGCACGATCTGGTCCCAAATGCTGCTACTCGGAAAACCACCAGTAATGCGCGTTGCCGGTGAGCTGCATCCTTACGGCCGTCATCCATTGGTATCGGGGGAGGTCAGTAGCCTCCAGCTGGTGCTGAATGCTGGTGAGCCAAGCGTGGACCTCTGTCGTCTCCTCTGTGCCCGCAAAAGGTTGCGGCATCAAACGACGGAAGTCTATGACAGACCCTCGCGTCGGCTCGTATGCTGGTGGTGACGCCTGCCCTAAGGCCGTCACGATGCTCTCTCTCAGGGTCTCAGCCTGGCGCTGCTGGGCCTGCTGCTGAACCTGCTGCTGGACCTGCTGCTGGGCCTGCATCATCGCATACATCATCTGAAACATCTGGGTTCCATCCATCGATTGCCCTGTGGGGAATGGCATAAAGGGCATCTGGGGCGGGAATGGTGGAGGAGGTGGTAGCTGCTACTCCTCCTGACTCGGGATCCTCCAATCCTCAGGTCCTGCCTTATGTGGAGTCTGGTATCAGTCTGAAGGCACCTCGGGATGTCCTGATGACTGCCCCATGGGAGATGGAGTCAGCAGAAGGACCTGCTCCAGTTCCGGTTCTCCGGATGATCCTGCGTCTCGGGGAACGTCGCCAGGATGCACGACACGTCCACTGCGGAGATTCATAACTCTGAAAAGAAGTCATGACTGCGATCAGCATTTGAGGAAAATAAACAAGATGCAATTTGGTAAACGATATAGAGATAGAGGTGTCATGTGAATGTTTTAAACTTTGCAGATGAGATTTCTAACTCTATTCCTAATTTGCAGGCTCGCTTGGCACAGTCAGGTGACCAAGACGATTTAAATCGGACCTGCATGGGACACCACAAAAACTTTGTCATACCCCAGTTCCATGGATAAGGAACCGAGATACGTGGCAATGGCCAGCAGCGTACTTCGGAGGGCATTCCAATCTAATAGGCCCGTCAGAGTACACTTAAGCTGTAAAGTACAATAAATAACCCATCACATAACACAAATATACTCAATCTAAATCTCATCCCCATGCAGCAATATAAGAGCACAATATAAGTAAATACAACAACTAACGTGTAGGAAAGAAATATCCAGATAAGTATCAAATATAAATACTAGAGTAGTCACACAGGAACAAACCCGCTAGTACAAATATACTGGAATGAAAGTAAGAAATAAGATAACTTGGGACGGCAGCTGGTAACTAGGTAATGATACCGTCCCAAGGAAAGAGTCACTACCAGCGATCAGGCGAAGTCCTCAGGAATGACCTCGTCCTCGGCAGTAAGTACCGCTGCTGGATAGATGCCCGGTCCGTACTCCTCCGGGTAATCCTCGTAGTCTATACCTGGAAGGGAACCAGGTCCTCAGAGGGACGTAACAAGGTACAGAAATACAACATGCCAGGTAACAGATAGTACAAGTGCAACGACAGGGTAATCTATCATAACCAAACAAGTGAGACACAATTTAAAGACAATGTTCGACGCATGGACTTTTTAAAATAAAACCGTAGATCCGGACATGGAAACACACGGCACGTACCGCAGCTCCGGGCAAAGAGTCACACGGATGATACCACTACACTAGATACATGAATCACTACAAAATACTACATAAATATAAGCGCGTGCAGAGTAGCCCAAACGTCTAGTAACTGTCTTCCCCTTCCCAAGCGGTCAACGATTGTGCGCTGAACCTGAACCTCTAACTACAGTCTCTATACACATAATTAACTCAACAGACGCGACCCTAAGGTCGTCCCAGTCTCTGGTCATGATGTCAGTATCAGGATAAAGGAATCTGGCATAATCACAGTGTGTAAGTGTATCCTGGGGTGTCGATGTACTCAGGTACATGCATCGAGGTGCTATGAAGCATCTAGCAATTATTCTAAGACGTTACGTCGAATGTCAGCACTCGGTTGTGATTCGGACGCGAGTATCAAACGTCAACAAAATTATGCGCACAAAGTACATAAAGAACAACAAATATTTATAAACTGAAATACAGGGTAGCAAGGTACACTTGCCTGCGTGCGGCTGCTGATGACGGGATCTGGTACCACGTCCAAGTCCTCAGGTCCCGCAGTACCTAGAGATGAGATACAAACCAATAATCAATAATCTATTCTACGACAGACAGGGATGCGACACGCATCTACAACTAAACTTAAACTCAGCTACGACTCACAGGGACAAGACACTAGAGGGGGTTTGACCACAGTTGACTATCGGTACGATAGTCAAAACATCTAGTCATCAGTACTACAACATCAAGCCATCCTCAAAACACATTTAATGATTATTAACCTTTCGTTTCATTCATGAAGTACTACTCTAATTTAACCCATCATTAACTTTCAGACCCCAAATTACCGATCAATGGTTTTATACTTCTAACTAGTTCACAATCAAACACGTGCTCCTCAGTGTTCCTCAATGTTCTACATATCAAAATCTTAATTCCTAATAATTTAATCTTCATTAATTGATGTAGCATTCTTTCCACCATATTTAGCATTCATAACATCTCGTCAAAATTAAATCCCAAACCTTCATGCAAATCATTTAAATTTATTTATTTTATGTAAACATAAATCCTAACCTATAATTAATCCTATTCTCAAGTCATTATAACAAACATTAACCTTATTCATCAATATCCTTAATCACATTCACCTTAAACATCATTGTTCAAGTACTACACTACACAATATTATTAAACCCAAACCCTAGCTATGTACACAACCCATATATACTAATAACCCTAACTAACACAACACAATATAATATATATATCAATGTAGAGAGGGGGGGAGTGGTATACCTTGTCGTGGGGGCTGGTGGCCGGAGAACTACCTCTGGCCGGAGGGGAGAAGTGGGAATGGCTGGGAGTGGTGGTGGTGATGGGAGCTAAACAGTTGGCCGGACGGGGGGAGTCTCGGCCGGAGCAATGGGTGGAGGAGTAGTCGATAGGGAAGTCGGAGTGGTGTTGGTCGGATGGGGGAAATCGGAGTCGAGAACTGCACAGCAAAGCTGCATCGTTGGGTCGGGGCCGGAGTGCACAGTGTCACCGGAGAAACTGCTCAGGCTGAGCGGATCTGCACTGTCCGGAGAGTGCACTACAGAAGTCGGCCGGAGCTGCACAGCAGCGGCGGGGACAGCTGCTCAGCGGACTGCACAGCCGGCGGGGACAGCTGCTCAGCGGACTGCACAGCCGGCGGGAGAAGGTCGGTCAGTCCGACGGGAAGTCAGGAGAGCACAGCCGCGGCTGTAGCCAGAGCGGCTGCTGTTCAGCCCGTGCGGAGACGGTTCAGTCGGTCGTAGCCGGAGCAGGCGCTCCGCCGGAGTCGGCCGGTGGGTTTTCTCACAGGGAGTGAAAATCAAAAGAGGAAGGAGAGTGAAGGAAGGAGTTTCTTTGCATAAAGAATGAATGAGGGAGGGAGGAGAGAGAGAGAGAGGGGGGTTTTCTTTTAGTTTCCTTGGGATTAGGGCCGGTTGGTGAGTTATGAGGGTGGGGTGATGTGATGTTTTATAGGGAGTGGTGAATGGATGAGTGTAATTTGGACCCAATTTTGTGACCTCTCCATTTGGTTTTGGCCAATGGGGTGAGGGCACCTAAAATTACTAAATTGCAACTTAGCCCCTTAAATTCGGAAAATTGCACGAATACATAAAATGACGCTAAAATTATGGAGAAAATCGCGGATGATGGTTTGCATGGCGAGGGGGTATTGGGGGTTTGGCACGGGTTTAATTTTATGGCCAACGGGATTAATTAAGGATTAAAATAGGATTAGGCAAAGTTGGTATCCCCGATTTAAATAGAATTAAAGTATCCTACGCTTTTAAATTAAATGGGGGCACTTGGGATCAAAATCCAAAAATGACGCAAAAGTCAAAAATGGTGGGAGCTTGGAGTCGGTCTTGGACCCTTTAGTTGGTCCGGCTCAATGGGTTAAGTTGGTATCTCAAAATTTAGGGTAACGACACAGGTATCCGACACGAAATTAAATATGGATTAAGTTTTCAAAAAATTGTGCAATTAATTTAGAGCACAACGAAATCTGATTTTGAGTGACGGAAAAGTCCATTGCCTAATTTGGCGATTCAAGTCAGAAGTACGATATTCCGATGGAATTTATGGGCTGATATTGGGCTCCGAATAATCTAGCAATGATAGGGCGCGCCAAGGGTTTTAATTAAATAAATAAAAATAACAGACAGACTCAACTCTACTCTAAACCTCAACATCTGCTACCAAAACCAAAATTTTCCAAATCCAACCCTGACTATCTACAGAATAAATCGAGGGAGTTTACATAAACAGTCTAATTTAGCTGAATTACTATGCAAAACAAATTTACTTATATGGAACGAAGCGACAATGACACATCGTCGTGCATTTGAGGCCTTTGACAGAACTCTCAAGGACACTTGGAAATAAACTTCCATTCGGAGGTAAAATATTAGTATTGGGAGGCAATTTTTGTCAAGTATTACTTGTTGTTGAACGTGGAACATGAACTGAAATAATTGATGCATGTATTACAAATTCATTATTTTGGTAACATGTAACGATGATATGTCTCACAAAAAATATGTGTGCAAGGCTAGATCCAATATTTTCCCAATTTTTTTTACGTGTAGGAGATGGGATTGAACCATTTGTATTGGAAGACATGATCAGACTCTCAAATGAAATTACCATGCCATGGGAGGGTGGCCAATCTTTAAGAAACTTGATAGATCATGTTTTTTCAAGTTTACAAGAAAATGCAAGTGACAAAAATTACATGAATCAAAGAGCTTTGATAACTCCGACAAATAAGTTCATCAATATATTGAATCAAAAGGTTATTGATATTTTTTCAAGAGAAGAGGCCAACTATTATTCATTTGACACTGTGGAAAATAATACAAATAATTTGTATCCACAAGAATTCTTGAACTCAATTTCTCCAGGTGGCTTGCCTCCACATAAACTTACTTTAAAGTTAAGAGTACCAATTATTTTGAAAAGAAATTTGTATCCCAAAAATGGTTTATGCAACTGTACCAGATTATTATGCCGAGGATTTCAAAGAGATGTCATAGATGCAAAAATTGTTACAGGTAATTGTTCAGGGACAAGAGTCTTCATACCTCGAATACTATTAAAGCCTCCCTCTAACTTGAAATTGCCATTTTTACTTTCAAGAAAACAATTTTTCGTCCGATTGAGTTTTGCTCTTACAATCAACAAATCACAGGGCCAAACAATACCTATTGTGGGGATCTATTTACCAGAACATGTCTTCTCTCATGGACAATTATATGTTGCTTTGTCTAGAGGAATTTTAATAAATACAACAAAGATTCTGGTTAGAAATGGTACTTTGAAGGAGTTAACTGGAATTCATACCGGAAATGTTGTGTATCATAATGTGCTTCAATAATGTAATCGAAGAACATAATAATGGAGTATATGTAAAATAAAATTATTTCTTTTATCTCTTTTCCATGCATGTTTTTTTTCCTCTAAATCTTTTACTTATGTTATTTTGTGCAGAATCGACAATAACATGTATAGGTATTTTGAAAATATGATTATTTAATAAATTTAACTTACCATAATATTGATTTTATTAAATATTTTAAATATTTTAAAAAAAGTAACAACAAGTTATATAAATACCCACCATTTTACTTAGCAGTAAGCCAAAAATGTTAAAATTACAATACAAAAAAGTCTAAGAAAAAATATTCTTGATGAACAATACTTAGCATTAAATATACGTGCAACGTACTTTCACGTGACTAATATTATATAGGAGGAATCCACATCCCCTCCTATTATGCATCCCCAAACATCCTCATGTTTACAACTATTGGTTCTTATTTAAGTTATCTAATCTTAACCATTGATTTGAACCATTCAAATCAATGGTTAAGATTACATGACTTAAACAAGATCCAACGGTTAATAACATGAAGATGCAAAAAAATGGGTATGTGGATCCCTCCTCATATATATATATATATATATATATATATATATATATATATATATATATATATATATATATATATATATATATATATATATATAAGGATGTAGGCAGATTGGATTGGATTCGTGTTGAAGGTTGAAATTTGCCTCAATTACATTATCTGCTAAGAAACTTCAGTTAGAGCATCCACAGTGGGGACACTTCAAACACATATTTTAAATTATTAAAAATTGTGTAAATTACTACTTTTGGAGTGTCCTCTTGATATTGACACGCATTGACACACAATGATACACTCTAAATAAATACTCCAAGTTAATCTCCTATTTTTTCTTCCTCTTTTTTTCTTTATTTTTCTTCACTGTTTGGTAAGATTTTTCCTCCCACTTTTTTTCTTTATTTTTCTTCCATATTTGGTTACTTTTGGTGGGTCCAACAATTAATATAGAGGAGCTAGAACACGCTCCAAATCTGAAATGTCTCTTAGCTTTCTAGTAATTTTTAAGTATGGACAAGTATATTCAAGTCCTACAAAATATGATTAAAGTCAAAATATAGTACTTGAAATCTCTCCCACTATGAATGCTCTTAATGTCATATTGTTCCTAGCTCCAAAAAGTATAAATAGTAGATGCTTGTAAAAATTCCATCTACATGCAAAGAATTAGCTACGCATTCGACCAGAAATACGTGACACGCCAGCTACGCATTCGACCAGACTCTGGTCTGACTCGAATACGTATAAACTGTAAATATAAAAGGCACTATCTAGATATCCCATAAATGTAAACCTCTATGTCTCAATCCACAATGTACAGCAGTATACAAGAATGAGCTATATGTGCTAGAGTCGGCCGTCCAATAAGACACTAACTCGAATAGTCTCGAGAAGAAGTATGAGTCTATAAAAACTAGGCTACAACAGCATATGAATAATCAATATAAAATAACCATAATACCGGTAGATAAGATGTGAGTACCTGGTACCATGCTCGTAATACATGCAACTCCAACAGCAACTCCAAATGCTCCGTAATCATCTATGCTGCAAAATTGGCAGGGACCCAGGTCCTCCGAGGGATGTAACAAGGTACAGAAATATAATATGCCAGGTAAACAGATAGTACAAGTACAACGACAGGGTAATCTATCATAACCAAATAAGTGAGACACAATTTAAAGACAATGTTCGACGCGTGGGCTTTCTAAAATAAAATCGTAGCTCCGGACACGGAAACACACAGGACGTACCGCAGCTTCGAGCAAAGAGTCACACGAGTGATACAACTACACTAGATACAGGATCACTACAGAAACAATATATATATATATAAGCGCGTGTAGAGGAGCCCAAACGTCTAATAACTGTCTTCCCTATCCCAAGCGGTCAACGATTGTGCGCTGAACCTGAACCTCTAACTACAGTCTCGACACACAGAAATAACTTAACAGACACGACCCTAAGGTCGTCCCAGTCTTTGGTCATGATGTCAGTATCAGCATACAAGAATCTGGCATGATCACAGTATAGGAGTGTGTCCTGGGGTATCGATATACTCAGGTACGTATATCGAGATGCTACGAAACATCCAATAATCTTTCTAAGACGTTACGATGTACGTCTTCACCCGGTTGTGAACCGGACGCGAAGTATCGAATATCAACATAAATACGTGCACGATGTACATAACAAAATAATAAATATCTGTAAACTGAAATACAGGGTGGCAAGGTACACTTGTCTGCGTGCGGCTGCTGGTGACGGGGTCCCGGTACCACGTCCAAGTCCTCAGGTCCCGCAGTACCTAGAGATGAGATACAAACCAATAATCATTCATCTAATCCCTGACAGACAGGGATGTGACACACATCTACACCTAAACTCAGTCTCAGCTACGACTCACAAGGACAAGACACTAGGGGGTTGACCATGGTTGACTATCGGTATGATACATCAATCAACTAGTCATCAGTACCATATCATCAAGCCATCCTCGAAACACAGTTTATGATTTTAATTTCTTTATTTCATATCATTGTTACTAGTCACCAGGTGCCTCCCTAAGTTAAACACCTTAAATTTTCCAGTTTCTAAATTACCGATCACACTAGTCCTCAATCAGTCATTCACCTACTGTCCTTACTAATCATATATTTAAATTGAGCATTTTATACTATACATAAATCCTTCATCAATCCCGTGCTCCTCGGTGTTCATCAATGTTCAGTCAATTCAGAGCCTTGTTTCTCCTTAATTTAATTCTCCGTAAATAAATTAGGATTTTACCACCATGTAATATATTCATAACATCTCGTCAAAAATCAAATTCCAAACCTCCGTGCAAATCATTTAAGTTCATATTAATTTGTGTAGACATAAACCCTAATCTACATTTAACCCTATTCTCAAGTCCTTATAATCAACATTCACCTTAATCATCATTGGCCTTAGTCAACAATATTAACCTTAATCCCATTATTAACACATGATTATTTATACTACACCACAACTATACCACATTATTAAACACCAACCCTAGCTATGTACACAACCCATATATAACAATATCAAAAAGGAGAGGGGGAGAGTGGTATACCTTGACGGCAGGAGCGAGGTGGCGGCAGTGATCTCGCGGTGGTGGTGGTGGTGGTGGTGATGGGAGTTAACGGTGGTGGTGGTAACAGGGAGGAGACGGGGAAGTCGAGAGGGGTGAAGTCGGCCGGACGAGGGTTCACCGACCGGACGGGAAAAGTATATTGTGGGTCGGCGGGGGAGGAACTGGATCGGAGCCGGGAAGCGCTGCACTGCTAGCGGAGGAAAAGTGTACAGCCGGGCGGAGGAGAAATGCAGGCCGGAGCGGGGGATCACTGCACTGTCGACGATGGAGAAGTGCTGCACTGCCGGCAGGGAAAGTGCACTACCGGCGGGAAGATACACAATGGATCGGGGGGAGGAGAACTGCTCAGCCGGAGCGACGGGGGGAAGAACAGCGGTGAGAAGCACAGTTGCTGCGGATCAGCAGCGGCCGGATGGGGGGGCTGCACGGCCGAAGTCGAGTGCAGCCGGAGTGGCCGCCGCACAGCCGAGTCGAGGCAACCGGAGTGGTCGGCTCAAACTGGCCGGAGCGGTCGGCAGCGGCCGGATGGGGAGGACCGTGTGGGCTGCGGGTGCACAGCCGATGGCAGCAGGTGGGGTCGGGGTCAGCCGCGGAGTACCAGAGCGGCTTGACCAACGCTCGGCCGGAGCTGAGCTCGCCGATGCGCAAGAGGACGGAACGGGGTCAGCCGTGTAAACCTCCTCTATTTATTCTGTAGATAGTTAGAGTGGATTTGGAAAAAAATTTGATAGCAGTTGTCGAGGTTTAGAGTAGAGATAGTTTACCTGGTATTTAATTCAATTAATTAAAACCCTGGGCGTGCCCCAGCATTTTCTGATTTTTTGGAGCCCAATATCATCCCATAAATTCCGTTCAATTATTGTACTTCTGACCTGACCCGCCAAATTAGGCATTAGACTTTTTCGTCTTTTAAAATTAATTTTTTTGTGCTCTAAATTAATTGCGCAACATTCCGAAATCGTAACACATATTTAATTCCGTGTCGGACACCTATGTCGTTATCCTAAATCTAGGGATACCAACTTAACCCGTTGAGCCGGACCAACTAAAGGGCCCAAGACTGACTCCAAGCCCCCACCATTTTTGGCCTTTGCGTTATTTCCCCCAAGTGCCCCCAATTAATTCAAATTTGTGGGACACTTTATTTCTATTTAAATCGGGGATACCAACTTTGTAAATCCTATTTTTATCCTAAATTAATCACAATGCCTTTCTAATTAAACCCGTGCCTAACGCACAACCCCCCCCCCCCTCACCATGAAAATTACTAAACATATTTTTCTCCGCAATTTTTGTGTCATTTTTTGTGTCCATGTAATTTTCTAAATTTACGGGGCTAAGTTACAATTATTAAATTATGTGGCACCACCCTATTGCCCATGAACAAATGAGAGGGTCCCAAAATGGGGTCCCATTCTCACCCATCCATTCACCCCTCATGAAGAAACCCTCTCCTCTTCATGATCAATCACACCCATCCATTTTGAATAGGTTGACCACAACCATCCATCCCCTTTCATCAACCCCTATAAAGTAACTCCTCACCCCACCCTCAACACACATTCCAACCGGCCCTAATCTCAAGGGGAAAACTCCTCTCTCTCTCCTTACTCCTTTATTTAAAGCCCCCATGCAAACTTCTTCCTCCACTCTCCATTGCATTTTTCTACTTCTTCTTCCTTCATTTCCTCTCCTCCTCACTGTATTCACCCGACTCCAGCTTCAGTTCCCCGACCGACCGGCCGCTCCGACTACGGTCCGCCGACCGACTGTACGTGCTCCGCTGACTGGACGGAGCAGCCACCGATCGCTGTGTATCGGTCCGACCAGACAGCCCTCCAGCGGCTGTGTTCTCCCCGCCGACCGACAGTGCACTTCACGCACAGACTGAGCTGCAGCGCCGACCGGCTATGCAGTGCTCCAGCCGACTGCATCCGCACTCCGGTGTTCCCGACCGAACTGACTTTCCCCCGTCGGCCGTGTGATCCCCCGCACTCCTGCGACGGTCCGGTCATCTTCATCATCTCCTCCTCGTCCGTTTTTGCCACCACCATCACCACCTATCCAGCTTCACGCCACCACCACCTCCTGTGCAATACCACCACCCGTACGTCACCATGACCCCATCCTCCCGAGCTTCACCCCGGCCGAGTCCTCCGGCCGACTTCCACCCGCAGTGCCAACTCCGGCCAGACCCTTAGGCACCGGCCACCTCAGCCCGTGACCACCTCGCCTCTCCTCGTCATCTTCATCATCAACATCATCCATCATCTTCACCATAGTCATCGACACCCCTCCGGCCAACAACTACCCCGGCGTGCCCCCATGCCAACGCCAAGGTGAGCACTTCCCCTCTATTTGTGTGGTTTATTATGTTAGGTTTGTTATGTTAGTTTAGTATTATCGTGTGGGGGGTTATATATGTTGAGTTAGCATTGATGGTATGTTTAATGCATTGATCTTTACGGTTTGAGGTTATATAAAATATGCATTGAAGGGTGTGGCGGAGCAGGTGCAATTGTTGGGAATGCCCTAGATGAGCTTAGAGTGTTGAAAGCATGAGTTTTAGAATTTATTATCTTTTAATATATAAGAAATTGATGGTTAAATGCAAGGTAGATATTTAGGTTTATTTCATGTTGTAATATGCACTTGATGGTTGGGGATGATTTAGATTAAGTGTAGGGTTTATGAACGCATCAAGTTTAAGGTTTGATATAATCGTTCCAAGCAAATTGATGGACATTAAGGAGCAGATAATTGATTTTGAAATATTGTGAAATATCAAACCATTAGTCACCCTTTGAGAATTGATAAATAATGATGAACTTAATGGAGTAGTAGTTTTATTGTGAAATGGTAAAGGTTGTATATAATTGGGGGTTTAGATAAATAATTATTTATTTCGAGGATGATAATTAATTATACATGTGAATGTCTGTGAACACCGGGGAAAAACTGAGGATATGATCATGGTTTAAACTACTGAATGTTGTGATGAATGTAGTGAGATCGAGGTTTGGTTTGATGATATGAAATGAATGATTAACTAGATTAGATGTAATATACCCTGGGTCAACCCTCTAGTTTTGTATCCATGTAAGTTATAACTAAGTTTGAACATATGCTAGACGTGTGTCGCATCTTACTTTAGCCGCGTGATAGTCTATTGATTGAGTTTGTATCTCATCTCTAGGTACTGTGGGACCTGAGGACTTGGACATGGTACCGGATCCCCGTCTTCAGCAGTCGGACGCAGGCAAATGTACCTTGCCACTCTGTATTTCATATTACAGTTATTTTATTATTTTTTTATGTACATTGTGCACGTATTTATGTTGACGTTTGATACTTCGCGTCCGGTTCACAACCGGGTGAAGACGTACGTCGTAACGTCTTAGAAAGATTGTTGGATGTTTCATAGCATCCCGATATACATACCTGAGTATATCGATACCCCAGGACACACTCATACACTGTGATCGTGCCAGATTCCTGTATCCTGATACTGACATCATGACCAGAGACCGGGGCGACCTTAGGGTCGCGTCTGTCGAGTTAATTCTGTGTGTCGAGACTTTAGTTAGAGGTTCAGGTTCAACGCACAATCGTTGACCGCTTGGAAAGGGAAAGATAGTTACTAGACGTTTGGGCTACTCTGCACGCGCTTATATATATGTAGTATTTTGTAGTGATACCTGTATCTAGTGTAGCTATTTCACCCGTATGACTCTTTGCCCGGAGCTGCGGTACGTGCCGTGTGTTTCCGTGTCCGGAGCTACGGTTTTATTTTAGAAAGCCCACGCGTTGAACATTGTCTTTAAACTGTGTCACACTTGTTTGGTTATGATAGAGTACCCTGTCGTGCACTTGTACTTTTTGTTTACTTGGCATGCTATATTTCTGTACCTTGTTACGTCCCTCTGAGGACCTGGTTCCCTGCCAGTTTTGTAGCATAGACGATTACGGAGCACTTGGAGACACTGATGGAGTGGCATATCTTGCGAGCATGGTACCAGGTACTCATATTATATCTACTGGTATTATGGTTATTTTATATTGTCTATTTCATCTGCTGTTGTAGCCTAGTTTTATAGACTCATACTTATTCTCGAGTCTATTCGAGTTAGTGTGTTATTGGGCGGCCGACTCTAGCACATATAGCTTTTTCTTGTATACTGTTGTATATTGTGGATTGAGACATAGAGGTTTACATTTATGGAATATCTAGATAGTGTCCTTTATATTATAGCTTATACGTATTCGAGTCAGACCAGAGTCTGGTCGAATGCGTAGCTGGCGTGTCACGTATTCCTGGTCATACGTATTTTGGGACTGGGGCGTGACATATTTTTGTGGTGGCCCATGCAGGTCCGATTTAAATCGTCTTGGTCACCTGACTGTGCCAAGCGAGCCTGCGAATTAGGAATAGATGTTATGATTGTTGAATAGGATCTCAATCCATAATCGATTGTAAAACTCTTTGTATGTGATTATCGCCCTTGGACTTCCACTTTGCATTCGTTCAATCTTCGTCAATATCTTTATCCTTGTTTCTCGTCCCCTATTATTCGGGGAGACGAATGCTGGTGACTGATGATTTTCCTCCAGAAGAAGGTCGAAGACCAGACGACAGAAGACAGAATTCGTATACCTTTCTCTAAAAAGATGGTTACCTTATCAGGATAGATTGATGGGTTCTTTGGATTCTAGAACTAGTATGGAAGGTTGGCAAGAGAGTTGGACCCAGTAGTACCCTACCCGTGCTTGAGGTAACAGTGATCTTAGAAGTACTGAGAGCTAGAAGGATTGTTGATCATGACCTAGAATGATTTATGGGAATACATAGCCTGATGATGGAAAGTAGTGGTTGTATATGATAGCAATACCAGGAATGATATTATGGACTAGAGGAGATAAAATTTCAAGCTCTCACTTGGAAGATGATGATCTAATACCAGAAATTTTAGTATGTGCTTGGGTGACACCATTATTATAATTGCACTACGTGACTTGGAGAGATAAATAACGAAAAGAAGAAACTCGAGGAATAAAAATTTTAGGGAAAATGGAGGAGAAGAGAAATTATACTTTAGGCAGGGGAGAAAATTTTCTTTTAAAGGATTAGTGTGGTAAACAGAACAGGAGAATTTATTTTGAGGTTAAGTTTGGACGATGACACCGTCCTAGCATGAGTTGATTGAGCCAATACCACGCGATACTAGATTGTCGACGTAGTTGCATTTATATTTTTAGGCCACCAGGTTACCCTGAGTTGAGTTCAGGGAGCCCAGGAGTATGGTGCCCATCTACCTTAGGGGTATACAACGCAGGAGGTGAACCAGTATACCGCCATATTATATTAAGGTTTGAAGATGTGTTTCTAGAGAATCTTTTAGGCCTGCCACCTGACAGAGAGATAGAATTTGCTATAGAGTTGACTCCAAGAGTTGAGCCGGTTATGTTCCCGTCTTCAGACTAGCACCGATATAGTTGGTTGAGTTAAAGATCCATAGTAGAGGATCTCTTGGACAAGGGTTTCAGTCGGGCTAGTGTTTTGCCATGGGAAGCAACTATCTTAATCGTGCCGAAGAAGGATGAGACAGTATACTTGTGTATCGATTACAGGGCTGTTACGAATAAAGAACAAGTACCCTATGCCGCGCATCGATGATTTATTTGATTAGCTTAGCGGCGCATATGCATTCTCGAAGATCGGCCTCAGATCAAGTTATCACCAGATCAAGGTACGGAGAGAGGACATTCCGAAGACGGCTTTTCGGACGAAGTATGGACACTGTAAGTTTCTAGTCATATTGTTTTAACCAACATGCCAGTAGTAATTATGAGTTTTAGGAACAATATTTTTTACCAGTACTTGGATAAGTTCTTGGTGGTAATTATCGATGGCATATTGGTATGTTCCAAGAGTCAGGAGGAGCATGAGAGACATCTCAGGATCGTATTGGAGATAGTGAGACAGAAAGGCAGTCCGCCAAGCTCCGCAAATATGAGATATATTCAGATGGAATAGATAGTCTACGTATCAGGACAGCTGAGAGTTTATGAGAAGGACTATCTGATGCATAGTCTAGATCTAGCTGCAGTGATATTGTACTAAAGCTATGGCGACACTACCCTTATAGAGAGCGTGTTGAGATTTATACAGAACACAAAGGTCTGATGTATGCCTACATAAAGAAGGAGCACAACATGGGACATAGACACTGGCTGGAATTGATGACAGATTATGAAATCAAGTCGCAGTACCACCCTGGCAAGGTGAATGTAGCTTACGACTCATCGCCAGATGTTAGAGGATTTTCAGGAACTCAGGATTGAGAATGTATTGCCAGGCATGAATGGACAGATGGCCAGTCTTGAGGTTCATTGAGAGGATCAAGGCAGCATTACCAACAGATACGAGATTTTGACGTCTGCGAGAGAGAACAGAAGACGACATGCAGACGGGACTCAGGATTCATGAAGACGGAACGTTAAGGTGCGGAGATCGCCTATATGTTCCGAGTGGCGAGCTATACCAAGAGTTGATGACCGAGGCTCATAGCTCGATTTATTCCATTCATCCTGGGGGTACGAAGATGTACCGAGACTTGAGACAGCATTTCTGGTGGCATAAGATGAAGAGGGAAATTGCAAGATTTGTGGCGAAGTATTTAGTTTGTCAGCAAGTCAAGGCTGAACATCAGAGGACTGCAGGATTATTATAGCCACTTCCCATTCCCGAGTGGAAGTGGGAACACATTACCATGGACTTCGTCACAGGATTTCCGCGAAGCCCTAGCGGGAAGGATGCGGTTTGGGTTGTCGTAGACAGACTCACCAAGTCTGTACATTTCTTGCCCTTCCGAGTTGGGCAATCCACAGAGATACTAGCTGACATGTATATGAGACAGATAGTACGATTACATGGAGTGCCTGTCAGCATCGTATCGGATCATGATTCCAGATTCACGTCACATTTTTGGCGGAGTATGCAGGAGAGCCTAGGAACTCAACTCAAGTTCAGTACTGCGTATCATCCACAGACTGATGGACAGTCAGAGCGCACGATACAGATATTAGAGGATATGTTGAGGGCGTGCATGATTAATTTTAGAGGATCTTGGGAGGACCATCTCTATTTGGTGGAAGTCTCCTACAATAACAGTTACCAGACCAGCATATAGACGGCACCTTATGAGGCACTGTACGACAGGAAATGTAGGTTGCCAGTTTGTTGGAGTGACATGGAAGAGTGTCAGATACTGGGTCCAGAGTTGGTGACACAGACAGTAGAGAAGGTCAAGCAGATTCAGAGCCACCTGTGCGCAGCACAGGACAGACAGAAATACTGGACAGATACGCACCGCAGACCATTGGAGTTCAAAAAGGGTGACCACGTATTTTTGAGGATATCGCCCACCTACGGTACCATCAGATTCGGAGGCAGAGGCAAGCTGAGTCCGAGATACATCGGACCTTTTGACATATTGGAGTGAGTTGGTGAAGTGGCTTACCGTCTTGCATTACCTCCATCATTAGAGGAAGTACATGGCGTATTTCACGTATCGCAGCTGAGGAGATATGTCGCAGACCCTAGTCACGTGCTTAATCATTCGGAGATTACAGTCGGGCCTAGTCTGTCTTACGTAGAGCAGCCGGTTGAGATCCTCGATCGCAGCGAGAAGACTTTGAGAGGGCAGACGATTCGACTGGTCAGAGTGGCATGGAAGCACCATTCACCAGGCGAGTCTACTTGGGAACGCGAGGATTCTATTCGGCAGCGGTTCCCGTACTTATTTGAGGAGCAAGGTACGATTTTACGTACGACATTTGATTACTAGACTGTTTTAAAATTTTGTTAGATATTATCGTGCTTTACTTTTAATTTCGGGGACAAAATTTTTCAAAGTTGGAAAGAATGTAAACCCCCTCGATTTATTCTGTAGATAGTTAGAGTGGATTTGGAAAAAAAATTGATAGCAGATGTCGAGGTTTAGAGTAGAGATAGTTTACTTGGTATTTAATTCAATTAATTAAAACCCTTGGCGCACCCCAACATTTTCTGATTTTTTGGAGCCCAATATCAGCCCATAAATTTCGTTCATTTATTGTACTTCTGACCTGACCCGCCAAATTAGGCATTGGACTTTTCCGTCTTTTAAAATTAATTTTTGTGTGCTCTAAATTAATTGTGCAACATTTCAAAATCGTAACACATATTTAATTCCGTGTCGGACACCTGTGTCGTTACCCTAAATCTAGGGATACCAACTTAACCCGTTGAGCCGGACCAACTAAAGGGTCCAAGACTGACTCCAAGCCCCCACCATTTTTGGCCTTTGCGTTATTTCCGGATTTTGACCCCAAGTGCCCCCAATTAATTCAAATTCGCGGGACACTTTATTTCTATTTAAATCGGGGATACCAACTTTGTAAATCCTATTTTTATCCTAAATTAATCCCAATACCTTTCTAATTAAACCCGTGCCTAACGCACAACCCCCCCCCCCCCCACACCATGAAAATTACTAAAGATATTTTTCTCCGTAATTTTTGTGTCATTTTTTGTGTCCATGTAATTTCCCGAATTTATGGGACTAAGTTGCAATTATTAAATTATGTGGCACCACCCTATTGGCCATGAACAAATGAGAGGGTCCCAAAATGGGGTCTCATTCTCACCCATCCATTCACCCCTCAAGAAGAAACCCTCTCCTCTTCATGATCAATCACACCCATCCATTTTGAATAGGTTGATCACAACCATCCATCCCCTTTCATCAACCCCTATAAAGTAACTCCTCACCCCACCCTCAACACACATTCCAACCGGCCCTAATCCCAAGGGGAAAACTCCTCTCTCTCTCTCCTCACTCCTTTATTTAAAGCCCCCATGCAAACTTCTTCCTCCACTCCCCATTGCATTTTTCTTCTTCTTCTTCCTTCATTTCCTTTCCTCCTCACTGTGTTCACCCGACTCCAGCTTCAGCTCCCCGCCCGACCGGCCGCTCCGGCTACGGTCCGCCGACCGACTGTACGTGCTCCGCTGACTGGACGAAGCAGCCGCCGACCGCTATGCATCGGTCCGACCAGACAGCCCTCCAGCGGCTGTGTTCTCCCCGTCGACCGGCAGTGCACTTCCCGCACAGACTGAGTTGCAGTGCCGACCGGCTATGCAGTGCTCCGGCCGACTGCATCCGTACTCCAGCGTTCCCGACCGACCTGACTTTTCCCCGCCGGCCGTGTGATCCCCCGCACTCCTGCGACGGTCCGGTCATCTTCATCATCTTCTCCTCGTCTGTTTTTACCACCACCATCACCACCTATCCAGCTTCACGCCACCACCACCTCCTGTGCAATACCACCACCCGCACGTCACCACGACCCCATCCTCCCGAGCTTCACCCCGGTCGAGTCCCCTGGCCGAATTCCACCCGCAGTGCCAACTCCGGCCAGACCCTTAGGCACCGGCCACCTCAGCCCGTGACCACCCCACCTCTCATCGTCATCTTCATCATCAACATCATCCATCATCTTCACCATAGTCATCGACACCCCTCCGGCCAACAACTACCCCGGCGTGCCCCCATGCCAACGCCAAGGTGAGCATTTTCCCTCTATTTGTGTGGTTTATTATGTTAGGTTTGTTATGTTAGTTTAGTATTATTGTGTGGGGGGGGTTATATACGTTGAGTTAGCATTGATGGTATGTTTAATGCATTGATCTTTACGGTTTGAGGTTATATAAAATATGCATTGAAGGGTGTGGCAGAGCAGGTGTAATTGTTGGGAATGCTCTAGATGAGCTTAGAGTGTTGAAAGCATGAGTTTTAGAATTTATTATCTTTTAATATATAAGAAATTGATGGTTAAATGCAAGGTAGATATTTAGGTCTATTTCAGGTTGTAATATGCACTTGATGGTTGGGGATGATTTAGATTAAGTGTAGGGTTTATGAACGCATCAAGTTTAAGGTTTGATATAATCGTTCCAAGCAAATTGATGGACATTAAGGAGCAGATAATTGATTTTGAAATATTGTGAAATATCAAACCATTAGTCACCCTTTGAGAATTGATAAATAATGATGAACTTAATGGAGTAGTAGTTTTAATGTAAAATGGTAAAGGTTGTATATAATTGGGGGTTTAGATAAATAATTATTTATTTCGAGGATGATAATTAATTGTACATGTGAATGTCTGTGAACACCGGGAAAAAACCGAGAATATGATCATGGTTTAAACTACTGAATGTCGTGATGAATGTAGTGAGATCGAGGTTTGGTTTGATGATATGAAACGAATGATTAACTAGATTAGATGTAATATACCCTGGGTCAACCCTCTAGTTTCGTATCCCTGTAAGTTATAACTAAGTTTGAACATATGCTAGACGTGTGTCGCATCTTACTTTAGCCGCGTGATAGTCTATTGATTGAGTTTGTATCTCATCTCTAGGTACTGTGGGACCTGAGGACTTGGACGTGGTACCGGATCCCCGTCTTCAGCAGTCGGACGCAGGCAAGTGTACCTTGCCACTCTGTATTTCAGATTACAGTTATTTTATTATTTTTTATGTACATTTAGCACGTATTTATGTTGACGTTCGATACTTCGCGTCCGGTTCACAACCGGGTGAAGACGTACGTCGTAACGTCTTAGAAAGATTGTTGAATGTTTCGTAGCATCCCGATATGCGTACCTGAGTATATCGATACCCCAGGACACACTCATACACTGTGATCGTGCCAGATTCCTGTATCCTGATACTGACATCATGACCAGAGACTGGGACGACCTTAGGGTCGCGTCTGTTGAGTTAATTCTGTGTGTCGAGACTTTAGTTAGAGGTTCAAGTTCAACGCACAATCGTTGACCGCTTGGGAAGGGGAAGACAGTTACTAGACGTTTGGGCAACTCTGCACGCACTTATATATATGTAGTATTTTGTAGTGATACCTGTATCTAGTGTAGCTGTTCACCCGTGTGACTCTTTGCCCGGAGCTGCGGTACGTGCCGTGTGTTTCCGTGTCCTGAGCTACGATTTTATTTTAGAAAGCCTACGCGTCGAACATTGTCTTTAAACTGTGTCACACTTGTTTGGTTATGATAGAGTACCCTGTCGTGCACTTGTACTTTCTGTTTACTTGGCATGCTATATTTTTGTACCTTGTTACGTCCCTCTGAGGACCTGGTTCCCTGCCAGTTTTGTAGCATAGACGATTACGGAGCACTTGAAGATACTGATGGAGTGGCATATCTTGCGAGCATGGTACCAGGTACTCACATTATATCTACCGACATTATGGTTATTTTATATTGTCTATTTCATCTGCTGTTGTAGCCTAGTTTTATAGACTCATACTTATCCTCGAGTTTATTCGAGTTAGTGTGTTATTGGGCGGCCGACTCTAGCACATATAGTTTTTTTTTGTATACTGTTGTACATTATGGATTGAGACATAGAAGTTTACATTTATGGAATATCTAGATAGTGCCCTTTATATTACAGCTTATACATATTCGAGTCAGACCAGAGTCTGGTCGAATGCGTAGCTAGCATGTCACGTATTCCTGGTCCTACGTATTTTGGGACTGGGGCGTGACAAGCCGCCAGAGTCGGGGGTTCCCAAGAAGAAGAAAGGTTGAAGAAGAATGGATGAAGAAGAAGAAATATTATGGAGAAGGGTGGCTTGGTTTCCAATGTAGAGGAGAGAGGAGAGAGAGAGGGGGGTTTCCACACCTAGGGATTAGGGCCTGCTTGGTTTATTGTGAGGGTGATGGTGAGGTTTTAAAGGGGGGTGTGTGAGGGATGTGTGGTGGGGATGATCCCAACTACATTGGATGGCTAGGATTTAACATGAAGATTTTGATTCTTTATGCAAAGGAAGGGGGAGGGAAATGTTGACTATGGTCAACAATTGGCAACCTCTCCATTTGGTTTTAGCCAATGAGGTGAGGACGCCTAAAATCAATAAATTGCTACCAAGCCCCTTAAATTCGAGAAATTGCACGAACACATAAAATGATGCAAAATTTGTGGAGAAAATTATGTTTGGTGATTTGCATAGTGAGGGGTGTTGGGTGTTTGGCATGGATTTAATTAATTTGACATTGGAATTAATTGGGGATTAAAATATAATTAGACAAAATTGGTATCTCCAATTTAAATAGAATTAAAGTGTCCCGCGCTTTTAAATTAAATGGGGGCACTTGGGATCAAAATTCGGACATGACACAAGGTCAAAAATGGTGGGGGCTTGGAGTCAGTCGTGGACCCTTTAGTTGGTCCGGCTCAACGGGTTAAGTTGGTATCTCAAAATTGAGGGTAACGACACCGGTGTCCGACACGGAATTAAATATAGATTTTAGGATACGGGAAGTTGTGCAATTAATTTAGGGCACAACGGATTTGATTTTGAGTGACGGAAAAGTCTAGTGCCTAAATTGGCGAGTCAAGTCAGAAGTACAATAGTCCGATGGAATTCATGGGCTGATATTGGACTCCGAATAAAATAGCAACGGTAGGGCGCGCCAAGGGTTTAATTAAATAAAATAACAGGCACTCTACTCTATACCTCAACATCTGCTGAAAAAAATTCAAAATTTTCCAAATCCATACCTGACTAACTATAGAATTAATCGAGGGGGTTTACATAAGGACTATCCATAGGAGGAAGAACTAAGTTTCTTTGATTCCTATTATGAAAGTTACATTGACTTTTGTAGCAAAATTTAGAGAAATCCAAATTTGGACCAATAGGTGTTTGTAGGAATGTCTCATAGATAATTTTGGAGTATGAGACATAATTTGAGATGGTATACGTATCCATAATTGGATACGACTAGTGCGTATTACGATACGTCGTGATACGGAGTCGTAGGAAGAGTATTTTCAGTGTATTTTGAGTTATAGCATGCAAATTTCTCCATTGCATAGAATAGCTATATGAAATTTTATTCATATCATATTTGGTTGTTTGGATGTGTTCTATGTGTTTTGATAGAGTATATTGGTGTTTGGAGAGAGTATCGTATGAGTATCAAGGTGTGATACTCTTGTATGGCTTGGTGCACACCAAGTGTTTGGTGTTTGGCTTGAGAGAGTGTTTATAGTGTATTATATATATATATATATATATATATATATAGAGAGAGAGAGAGAGAGAGAGAGAGAGAGAGAGAGAGAATTATGTATATTCTGGTATACATATATTAGAATATATATATATATATATATATATATATATATATATATATATATATAAGTCGTACATAGTTGTATGTGTATTCAGGTGAGGTTTTGTTGTAGCTACTGCTACTTGGTGAAAGGTGGTCGGGTTAAGGAATATTGCAGTGAGGTAGTTGGTTGGGGAGTTGTAGTTGTGGGAGTTGTTGCTATGTTCCTGGTTTCCTGGTTTATGGACTGGGTCCAATTAGTTGCAGACATAGGAGTGTGTGTTGTTGGTGTAACTGATAGAGAGAGGGTGAGGGGAGTTGAACCTCGCACAACAGTTGCAAGATTGGAAACTTGGTGTTGCACTGCTGTGAGTGCTGTCGGGAAATAGAAGGGGAGTGAGGCCAACTGCAGTCAGATGCAGTCCTGGAGCAGTTCAGTGCCTGTGATTGCATTTCTTGCAACCAGGTCTGTTGCTAAGGAAGGGAGCAGGGAACCTGAGCACAGTCCTGGGTAGGGGCCAACTACAGTATAAGTGTTTATTGAGAAGGAAATTGAGCATAAATCATATAGTGCCTGCACATGTGGATGCCAAGTGAGTGAGTATGAGTGTATTGGTGATTGGACAGTGTGTTCCATGTGGTTAAGAATTATCAAGTGAGTATCAGGATTCAGTGTACTCAGAGTAGTGCATGTCCAAGTGTGTAGGTATCCATGGGTATCTTTGTAATGTGCAAGGGATAGCAGAGAATTAAATTCTAGATAATCGTGTTTGCGATGGCTTGTGATTTTGTGTGTTCGTGTTTTCCAAGTATATTTATTCTTATTTCGTCAGAAAGAACTTAACAGTCGGGAATGGAGCTCGATCTTCTGCTGCATTCCGACTCCGATTCAAGCACAAAGTAGATTACAAAATAAAGAATGTGAATAGAGCTAATGACTTTTGTATTCAGTGTTGACATGGTAATTATTTCGTTTCCACATATAATAAAAGCTAATGATCAGTTGCAATATCAAATAACAGAAGCTTAAGAAAATGATGCATGGATGAATCCTTTTGTTAGATATAGAATGAAAAAAAATATAGGTTGGTAACAAGCATGCTTCTATGCTAGTTGCCGAGTTATAGATTAGATTTTTGTATTTTTATTTGTATTTTTGGACGTAATGATTACATGATTTCAATGATTTTCCTGTTCAGTAGATACTTCCTTGAATTAATGTAGATTGATTAGTATTGTGAGCTCAAACAAAACCTTTTCGCGGGCCGGGCTCCTGCTGTTAGGAATAGGACAAAGTAATGTGTAATGTAGGCTTAGCAATTCTGAAATTATCAATGATTGGTGAACCGGCAAATCCGTTTACAACTCCACGAGAGCTTCGTCTTTGAAAGCACCAGTAGCGTAAGACTACCAGTCCCAATGCTATTTTATGTAGCATCATCCTGTTATCAACAGCAGCAATCATTAATATTCTTCATTATTCTCCATAAAAACCAAGTTGGTATCTATGTACATGCAGAATAGTCACTTAAAATCCTTTCTGGATTTGATTGGTGAATATATATATATATATATATATATATATATATATATATATATATAAAACGTCGGAGGACCAGCTAGCTGCTGGTGGTTGTCATATATCAAGCAAAGTTATATGAACCATCAATT
Source organism: Iris macrosiphon (assembly GCA_036927795.1). Classification (NCBI taxonomy): domain Eukaryota; kingdom Viridiplantae; phylum Streptophyta; class Magnoliopsida; order Asparagales; family Iridaceae; genus Iris; species Iris macrosiphon. The sequence continues at coordinate 166,193,173 of JAYESA010000011.1, read as the reverse complement.
ATCGAAATAACTGTTATATATTTTTTTTAGAGTACATTTGGGCTTACAAGTTCACTATTCGGTCCCAAAGGACTCACAACTCGCACAAGTCGGTCTATAATCTCACTCCATTACTGTCCGATCTGAAGGTCCGCTGACCCCAATTAGTTATCCACTAGTGGTTAATATATATTCTCAGCGCAATGTTATTCGGACTCTCCATTTTATGGAGAAGTATCCATGTCGACCCCATAGACCAGGAATATAGATATAGAATCTGTATCGGATCCTCCATATGACAATCAGGAGACTGGTAGTGAAATAGATAGTTTATTTTAATATTGTAACCTGATAGTAAAGTAGTAGGGAAGCTGAATGGACGGTCTCTTAGGGACTTATTCAACTAGTTATGTAAAGATTACTACTAATTTATAATTACAGGTTGTCTTTTTAGGAAACATTGCAAATTTAATTACCTGATTTATCTTTTTATGAAGGACGTTGTTATTGTTGGCTTTGCTTTTCCTTTTCTTGCAAAAGTTCAATTCCTCTTTCTTTCTTTAGTCCCACATCGGATGCACCAAAGCCCCCTTGTGCATATATATTACTTTCTCTTCTTTGCTCTATTAAGTTGTTGTGTGGGGAACCCCATGGGCCACACGCGCGCGCCGCCGCCGCCGCCCGGCGCGCGTAACGGGTGCGGGTACGCGCCCACATCTGCGGGCGCCGAATGCCGATCCGATTTCCTCTTCGGGTTCGGACTGGGACCCTAAAATCCTTTTTGCTCCTCTTAATTCTGTCATTTATTTTCTTAACGTTGGAATTAATTTCTGAACGTTACAATTATTTGAACGTTACATTTCTCATGTCCAGGTTCATTCGTAACGGCCGAATTAATCGTACATTAATTCAGACCGTTACACAAATGTTTTATATATATACACATCTGTGTTCTTTGTAAATCTATCAGAATAATTCTTTACGAAACCTCTGTCAATTTTTTTTCTGTTCAATCTTCATCTTCTCCAAGCTCTGGGCAGAGCTAAGTCCTGGTCGTTCTCTTCAAGTCGTGTGCGGCAACGAGACACCGGTAGTGCGGGAGTTTTACCACTAGGAGCTTCGGGTACGTCTGCACACAGATCCCGAATAAACTCTTAGGGCAGTGCTTCGTGCACGACTTCCCCAGAGGCCGGTAACATTGCTTAATTTAATTTTTTTTTTTTCTGAAATTGTTCAATAATAAAATACAACAAAATTTCTAACATTCTAAGAGTTTATTCTTCATATAATTGTTTCAATACTTACTGTTACAATTTCTATACTGTTACTGTTAGAATAGTTTTAACAGTTTGTTTCTCACTGCTACATAGTTACTGTTGATAAAATTGTTTCTCACTGAACAATGTTCTTTAGTGGAAAGCTACTTTACAATTTTCTTCAATGCACAATTCGAATTTTAGGCCAGTTGGAGTTGCAAGTTTTCATAATCCAAACTCTGTTGGATCCTAATTTGTGGGGCTGTAATTCTGTCAAATATTCCATATGGAATTACACTCACCCTCTTGTAGTTATGGAGTTGTTTTCTTCTTACAGAACTGAGCTAAGCATGTTTCTTTTAGTGGTTTGAATTTGAATTTTGATGGAATTACAAATTTCTTCAATGCACAATTTTCTAACTCTGTTTTCAAAGTTACTGTTGAAAATTCTATATAGTTAAAATTCTCTATATAGTTAGAATTGTTCAGAACCTGCTAATTTTAAGTTACTGTTTAGCAAAATTCTCTATATATTAAAATCTATATAGTTAAAATTTTCTATATTAAAATTGATTTGCTTCTCACTGTCTGTTAGAATTTTATATAGTTTTTCAATACAGAAAACTCGATACAGTTACTGTTGAAAACAAATATTTGTTGTTGAATTGAAATAGTTGATTTCGTAGCAAATACAAGTGGACTGATAAAATTTTAATCACAACTTTGTCAATTGCAAATACAACTTTGTCACAACTTAGTATTTTTTGAAAGCAATCGAGGACTAAAAGAAAATAGTTTAGTAAAAAGAAAATTGCAAAAAAAAAAAAAAAAAAAAATCTTCAAATCTAAAGTTTCAAAGTAGAGACAAACTCGGGCACAAGCCGAAAGGGTCCTTCTGTCAACCGGGTGTAAACAACCCTAAGCGACACGGTATTTAAGAGTCTTCGGACCACCGCTAGCTGGGAACCGGCCCCTACAGCTAACCTGAGTTGATTAACACTTGAAAAACTAAAGATTTTAAGATTGATTAGCAAAGACTTCCTAAATTATTATCTTAGACATTGTTATTAAATAAATTTATATTTTTCAGACCACAATCATGACTGGAAAGGAGGAATCATCTACTGCAAAACCTGCTAAGTTTGATGGTTCATATTTCAAGAGATGGCAGAGCCAAATGAAATTTTGGCTCACGACCTTAGGTCTTATTTCTGCCATTGATGGGTCCACACCTATCACAAACGATTCTGATGATACTGAGTCTGACGTAGCAGTGTCCACCTCATCGAAACCTAAAACCCCTAAAGAGATAGACTTCCACTGTTTTCATAGAATTCTAAGCGCATTATCTGAATCCTTGTATGATATATTTTTTGAATACAAGAGCGCTAAAGAACTCTGGAAAGCCTTGGAAGATGAATACGGCTGTGATGATGCCGGAATAGAAAGGTTTAATTCTTCAACCTTTAATAGGTATTTCATGGTAGATGACAAACCAATGAATGACCAGCTCCATGAATTCCAAGAATACCTTAGACATATTCAAGCCAAAGGGACATCTTTCTCAAATGAACATAAAATAGCATGCCTAATAGACAAGCTACCTCCCTCTTGGTCTGATATGGCTAAGGATCTTATCCATACACAAGGAGACCTTACTTATAATCAAGTCCTAAAGAAAATTAGAACCGAAGAACAAATTAGATTGAGGTCTAAGCCTAAGACTGAATCTAAAGCTAAGGTAAACCTTGAAGAAGGCCAAGAAAAACCCAAGTCTAATTTTCCTTATAAACCCAAAAAGAATTTCTTCAAGAAGAAGAAAAACTTTCAGCCTAATCACCAGGACCATTATCACCAAAACCAAAAACCTAGAAACTTCAGTCAGACTCAGGATCAGAAGAGGTTTTGTTTTGTGTGTGGTAAAACAAACCATATGGCCACAAACTGCTACCATAGGAAGAAGGAAGCTGTCCAGACCTCCTACAATGGAAAGGGCTCAGTTAGACCAGAAGCGAACATGCTTCACAAAGGTTCTTCGAGTTCCTTCAGGTCTGTAAGCTTTCAACCCCTTATTAACCTCTCTTACCATTCTGATGATTGGTGGTTGGATTCTGGAGCTAATGTTCAAGTTTCATTTGATCGCTCCTGTTTTTCAAACTATCAGGAATCAAGTGGAGGAGGTGTGACCCTAGGAGATGGCTCAACGGCACAAATAATTGGAAGAGGAAAAGTTGAGTTGAAGATGACATCAGGAAAAATCTTAACTCTTCATGATATTCTTCATGTGCCGTCTGTCAGGAGAAACCTAGTTAGTGGATCCCTTCTTGTAGCCTCAGGATACAAAATTGTAATGGAGGCTAATAAAGTAGTTTTTTCTAAGCATGACTCTTTTATAGGAAAAGGCTTTGTAAAAGACGGTCTTTTCATTTTAAGTACAATGAATAAAAATTCTGATTGTTCTCTCATTGTCTCTAATATAGAATCTTTAAATGTTTGGCATGGTAGACTAGGTCATGTGAACCTAGATTCTATTAAAAGAATGATGACCTTAGATCTTATTCCCAAGACCTGATATTGCATTTGCTATTGGGAGACTAAGCAGATATACCAGTAACCCAAATCAGTCACATTGGACTGCCTTGGATAGGGTATTTAGATATCTCAAGGGCACCCTAGACTACAAACTTCATTTTACTAGGCACCCTGATATCATAGAAGGTTATTCAGATACAAACTGGGTAACCGACTCACATGATATAAAATCTTCTACTGGATATGTATTTACTCTAGGAGGAGCTGCGATCTCTTCGAGCTCTTGTAAGCAAACTATCATAGCTAGGAGTACAATGGACTCTGAAATGATAGCTTTAGATACAACTTGTACAGAAGCTGAATGGCTTAAAAATCTTATTATGCATATACCTGTTTCTCTTAGTCCTGTTCCTGCAATTTCTATAAATTATGATAATAAATCTGTTATTGAACTACTAAAGTATGATTCTGTGAATGCTAAGATGAACAGGCACCTGCAGCTGTGCTTCAAGTCAATAAAAAGCCTACTAGGCAAATATGTGGTTCTTGACTATATAAAGTCAGAAAAGAACCTTGCAGATCACTTGACGAAGGGTCTGTCTAGGACTTTGATCCTAGAATCATCGAGGGGGATGGGGTTAAGCCCATAAGTTAGTCACCAGCAGTGGCAACCCAACCGAGTCTGACTGGAGATCCCAAGAAGCCGGTTCAATGGGTAGAAACAAGCTGAACTTAGGTGACTTTATGGAACACTGACTCGAGATTAAAATCTCATTAAAAATAAAGCCCAAGCGGCTGTACATGTGTACAATGACTCCCCATCCCTATGGTGACAGTGTTCCTGTGTGATATGGTTAGGATGAGTTTAAACTCTTAATAGGTCCAAGCTGTAATGCTAGGTTGATTCATATCACCAACCATTAAGGACTTACCTATATGAGAGGTCGTGAAGGCCGCGACTATGGGACAGGGCGATCCCAGACAACTCTCATGAATGTGGAAAGTGCGCATGGCCATTTAAAAGCGCCACCCGATAGATCAAGGACCTCTAGCGTACTATGTGTGCTATTTTCTAAATCTGGTTTAAGAAGTCTGATTCAAGGCATAGTCCATCAAGCACTTCTTCATATTAAGGCAATAGTCACTACGTGAGATTCAAGGCTGTAGTCCATCTCATCTATGCATAGTATTTTACTGCCCAGATGCTCTCTCTCTTTATTTACTTCACTCTTATCTTTGTTTCGAAACTTGACCTTTTGGGGGGGGATTGTTGGCTTTGCTTTTCCTTTTCTTGCAAAAGCTCAATTCCTCTTTCTTTCTTTAGTCCCACATCGGATGCACCAAAGCCCCCTTGTGCATATATATTACTTTCTCTTCTTTGCTCTATTAAGTTGTTGTATGGGGAACCCCTTGGGCCACACGCGCGCGCCGTCGCCGCCGCCCGGCCCGGCTCGGCTCGGTTCGGTTCGGCGCACGAAACGGGTGCGGGTACGCGCCCACATCTGCGGGCGCCGAATGCCGATCCGATTTCCTCTTCGGGTTCGGGTTGGGACCCTAAAATCCTTTTTGCTCCTCTTAATTCTGTCATTTATTTTCTTAACGTTGGAATTAATTTCTGAATGTTACAATTGTTTGAACGTTACATTTCTCATGTCCAGGTTCATTCGTAACGGCCGAATTAATCGTACATTAATTCAGACCATTACACAAATATTTTATATATATACACATCTGTGTTCTTTGTAAATCTATCAGAATAATTCTTTACGAAACCTCTGTCAATTTCTTTTCTGTTCAATCTTCATCTTCTCCAAGCTCTGGGCAGAGCTAAGTCCTGGTCGTTCTCTCCAAGTCGCGTGCGGCAACGAGACACCGGTAGTGCGGGGGTTTTACCACTAGGAGCTTCGGGTACGTCTGCACACAGATCCCGAATAAACTCTTAGGGCAGTGCTTCGTGCACGACTTCCCCAGAGGCCGGTAACATTGCTTAATTTAATTTTTTTTTTTCTGAAATTGTTCAATAATAAAATACAACAAAATTTCTAACAGTTATTTGGCATGAGGTCACTAATCGCGGAATGTGAACGCGGGCCACGTGTCAGCTCCTTATTGGCCAATTTTTTGGTGGTTCCACGGTAAGTGACCGTGGGCCACGCGTCAGATCCCTAATACCCCCCACGGGCCAATTATCACTTTTGTTTTATGAAATCATGTTCAAATATATTAATTTAATAGTCTTATCACCATACCTGTACCCAAATTTTAGATTATTTTTAGTCGAGTCCGTATCTCCTTCAATTATGAGTTTGAAGGACTCAACTCTTGGATATGTATGTTAGAGTTATATATTAAAAGCATCACTTTGTATTAACTATATTTCCTTATTTTGAATAAGAATCATATGGACAAATGTTTGCATATTGCAATTGTTATAATAATGTAAATGCAAGTGTCTAATATTCTACATTTAGATAATACGGTGTGTGGTGTCACACAGAAGATCATATTATCAGTTTTATGTGGAAGATATAAATAGTTCATAACCTAGATGGATTTGGACAAACTATTGGTAAGATTGTAGTATAATCTGGTATTAGTCTATCTTGACTATAAGTTTACACTAGTATACTTTGTGTGTATTGAACATGATCTCTTGAGGTTGTTCTCTTTGTACTGACAACATAAGAGAACAAAATACCTCTGTTATTATGCATGCTTGTCTCTTAATCCGGATATAATAACAGACATGTATATGCAATATGTATTAGTTTGACTCATAAAAGAGTGATATTCATTATGAATCAACAACCTCTATGAATTGGGTAATAGCATTGTATGTATGATGAGTTATTAATTATAAAAGGAATCTATGTTCCGATATGTCGGGTTGATGATGTCTCCTTAAGAAACTAATAAGGATTGTCATATAAAACCTGTAGTTGAATTATATCCGACATAAAAAATAAAGTTGAGTGGTACTACTTAAGGATAAAAAATATCGATCAATATAGTTGTCAGTACTTAATTTAATCGACGGACATTCGATATCTTAACATGGAAAGACGAACATGCATATAATAATGATCCCATAAACATAATTTGGGATTAAGAAGGTAGTGCAACAATAGTTCTAGACCGAGCTATTGGTAACGGGCATGGGTTGTGTGTTCGACATAAACATGGGATACTCAGATCCGTTAGGAGAACTAACCATAATTTCTTCTCATGATCTCTGTCGTAGCCTATATATATAATCTATTCTCTGGTCGTCATAATGCATCAAAAAATAACAGCTTTCTCAAAACTCGTTTTCACATAAGGAGAGAAAGAGAGGTCATCCAAGGAGAAGAAAATGTTGGAAGATCGTCGCCCACACGACGTTCATCCCAAGGAAGAAATACATGCAGAAGATTTTGGGGTTACTAACCGATCGAGGTAAAAACTTTTATCTTCTTCTCGTTACTTCATGTAACATAGCCCCAGAGGACTAGCTATATGTTGATGCTAGTGGTGGTTAGTATATAAAGCAAAGTATGAACCATGAATTATTAAAATAACTGGTATACTAATTTTTTGAAATATATTCGGGCTCACAACTCTCACTACATGATTCCTAAGGATTCACAACTTGGCCCATAGGCCACAACTTTGTCCGACGGTACATTCAAACTCACAACTCCCATAACTCAGCAAGTAATAACTCTTCTCGACCACTAGTAACTCTTACAACTCGGCCCATAGGCCACAATTTGGCCTAAAGGTACATTCAGGCTCACAATTATCAAAACTTGATTCATAGGTCTGCTTCACTATTGCCCCAAGGTATGCAGACACCATTTAGTTTTTGATTGGAAATTAATTTCTTCTCACGTAGTTGAAACCCATAACCACCATAGATGTCTCACACTTTTGCCATCTGAGCTAGAGTTGCTTGGTTAAACAACTGTTATATATATATATATATATATATATATATATATATATATATATATATATATATATATATATATATAGTTCAAGTGGTACTAACAGTTGAAGTTGTTAGCACATTCCATGCAGAAATGTGTCACCAATAGTACTGCTATGATCTCTTTATATGTTTGAAATGTGTAATCTGTCACCAATACTCTCTCTCTCTCTCTCTCTCTCTCTCTCTCTCTCTCTCTCTCTCTCTCTCTCTCTCTCTCTCTATATATATATATATATATATATATATATATATATATATATGTGTGTGTGTGTGTGTGTGTGTGTGTGTATATATATATATATATATATATATATATATATATATATGTGTGTGTGTGTGTGTGTATATATATATATATATATGTGTGTGTGTGTGTGTGTGTGTGTGTGTGTGTGTGTGTGTGTGTGTGTGTGTGTTTGGTTATGCTTGTTAGCCTCAAGGCTTAATCAAAGATGATGAATAAAGACCAAGAACAGAGCTACCGATAAACTTTTCAGTCTACCCTCTGTTTAATCCAACTATTGTAGTCGAAACTCAAAAGCTTTTGAAAATAAGTTTGCCTTCCGAGATCTTGATTCCAACGAAATGCTATATGTAATATTCCTGATTACAACTTGCACCAAAGAAAATAAAAGAATCAGAAATACAATCTCTGTTCTTCCTTGCAATCGCAGTTACATACGGACAGAACGAGTTACAACTAGAGGAGAAGTAGAAGTGGAAAAAGAAGAAGAATTTCTGCTTGCTGGGGTAATGAGGATCACCGTTGCTCAAAGCAAGATTTGTCCCACACGAGCATACTCCCAAAAACCAGCAAGTTCTCAAAGAACCTTTGGAACCCTCGTGTCACCTATTCCTGACTCGCGTTCTTCCTGGACTCATATGACGCAACCTCGCAGCCTTCTTCTATCTTTCTCTCAATTTTGGTCTCTTCCAAAGAGGGCTAAATAAGGAGTATTTATAAAGGAGCATGGCTACCCCCATCGGTTATGAAAGATAAGGGCAAATTTAAATCGAATCCCACAAAAAAAACTGGTTTCTGATTTAAATACTCAATCTTTCTATAACTGTCGAGCATCGCAGCATCGTAGCATCACAGCAGCGCAGCACGCAGCGGCGCATATGCACATAACAGCGGATAGCCGTGCATCTCCTGTGCATCGCCCGCTTAGCACCCGTTCAGCTCCCTTCTCATGCGCCCGCGCATGCGCCCGCGTAAGCACCGTCGCATGCGCCCGTGCATACACCTTGCATATAAAATGAGCGCACGAGCATAACTAATGCGCAAAAGTGCCGATGCCAATGTGCTAAATGCAAAGTACGCCAACAAAGTGTCACTTTGCGCCCTTGAGCCCAAGTCCGAGGCTGATTTTGAGTCCGGGTCAGAGTCCGAGTCCGAATCTGACTCCTATGAAATTAATTCCAAGAGCATGACTAAAAGCATAAATGCTTTCTTGAAGAGTTAATCATTTTTTCTCTCAAAAAAATACTCCCACATGGCACCCAAGTGCCTCATCACACCTCATGTGCACACCTAACACAAGCAAATCTTTATATTGAGATACTCACTTGGTTGTGTAGCCAATGTGGGACTAAACTTCTTAGTCCAAAGGCAAAAACACTAATAATCTCCCACATATCTCAATATATGGGTTGAGCATTCCTCACAGTGATTGTCCATCATGCATTAGGATAGATATCGTTTTGACTTGAATCTTTCTGCATGGGTCAAATAACAGTATGATACAAGAATGGACTAAGACTTGAATTATGCACCATAGTTATAATTTTTTTTACTCACACAATGACATCTGTTGTGCTTCCGATTGCACATTTAAGGCCCTTTGCACGCCTGGTTTTGGGGTATGTATCTTGGACGTCTACAAGTTTACCATCAAGAGACGGCCTATATCTCTTTCCATACATTCTAGGTGAGTTCTTTTAAAGAGTCCTTGGCATGAAGCCTTTCGCTTCCTTGCGGTGTTACTTTGCTGTGACATAGCCCGAAGCCGAGGTCCCACCTCATCGTGGTGTCATCCACTATAGCATGAGATCCTAGCCTCTTTGTAGTGCCAAACTACCCAGCATGAAGCCTTTTACTTCCTTGCGGTATTACGCCGCTGTGACATGGTGTCACGCCCCAGTCTCAAAATATGTAGGACTAGGAAGTAAGCATGCCAGCCGTATGTATATGGCAACTCCAATATATGAAAACCATAACACATACGTACGTTGTATTATGAATAATAATTCACAAGTGATATAGATTTATGTCATAAGTCACAGGGCATAACTAGATCTCATCCACAGAATCAAATAACCAATCAACTATATAACTGAATCAAGTATAAAATGCTTGATAAGAGCAAGTAGTTTGGTGGAGACAAATCCACTACCAACTAGAACATAAGAGAAACCACATAAGTACATCTAATGAACAATGAGACTCGAAGAGAAGACCTCCTCGAAAGAGAGATAAGTAGCAAGTCCTGATCAATGCTCCTACGAATAGTCATGATCGTCTACACCTGGAAAGGGACCAGGTCCTCAGAGGGATGTAACAAGATACATAGAAGCATGCCAATTGAATACAGTAAACATGCATAGTAGACAAAAAATATATAAGTATGTTGTACTAGATAATCTATATGAATATGCATAATAAGGACAACTTTTCGACGTATGGGCATGGGTAGGCTACTCTATCTAATCTCACAACTCACACACACACGTTAGGAACATCAGAAATCGACATACCGCGAGAGTAGCGAGCAACGCGATACCAGAAATTGATATACCGTGAGGGTAGCAACCGGTATAACACAAGTACCGTAGTGCGTACTAGTCACTACGGTTTACCAGAGTGGTTATAGCCCATATGCCTACTGATTGTCCTCTCCTCCCAAGATACTATGTGTCAAGTACGTCAACATATATATAGTATATAATTATGACTGAAAGAAAACACATATACAATAAATATATAAAACTATGATAAGCATGCAAAAGTACTATAAGCAATTTGGCAAGATACCTTGCCTGGCAAGAAAGCTGCATAGTATAAGCGTCCATGTGTCAAGTACAGAGGCTCAAAAACTATGGCATCAGAATGAATATCTCCGGATACTGAAATAAATATCACCAACGTTCCCAGAACAAGCGAGATAGTCAGAAAACACTACCCTTTCGTCCAATTTGGACACAGGGGCAAAACGGTAATTTTGGGTCAAAACGGGGTCCACATGTGGGCCACTTTGCACCAAAAAGTGTGCCAGAGGTAAAGGTCTCTAAATGGGACAAATTATAGGTCAAATAATTTTTAAACGTCAATACGAACTCAACTGTATGTCCAATTTTGGATTCCGGAGAGCCGAACACAAATTCGCTCTAAAAGTCAACCGTAGGGCCCGCAAATAGGAGGTTTGGTCAACTATCTCGGAATCGCGTGAAACTTGGGTCACAGGACTAGCATGATACCACAAATCCAATGACATAAGTTTTTTCGCATTCCGACGAGCGTACACTAAATGGTGTGGTGTTTTGCAAAAGTCGCGATATAGGGACTTTTTATGGATACGGGTTGATTCCGACGCGCACACACGTCCAAATCAGTTTTCGCAAAATTTCACACGTCATGACCTACCATATGCGTATTTTGGTATAATTGGTATGCGACGAGGCGGTCCCGTTTGGCGGGGCGCGCTCCGTATCACAATTTTTCAATTTTAAAAAGTTAAGTTTTTGGTCGATTTGGAGGCCAAATTACTTAATACATAGAACGAATTATCAAAAACTAAAAGAACAGAAAAATTTTTGGTTATATGGAGAAGAAAAACCCTTTAATTTGTTTTTGAAAATATTAAACAGGTTGATGACAAATTGGGTGTGAACATGGTGTTTTGGATTCAAAATTCTAAGCTGTTTTGGTCAGTTTTTCGGTCAATATTTTGACCAATTTGAGACACGAAAACTCGTCCCGCTTGAATGAAAATCCTAAAGGGTTAGGTTATGAATGTACACGAACAAACCGCACGCAAAAAGGATCACATTTGAAGAAGATACAATACCTAGAAGATAGGTGCAAAAATTGCACTGTTGTACGCGACGCGCGTGCGCAAGGACGGCGACGGCGGTCCGGGCCGCTGCGGCAGCGGTCCGGTGCGGGGGCGGCGGTGGGGGCTGAGTTCGCCGGGGTTGACCGGAGACGCGGCGGCGTCGGGGTGGCTAGGGTTAGGGTTAGGGTTTGGTTTATGATTATGTATTATATGTATATATATGTATATATACACAGGGATAGGGGGAAGTCCGCGCGTAGGGGGGTTTGATGTGGAATGGGTTTGGATAGTTCGGAATATGTTAGTTTGAATTAGGTAGTATAAGGCTTTGGTTTAGATTAGGATTTTTGCTTTAGGGCCTTTCTTTTCTTTTTAATTATTTTCTTTTCTTTTGCATTTCTTTTCTTTTCTTTTGCATTTCTTTTCTTTTCTTTTATTATTACTATTATCATTATTATTATTACTACTATTATTATTATTATTACTATTATTATTACTATTATTTATTAATATTATTGTTATTATTATTATACTATATATTTATTATTGTTATTATTACTATTATTATTACTACTATTATTAACTATATATTTATATATAATTACATATGTAGATGAGGTTAAAAATTTAAAAATAATATTTGCACACAAAATAAATTCTAGAAAATTTATCACCTTTTAACAAGACTCCAAAAATAAATTAAAAAAATTTATTTTATGGAATAATTCTAAATAAGTATTTATACAAGTAAATAAATCAATAAAAATTATTTTCTAATTAACTATGAGTCTAGTGTGTCAACAGCACACACACAACAGTCACAGTTAGCATACAACACTCATCTCTCATATACATTAAGATACCCACACCCAATACTCATATTTATATATATTCATTGATATAATCATATATACACACACACACACAGACACACACACACACACATATCACACACACTTGCCATAAAACCAAATACTATGTGTGCAATATCTAATACACTATGATACACACTCAATTGAAATACCAAAACTCCCAATTCTCCATGATAAACATATATACATAATAATAGTTATTATAACTAGTTGCAATAGGAATTAAAGATAATTGTACCAAATCACCCAAAATGAGTCATGTATCATAAAGTACCACACTGTATCGTGATACGACCTACTTATTTTTAATTTTGGACACGTAGCTAGTCCCTCAACCTCTATCTAAGTCTAACTAGATCTAATTGGTCTCATGACCCATGATTGATGTGTCAATCTCGTAAATCTCCCTATTTGGACACAAATTATCATGTAACTTTCATAATACAAGTCATATTGACCTAATTCTTGATCCTATAGGTAGCCCTAAGCCAAGGGGTGATTCCTAATGGTTAAATGCATAAATTAGATCCTAATTTAAGGGTTGATTCAGAATTTACCTATTGGGAGATGGATTCCCAATAAAATGCTCAATAGACACAATTAGGATACGATCTCCTTGTCAAATATTCTTTTTTCAAGTGCTCCTTGTAAATCTAAGCTCCAATACTCCTTGCTTGATGAAATAAGTGGGAGATGAGATAAATTCTCATTTAAGTCCGATTTGGAGCCCTCATTTTGGTGGAGGGATGAAGTGAATTGGGGATCTAGAAAATTGGGGATCTAAAATAAATACACAAATGAAGAGGAGAGAGAGAAAAGACCCCTCTTCTAGTGGCTGGCCCCCTTTATATCTCCTCCAAGCAACAACAAAAGTCTCAGTTGCCCCCAATGGTTAACTATGAAGAATAATTAAGGAGGGCTATAATGAAAAGTCTCTAAACTAATGTAAATTAGTCTTAATTATTCGAATTAACTAAGGGATGACTCTAACTTGGGCTTATTCCATATTGGGCTCAATAGTTGTCATGACAAGTCTAACTGGGTTCACTAGTGTCAAGTCTAAATAATAGGCTAGCCCACTAACTATAAATAATAGCATAATGCATAATTAAATAAATATCACCAAATTATTATTAAATTACTAAAATAAAATAACTATGCCAAATAACTAATTTATCCTCATTTGGAAAAGTGAGGGTGACAAACCTACTCTCCTTAGAAAAATTTTGCCCTCAAAATTTAAGGAAGGAACTAACTACAACAAGCAATCAAGCAAGAAAGAATTATACCTCATGGCTCAAACATATAAGGGTATCGCTCGCATCTTGGATTTCCTCTCCCAGGTAGACTCTTCCGGAGAGTGATGCCTCCACGTGATATTTACCAAGGAAATCGTCTGGTTTCGCAGCACCTTCTCCCTGCAATCTAGAATCTCCACCGGTTGCTCTGGATAAGTGAGAGTCGGACCCACCAGGATCTCCGAGTGATCTAATACATGGCTAGGATATATCATACACCATCTCAGTTGTGACACATGGAACACGTTGTGCACTCTTTCTAGTGCAGGCGACAAGTCTAGTCTGTAGGCCACTACACCGACCCTCTCAAGAACACCAAAGGGTCTGATGTACCATGAACTAAGCTTTCCGCCTCCACCAAAGCGAATCGTACCCCGTGTCAAAGAAATCCTCAAGAACACCAGATCACCAACCTAGCACAAAATATTGCCTTAGTATTATAACTAAAATAAAGCAATCACAAGAAATATAAAACAAAACATATACTCAAACTCCAAGGGTCTCTGGTAGTTATCGGTCCAATGTCACTGTCTGCCCTGCGCCACCCGAAGCCTATCTCTAATAAGCGTCACCTTCTCAGCTACATCCACAACCATCTTCGGTCCCAACAAGGCTCTCTCACCGACATCATCCCAGGATAACGAAGTACGGCATCTCCGTCCATACAATGCCTCAAATGGTGACATCTCGATACTAGTCTGGTAGTTGTTGTTATAAGAAAATTCTACCAGGTGAAGATGATCCTCCCAAGAGCCTCCAAAATCTAATACACAAATGTGAAGTATATCCTCGAGAGTCTGAACAGTCCTCTCCGACTTTCTGTCTTTCTTGGGATAATATGCGGTACTAAACTTGAGCTGGGTGTCCAAGCTAGCATGCAAACTCCTCCAGAAGTGGGGTATGAAGTGACTATCCTGATCTGAGATGATGCTTACAGGAACTCAATACAATCTAATTATATGTCGCACATACATCTCCGTGAGCTTCTCCCTAGACGTACCCACTTTGAATGGTAAGAAGTGGGCCGATTTGCTCAACCTTTCTACGATGACCCAAATCGCGTCTTAACCTCCGGGAGAACGCGGAAGCCCCAATACAAAGTCCATCGTCACATGCTTCCACTTTCACTCTGGAATGGGTAAAGGCTGAAGCAATCCACTTATCCTCTGTCTCTCTACCTTTACCTACTGGCATACCAGACATATGAATACGACTCTCGCCACCTCCCATTTTATACCATACCACCAAACATGCTCTCTTATGTCTCTATACATCTTGTTGGCACCTGGATACATAGAGTAATAAGATCGATGCGCCTCCTGAAGAACCTTCTCGCGCAATGCTCCACTCGACACACACAATCTGATACCGTACAGCAACGATCCATCCTCTGCAATACTAAAGTCCCCTGCCAATCTCATCCGGACCTGTGCCCTGATGCTCCTCAGAGATCCATCCTCGAACTGTGCGACTCTGATCGGGTCCATCAACTCTGACTGTACCTGGAGTCCCCATATTTATATCGTGACTCCAGGAACTAGCACTTCAATGCCCAAGCTATCAAGATCGGCCAATAAGTCTCTGTCCCTCGTCAAGTACATAGCCACTGGATACCTACTCAAGGCATCGACTACTACGTTGGCCTACCCTGGATTGTACTACAATGATATCTCGAAGTCCTTCATCAACTCCAACCATCACCTCTGTCTCATGTTGAGCTCTTTCTGTGTAAACACATACTTCAAGATATTGTGGTCTGTAAAGATCTCTACACTCTCTCCAAGTCATGGGTAGGGTAATTCTTCTTATGAGGGCATAATTGCTTGGAAGTATAGGCAATCACCTCTGTATTCTACTGTAACACACATCCGAAACCCTTACTCGAAGCATCACTGTATATAGAAAATTCTCATGTCCCTGATGGCAATATCAACACTTGAACTGTAGTCAACCTCTTCTTCAGCTTCTCAAAGCTGGCCTGACACTCCTCACTCTAGACGAATTCAACGTCCTTTCAAGTCAGCCTAGTCATCAGCTTTACAATCTTAGAAAAATCCTGAACAAATCTCTGATAATAGCCTATCAATCCAAGAAAGCTCCTGATCTCAGCCACTGAACTCGAGGTAGACCATGACTCAACTGCTAAAATCTTTTTCTGGTCTACCGAGATTCCGTCTCCTGTAATCACATGTCCGAGGAATTCAACCTTATCAAGGAAGAACTCACACTTCGAAGCTTGCCAAACAGTTTTTCCTTCCTAAGGGTCTCCAGAACTATCCTCAAGTGCTTCTCATGCTCCTTTAAGGTCTTCGAATATATTAATATATCATCAATGAATACCACAATAAATTGATCCAGGTACTGATAAAATATCTTATTCATCAGGTTCATGAATATCACCGAGGCATTGGTCAACCCAAACGGTATCACCAAAAACTCGAACTGCCCATACCGAATCCTGAAAGTTATCTTCGGAATGTCTTCCTTCTTCACTTTCACCTGGTGGTACCTTGACCTCAAGTCTATCTTCAAAAATAACTTCGCTTAGCTCAACTGATCAAAGAGATCATCTATCCTCGGCAGCGGGTATTTGTTCTTGATAGTGAGGTTGTTAAGAGCTATGTAGTCGATACACATACGTACTGACCCATCCTTCTTCGATAAAAATAATATCGGAGCACCCCATAGTGATGAACTAAAGCGGATGAAGCCCTTATCCTACAACTCATCCACCTGCTTCTTCAACTCTGCCAATTCGTTGTTGTTCACCCTATAGACGTATTATGATATTGGCTCTGTACCTGGCACCAAGTCTATAAAGAACTCAATATCTCGATCTGGTCGCAACCCTGGCAAATCCTCTGGAAAGATGTCCATATAGTCAGCAATTAATGGATGTGGTGGCTCATGCGCTTCCACTATAGCTCCACAGAAGTCTTCCTTACTCTGCTCCGCTGCTCCTCTAACGAACTCAAACCCTGGCTCTTCTGGCATCTAAAACAAATCTCTGCCTCCACGATAATCGATATTAGCATAGTGCTTACTCATCCAATCCATCCCGAGTACTATATCGTATCTTTAAAGTGGCATTATGAGTAGACACACGCTCAACTCTCGGCCTCCGAAAGAAACTCTTTGATCCTTTCAAACATCATTGATCAGGATAATGCAACCCCCATTCGTAATCTTGCAAGTCATCGCCAAAGGTTCAGTCTTAATATGATGCTTCAAAGCAAAAGATACAGATACAAAACTATGTGAAGCATCAGAATCAAATAAAGCATAAACTGGAAAAGAATCAAGATATAATAAACCTGATATGATATCCTCGACTAGATCCTCCTCCTCAAGTATCAAGGTTAAAGCTTGCCCCTGCTGAGCACCCCTCTACTTCTTCTGGTGCTGTGCAAGTGTTTGTTGTTGTGTCCACAATAGAGGTCATCTCTGCTATCCCGTAGGTGGTTTGCGGGTGCTCTTTGAGCTAGGGCTCCACCCTGAGCTGGACAAACTAAATTCTGAGGATAATCTCTCAGCTGGTGGTCCACTGATCCACAGAATAAGCACTTACCAAATCTCATTATGCACACATCCCATCCATGACCCAACTTCTTACAAAATGGGCAAGGAATAGCTGGCTGAGCTAGCCTCTAAATCTGATATGCCTGCTGTACTGGCGCTCTAGCTGGTGTAGGTAAATGTTTCCTCGGCTGCTGGAAGTGTTTCTGATGATGAAAGTGAGGCTGCTTCGTTGGGCCCGGACTACTACTAGCTCCTGGAGTATCCCTCATCCTCTCCGAGCCGAGCTCTAAATTATCATATGCCTGTTGTGCCTCAACTAGAATCTCCTTAAATGTAGCGGTACGGTGTCTACTAGTATAAGATTTGATCTTCCTGTTTAGACCCTTTTTGAACTTCCAGATCTTTTTTCGAGGATTATGCCCTACCACAAAGTGACCTAATCTGCAGAACTCTGATGCGTACTCGTCCACTAACATACTCCCTGGACGAGGTCCTGGAACTGACTCTCCAGGGAACTCAAAGCCACGTCCGGAAAGAACTTCTCTTTGAAAAGTTTCTTAAAATCCTCCCAAGTCAGTCCTGGTGTTGTGATCCTTGGGTATGTCCTGAACCTTGTCAAAGCAATATCAAACATCATGCTCCCCGCTACCTCCACATGTAGGCTCTAAGGAATCTGCGTCAGCCGCAGGTTTCGTTCAATATCCTCGATCCAATCATTCGCATACAAAATTCCCTCAATGTTCTTAAAGTCCTTTGGCCCCATCTTCTTGAAGTCAATGATAGTCTCCGGCCTCGGCTGCTGCGGGGCGAGCTGAGGTAGTGGCATCTATAGCTGGACTGAGGCAACCCTCTCTACTGCGACGAGTGCTAGCTGGTGGGCATTCTCAATGCCCTGTTATATCACCTCAGACTGGCGCTGCTGGGCCTCCGCCTGGGCTCTCTGAGTCTCCATTATCTGCTAGAATAATATAAATATCTGTGCCGAATCAACTACTATTGGTGGTGGTGGTGTAAGCTCCTCTAGTATTGCAGGCACTGTCCTCTTAACTGGAGGCAGAGCACCCCTAAAAGCTGCTATGAAAGCCCCCACCTGAACTGGTGAGGTGACACTCTGAAGTGAAGGCTGTAGAGCAGTGGCTGCTACCCCCTCAACAATAGGAGGGGAAGCAGCTGAAGAAGTTGCTGATGCTCCCGAGCAATAGAACCTAATCTTCGGAGGCATCCTGAAGACAGATTCAAAATAAAGGAATCAATATTGGTAAGATACGATGTTATCAAAGCATGACATAATTATTTAAAGTAAAGCAAGCATTCAGATTTATAAGGATAGCAAAAGTAAATAATTGAAAGTGTTTCCTAGTTGTGATTGAGTATACTCTCAACCAATATCATATATCCTAAAACAGGCTCGTAACAGCACTCTAAGTCTGAGCACTACTATGATATCGCACTAATTACGACCTCTCGACCTGCATGGGCCACCACTAAAAATGTGTCACGACCCGTACCCGGAATAAGGGCACACGTACGTGAACCACGCCCATCCTATGTTGTAACAATGATGTAGAATGCTATCTCGGTCAACAATACTATATAAATATCTCACACTATATATATATATATATAGGGTACCTGTCTTATCATCTCAACTCCAAATGGAGTAACAATATAATGATATAATAATAAAATTAATACTCAATCATAGTATCAAACTAGAGGCAGAAATAGCACGATATGGAATAGAGGAAAGAAGTACAAGAGTTACAAAATACAAGTCCAAGTCTAACATCTAGTCAAAACACAATAGTCTCCAAAATAATAATATATGCCAAGGCTCTAAAAAGTCAAATACAAAGAAATATTAAAATCTAAGTCTCATCGGTGGCTAGTGCTACGTCCTCCTATACTAGAGGTGCTATCTCTCCTGCTGGCTCACCATCTTGTGCCCCGTAATATATGGGACACATCTCCGCTAACCTGTCATAAGAAAAATATATCCAATCAGGATTGGGGCAAAGTACAAAACTCTGAAAGCAGTTCCAAATATATGGTAGAACAAATATGACAAATAATAGAAAAGAATACAAGATGTACAAGTAACTAAGAAATAGAAATGAACTAGAATAAGCATGCAATATACTGGAAAGGAAAGACATACAATATGGCATAACTGCAAGTAATAGAAATAGATAATACTAAATATTGTGCCTTAGAGTACAAGTTCGTTATGTGATCGGCTTGGGTTGAACATGAGATAAAAAGGGTAACTTTATTATACGTGGGGCAATCGACATATATATGAGGTAAATAGGGTTTGATCACATAACCAACTACTACTCCTCAATTCCCAACCAATACTCATGGATCAGATCATGACACGTTACAAACATGAGTAATATGGGCATACTGTACACAAGCAGTGTGTGAACACGAAGTACACGATAATCAATACATGATGAACACGATAAAACACATGAGAAAGGGTACCCATTGAATACGGTAAGGGGATAACATCTCCTGACAGGATCCATATAGTACCAGTCCGTGTAACCACTATGTCAGAATCAAATATACAGTTCCACAACAAGTGATATATACACTATCATGAAATAAAAACTAACAGAGAGATGTACTCGCCTCTGGTCCTGAGCAAAGGGTGTATCTCAATGCCTGAGCTGGTGTCACACAGTCCTATTTAGGAAATAACATGTCAAATGGTGTAATGGATGAGAAATGAGTTAAATAATGCACTAATATGCTTCTAGGTCAATTTTTAAATCATTCTAGCTTAACTAAGTCGTACTAGGTCCATACTAAATTATTTAGTCTATATTGGTCACTAACTAGATAACCCTAGTTAATAATACTAACATCTATATATTAAGATACTCTATGTATCTATATATATTAACTCACCTATATATATATATATATATATATATATATATATATATATATATATATATATATATATATATATATATATATATATATATATATATATAGTATCTAGAAATACCCCATTATCTAGAATATATTAACTCACAAGGATATTAGCTAATAACCAACTGATACAATATACTATATAACAAGTACTAACTAAACTAACTGTTAACTAATATTCATTTATAACTATCTAACTAATATTATAACTAACTGATTCCGTATACTAACTGCAATTTACTGATACTAATAGCCATTAACATATATTAACCTACTAACAATTGATACCCTCAAGCTATACTAACTTAAATAACTATCTAATTCACTCAACTGATACACAAGGGTGCCACACAACTACCATACTTGAACCAACACTTAACTGGTAACCTTAACTATAACATACCATAAATAATCAAATCTAATACACTAACTAATATCTGACTGTTATCATTACTTATACCAACTTAACTAATATTATTAGCTAACTGGTACAACTAATAAGCTGATATTAACCTATCAATTTACCCACAACACCACATACACTAAAGGATACTCAGTATCAGTCTTGGCCTGATACACAAGTATGCACTTGGTACAGACCTCTGCTCCCCCTAATCCACCATTGGCTCTTCCAACTGATACAGGCTCTGAAATTAACATACCTTAGTGTAAGATATGCCCCACATTGATCACAGAACTTCTAGTGTACTACCTGAGTTCTTCACTCGAGCACCTATGTACTGTACCCTAACCAATACTCAAAATACCCCAGTCTTCATACTGCCTGTGCATCAAATGTCTGTGCATAATTCACAGATGTGGTGCATACTACATTGCACCAATTCTTTCCCTTACTTGCATCCTGCTTGAAGTGCATTGATTTTGCACTTCCCTGTGCACTGGAGGTGCACTGAAGTACATTGCCTAGTCGAGGTAACTATGCCCCTACTCACTGCTAAGTGCTTCTCATTCTCATGTGCTCGAGCACTGAGCACTACAACCTGTTGTTGCTCCCATACTCCACCTGGTTCATAACCCCTTACCTATTTTCCCTTTCATAAACTGTTAGGTTCATGTATCAGTGAAATTAATACATACTCAAGTCCATGCTTGATGTGCACTTGCACCACCTTCAACACAACCCCAACATCAGTGAGTCTAGTGTGTCAATAGCACACACACAACAGTCACACTAAACAGTCACATTTAGCACACAACACTCATCTCCCATATACAATAAGACACCCACACCCAATACTCATATATATATTCACTCATATAATCATATATATATATATATATATATATATATATATATATATATATATATATATATATATATATATATATATATATATATATATATATATAGACACACACACACATACATATCACACACACTTGCCATAAAACCAAACAATATGTGTGCAATATCTAATACACTATGATACACACTCAATTGAAACACCAAAACTTTCAATTCTCCATGATAAACATATATACATAATAGTAGCTATTATAACTAGTTGCAATAGGAATTAAAGAGAATTGTACAAAATTATCCAAAATGAGTCGTGTATCACACCGTATCGTGATACGCCCTACTTATGTCCAATTGTTGACACATAGCTAGTCCCTCAACCCCGATCTAAATCTAATTAGATCTAATTGGTCTCATGACACACGATTGATGTGTCAATCTCATAATTTCTTCAATTGGACATAAATTACCATATAACTTTCACAATACAAGTCATATGGACCTAATTTTGATCCTATGGGTAGCCCCTAAGCTAAAAGGTGATTTCTAATGGTTAAATGCATGAATTAGAGCCTAACTTAAGGGTTAGATTCAGAATTTACCTACTAGGAGATAGATTTCTAATAAAATACCCAATGGACACAATTAGGACACGATCTCCTTGTCAAATCATCTTCGTTCAAGTGCTCCTTGCAAATCCAAGCTCTAATGCTCCTTGCTTGATAAAATAAGAGGGAGATGAGGCCAGTGAATTGGTGGAGGGATAAAGTAAATTAGGAATCTAGAAAATTGGGGATCTAAAATGAATGCACAAATGAAGAGGGGAGAGAGAGAAGACCCCTCTTCTAGTGGTCGGCCCCCCCTTGACTTCTCCCACAAGCAACAACAAAAGTCTAAGTTCCCCCAATAGTTAACTATGAAGAATAATTAAGGAGGGCTATAATGGAAAGTCTCTAAACTAATAAAAATTAGTCTTAATCATTCTAATTAAATAAGGGATGAGTCTAACTTGGGCCTAGTCTATGTTGGACTCAACAGTTGCCATGACAAGTCTAATTGGGTTCACTAGTGTCAAGTCTAAATAATATGCTAGCCCACTAACTATAAATAATAGCACAATGCACAATTAAATAAATAGCACCCAATTATTATTAAATCACTAAAATAAAATAACTATGCAAATGACTAATTTATCCTTATTTACAAAAGTGAGGGTGACAAGGATCGAACTTGCAGGAGATTGGGGAGTAACGTCGTGAATCTTCTCAAGTTTTATGAAAACTTATGTCGAGAAGGTTTGTCCGGGTTCTCCATCTTTCTTCGGATCTTGCTTTAAGATTGTTAGTCTTGGGGCTTAATCAAATATGGATGAACAAAGATCAAGAACAGAGCTACCGATAAACTTTTTAGTCTACCCTCTATTTGATCCAACTGTTGTAGTCAAAACTCAGAAGCTTCTGCAAACAAGTTTGCCTTCCGAGATCTCGATTCCAACGAAATACTATATGTAATATTCCTGATTACAACTTGCACCGAAGAAAATAAAAGAATTAGAAATACAATCTTTGTTCTTTCTTACAATCTCAGTTGCAGACGGACAGAACGAGTTACAACTAGAGGAGAAGAGGAAGAAGAAGAAGAATTTCTGCTTGCTGGGGTAATGAGGATCACCGATGCTCAAAGCAAGATTTACCCCTACACGATCTGCTCCCAGGAACCAGCAAGTTCTTAAAGAACTTCTGGAACACTCATGTCACCTCTTCCAGACTCGCGATCTCCCTGGACTCCTCTGGTGCAACCTCGCAGCCTCCCTCTTTCTTTCTCTCAGTTTAGGTCTCTTCCAAAGAGGGCTGAATAGAGAGTATTTATAGAGGATCATGGCCATGAAAGATAGGGAAGAATTTAAATCGAATCCCATAAAAAACTGAATTCTTATTTAAATACTCAATCTTTCTATAACCGTCGAGCATCGCAGCATCGCAGCAGCGTAGCAGCCCAACGCCCAGTGCGCAGCGGCACATGTGCGCATAGTCGTGCATCGCCCGCTCAGCACCCTTCTCATGCACCGGCGCAAGCGCCCGTACATGCAACTCGTGCATAAAATGAGCGCACGATCATAACTAATGCTCACTAGCGCCGATGCCGATGTGCCAAGTGCAAAGTGCAAAGTGCGTCAATAATGTGCCACTTTGAGCCCTTGAGCCCGAGTCTGAGTCTGAGTCTAAGTCCGGGTCTGAGTCGCTAAGCCCCTATGGAATTAATTCCAAGAGCATGACAAAAGTATAAATACTTTCTTAAAGAGTTAATCATTTTTCCTTCTAAGAAAACACACCCACATGGCACCTATGTGCCTCACCATACCTCATGTGCACACCTCAACATAAGCAAAGCTTTATATTAAGATACTCATTTTGTGGTGTAGCCAATGTGGGACTAAACTCCTTAGTCCAAAGGCAAAAACACCAACAATGTTAACATATGCCCATACACATATGATAACACATCGATAAATAAGTTATGTTAACATGTAATCTAAAATCTATCTAGATGTTTGAACTGTGTAAGCTATCGCATATATTATTGCTCTCTATATATATGTTGGGTTATGTTAACATGTTCCCTAAGGGCACATGATAACACATCGATAAATGTATATTTTACATAGTGACTTCCACTAACACATTGATAAATGCACATTTTAAGTAAAATATGCTTTATTTAATTACTACCAAAATATAATGAAATAGCGATATTTTTAGCGATATTTTTTCTGACGTCGCTATATTTTATGAATTTAGCGACATCATAAAATAATGTCGCAGGACGTCGCTGTTAGCGACTGTCGACGACGTTTAGCGACTATCAATAATATTAAGGAAGTCGATGTCGCCAAATATCGTAAAACGTCGCTATTATTTTATTATAACGACGTTTAGCGACGTATTATTCCATACGTTGCTAAATATTATAACTTTAGCAATGTTTAGCGACATATGTTTAAAACATCGCTAACGTTTTTCATATAGGTTTACAGATCGATTTTAATTCTCCCCCTTCTAAAAAATTTCCCCCTTTCCTCGTGCGACGAGCCTCCTGTGACCTTCCCCTTCGGCGCCGACCGTGCTCCCCCTCGACCCCCTCCGGCTCCGACAAAGCTCCTCCCGCGACCCCCTCTAGCGGCTCAGGTAAACCCTAACCCCCCCCCCTCTCTCTCTCTCTCTCTCTCTCTCTCTCTCTCTCTCCGACACGACACACATACATACACACACACACATTGACACGACTCTGACTGCGATGGCCGCACGTGGCAGTACTCCTGGGACCAGTAGTACTCCTTAGACCAGCAGTTCCTGGCTCGAGAGTATCCAGTCTAGTGTTCCTGCTCCGTTCAGTGTTTCTGCTGCTGACGGTACCACAGAGACATAGGAGAAGATGGCGGTCGTGCCGACTCCGTCTCCATATCAGAGCGATCCTCCGTGCGCTCCGCCAGATGAGACAAGAATAGAGATTTGGACCGATGGCCCTACAAAGTAAGTTAATTAGTTATTTGTTTCTTATATATATATATATATATATATATACATATATATATATATATATATATTCACTTTTTAATGAGTTTAATTATTAATGTATATATAGATATCGTCCCCCGGCGGTACAGAGAGCACTGGAATATTTTCTGAGGCAAAACTATGGTGGGCCATGGATAAACTACTCGGATGCCTCAGAAAAGAGAAAAACGTTCTGGTTTGGGTGCTTCAAGGTAAACTTATATTTGATTTTAATATCAGTAATATTTTTATGTTAATATTTTATGACTTACTATTGTACTTCTTGTAGAGAACATATTTTTATCTACCACACCGAGCCGCACAGATCGAGCAACAGTTTTATGTCGTCGCCGCCAAGCTGATACGGGATGCGATCAATGACCAGAACTATCGTGATTGATTGGGACAACTAATCCAAGGTTGGATCACGACTGAGCAGTGGACTGTGATGAGGGCTAGATTCAATGAGGATAGGTATAGGGAAATTCGGAGAAGGCCAAGGAGGCTCGGTAGAGGGCGGAAAGGTGGTGTGGTGGGTCGATTCCAATGACGGAATATTTTCGTCGCTTGGTACATCTTTCATTGTATACGTACAATTTTTAATCATCGTGGGCTAATTTTTTTACTTTAATAACAAATAATATATATCTTAACAGGTCCAGAGGGGTGAGGACACGAACATGGTGACAGTGTTCCTCGTCACTCATAGGAAGGGGGAACAACTTATCAATGATAAGGCGACGCAGAGCTACGTAAGTATTACTTTTATATTTTGGTAATTTTGATATAACTTAGCAAAAAATACATATAATTAGTAATAAGTACTTAAGATATATAGTAAGTAGTACGCTTATCGATAGATACGTATTTTCTAGGATAAGTATAGGAGGCTCCACGGAGAGTCAACCCAGCCCACACAGGGAGAGGGGGGTAGTTCCTTCAAACCCCCGGCCTACCCAGCTCTGTCGGATGACGAGTTATGGATGAGAGCCGTTGGTGGTCTACATTGGGGTACATACTACGGTACGAGATTCTAAGGCGCCTATGTTGTGTCACAGTCCTCTAGGACACTCTCTGCCGATGTGCATACCCCACAGCCCTCCCAGGAGTCACAGTGAGCCCAAGAGAGAGTTGACCTTCAGATCGCATCTCTGCGTGAAGAGTTGATGTAGAGGATTACGGTGCAGCCGCAGACGAACGATGCGATGCTCATAGAACATTTTGAATCACTGGAGCATAGCATCATGGAGCTGAGGGATCTGGCCACGTCGACAGAGTGCAACGTGACGTTGTTACAGGAGTCGCAGTTGACCCTGGATGCTACACTATCGAAGATGCAGGTATCACATATTGAGATGAGCGAACGAGTGGAGACTGTGGGCGCTACACTATCGAGGATGCAGGCATCACATCTTGAGATAGGTGAGCCAGTGGAGCATAGTATTAGGAGGTTGTTATCTGTCATGGATAGTTGCGACGCTCGACTGACAGAGTTGGAGCATCGACGACGTCCTGGTCCGCCTATATCGTCATCTACATCGACTCCTACATCGGGTTCCGTGACGCTTACACATGAGCAGTTTGATGCGCTATTATCTCAGATTCAACGCGACTCCTCCTCCTGATCAGTAGTAATTATTTTTTGACATATGTGTAATGGCCCATTCATGGGAGTTTGTACTTATTATTTGTACACTTTTATTGTGTGACTTATTTGTACATTTTTATTGTGTAACTGGATATTGCGTGACTACATTCGGACCTTAGAGTCATCTTTTTATTGATTTATTTTATCATTGTTGTTGTGTTATTGTACCGGTGTTGAGTGTTCCACCGAAGGGGTTGACAAACCAAGAAAATTCTACGAAGAGTTGCTACGGGTCTGTCTATTTATTTGAAATATGATACTGCAGGCATGTTATACTGTGATATTGCAGGCATTCATTTATTTCAGTTTTTTATTTTTTTGGTAATATTAGCGACGTTTAGGAACGTTTTAGTGACGTTCAGTGACGTCCTTACGCGTGACGTCGCTAAACTGTCAAATGGCGTCGCTGATCGTCACTACACGTCGCTAAATATTGTTGACATGGCAATTTTGTCCATGTTAGCTATTCGTTGTTGATTCTGTCGCAGGTCGTCGCTAAATTTAACGATAATTACCGACCAAATTTCAACGTCACAAATTTGGCGACACTCGACGCTAAGAGTCGCCTTTTTTTGACTTTGTAACGTTGCTAAATTACGTTGCTAGAGCGACATTTTTTGACGTTGTTTTGATCAGCGACTAGATTTTTCGTGACTAAGTTCAAACATCGCTAAATACGTCGCTACTCGATATTAGCGACATATTTTTGTCATTTGGCGAGCTTTTTTGCGTCGTTAATTTGTCTTATTCTGGTAGTGAATATCTTGAAGGGAGTATCCATGTAAAATACACATTTATCAATATGTTATAATGCATTCTAAGAATACATGTTAACATAACCCATATATGTTTGAAGTGAGTGATCAAGGTTTGATAACGTAGAAAAGGATCTCACAAGTACTGTTATCGAGGTGTGGAGGGGTCGTTGATTGTTGGGTTGGTCTAGACAGAGTGGTCGAAACAGTGTTGGATATGGATTTTCAAAGCTGACACATAAAAGTATCCCTAAATACCTGTTTGGTAACATGGAAGTAAATTTGGATTCGAAACTGAAAATCCGTATTTTGGACATTTGGCGAGCTTTTTTGCGTCACTAATTTGTCTTATTCTGGTAGTGAATATCTTAAAGGGAGTATCCATGTAAAATACATATTTATCAATATGTTATAATGCATTCTTAGGATACATGTTAACATAACCCATATATGTTTGAAGTGAGTGATCAAGGTTTGATAACGTAGAAAAGGATCTCACAAGTATTGTTATCGTGGTGCGGAGGGGTCGTTGATTATTGGGTTGGTCTAGACAGAGTGGTCGGAATAGTGTTGGATATGGATTTTCAAAGCTGACACATAAAAGTATCCCTAAGGGCCTGTTTGGTAACATGGAAGTAAATTTGGATTCGGAACTGAAAATCCATATTCTAAATTTTGGACAATCCAGATTTTGGGTTTTGAAAAATCATGTTTGGTGAACTTAGGGTTTGTCATTGGAATTGGATTTAATCCATATCCTTGTTTGGTAAGAAGATCACGAAGTCATAGAGAAACTTTTTTTTTGCGATGCCCGACGATATGCACGGGACTTTGTGCACGCTGCATTGCATGTCATTTGGGCCCACTGCCCCCAACACACAAACCCACACATCCCCTGCGGTTTGATCCCGAGACCGTCGGCCTAGTCAGGAAGGTTATACATTTTTTCGCTGACTACAAGAGCCAGTTGAGTTCAGTTTGAAAAACTTTCAATTCTCAAAATTCTATGTTTTGATTGACTATGGATAAGCGGACTATGATCACCACATTTAAATGTGGTAAGATTACTCCCAATGTGATAAAAATTATATATAACCACATTTTCATATAGTTCAACATCCAGATTACCACCTCTCTCTCTCTCTCTCTCTCTCTCTCTCTCTATATATATATATATATATATATATATATATATATATATATATATATATATATGTTGTGATATAAAATGATTTAAAACCTCTGTGCTTGGTAGATATGATCAAATTTTGATCAATAGTCTCAATTGAGATGTGGCTACTTGATAACGTATATTACTAACATATTATTGCCATATTAATCAGGAAGAATAACATGTACAAATGGTACAAGAGGCAACATCACAATTGAGACTAGTCATTGATGAATGTTACTAACGTATATTACTAACATTTTTTTTTTCTTAGATATGACTAGTCATTGATGAATGTCCATGTTCTCGGCTATTAGCACCGCAACTTCCTCCCATTCTCATTTATATTTTACTTGGACTAAAGATTGAGACCCATGCCAATTCCATTTTTTTTACCTATGTTACAACCGAACCACCCATTTGAAAAATTATTATATGTACCGAATGCAATGTATTGGTCACATGTCAAATATTAAATTATTATGAAGATGTGTATATGTACACATCTCTATACAATCTAATAGTTAAAAAGGAATCGGATGCACTTCGTCCGACATATACAATATTTTTTCTCTTTAGTTGGACAACATTAAAAATCGAGAATTGAATAATGTAGAGTGTAAAGTTTTGTTGTTAAAACAGTCTCTCTGTCTCTCTCTCTCTCTCTCTGTCTCTCTCTCTCCACATTCTGAGAGTCAGTACTCTATATCTATGCATGATCGACGATTTGTAAGTTACAACTTACAACCGACTTCAGATCCAACCAACACGATCAAGTCGCATGGAATCCGAGTTTCTTCGAAAGTATTGGCACACTACTCCAAATTGTGAGTTAAGAATAGAAGTAATAATAACAAAGGAAGAGAAAGCGTTGTTTCCGTATAATTTACACTTCACAATGAACAGATTAAATCTGGGAATTAAATCTGAGACGATGTTTCGTGGACCGTGTTTTGGTCCGCGGTCCACGTGGCGTCTTTCTATCAGCAAATCAACAGGCGTGCGGAATCGAGCAAATAAGTGGAGGACAATGGGGTCTAGAAACGTGATCCATGGGCCGAGACCGCTTGCCAAATATCATTTCGGTTTAGGTCAGGGAGTATCCATCTGCATTAGCATGTGGAGTATCAGCACCTCCAGACTGGACTCGTCTATGGTGTCCAAGAACGGCTTCCAGTGACAGAACCTCCCCCTCCGGATAACCTCCACCTGTTCCTCCGTCCCGGCTCCGCCGCCGAACACGTCGATTCCCGCGGCGGCAGTAGCGACGAGCTCGAGCCGCCAGCCGTCGACTCCCGACCCGACCCCGCTCTTTGGCAGGAGCAAGTAGACCTCCCCGGCCACGAGCTGCTCGTCGGCGGGCATCCCGACCACCCGGCGGCCCCTCCCCGCCGGCTCCCCTCTGCGGGCCACGACGTGGCCCGGGGCGTCGAGCATCAGCTCCACGGCCGACGTGGGGATGCCGACGTGTCGGACACGTCCGTCGGGGGACACCAGCTGCGCGGTCGGCCGCCCGGTGGTCTTTGGGATGCAGGAGTTTATGTTTCCCATTGTGAGAGACGTGAGGGGCTGGTGCATGCCCATATATACGGCGTTATTTCGTAGCTATTGGAATGGTTTGGATTGGACGGGACGGCCATTTGATTCTATGCGCTGATATCCAAATGGATGACAAAATTCTGAAGTAATGCTGAGCTGTACTTTTGCTTGTACTTCAAAAAAGAGGAATGCTACAACTACAACCAAATACTTACCACCCATTTACAACCACCACGTGGCGTCCATGCGGCAGCCACATATTGGAGGAGGAGGAAGAGGTGGGACCCGGTAGCTGTCCGGGTGGTCGCCACGTAGCGGCCGTTAGTTTGAAGAGAGGTGAGGCCGGGTGTGGCCCACATAGCGGGGGCTAGAGAGGGTTGTAAGGAGGTTGTAAACATTTGGTAGTAACTTAGCATTTTCCTTCAAAAAATTATCAATGTATCACATTATTTTTACAGAAAATTGCATATACAGCGACGTAGTTTGATAAAATTTCGTTGAGAGTAAAAAAAGTTTATAAAATTTCAAGAAAGACAACGAACGTCCTTTTTATAGACGTTTTTGGACCAAACGTCTATTTTAAATGCGTTTAATTGTAAGGGTTGGTTTTAAAGGTAAGACCGGTCCATTTTAAATAAAATCGGATTAAAACCGGTTTTGTACGGTCTAAAACTAAAACAGGAATCCTAAAACCGGATTTGTTTGTTCTTGGGTTATAATAATCCGGATAATGAAAATAAACGCTTATATTATAGTCGTTTTTGGGCCAAACGCCCGTATTAAAGGCATTTTGGGGAGTTTTTTTTTTTTGATAAATTTTTTTTTCTGGCAGGATAAAGCTTGCTAACGGCTATATTATTTACTTTACAACGGTTATATTATTAACTTTTACAACGGATAAATTTACAACGGATATTTTTTTTTTTTACAACGGATGGATACTCTTTTCTCTATATATACTTGTAGATGTTTCAAACACAACACAAAGATACTTTTTTCTCTCAACTTACATCCAAAACATAAAAATTCATTCAAAAAGAAGCTACTCCATCCAGTGAAGCTCCTCCATCCAGTGAAGCTCTGCTACTGAAGTTCCATCAGAAGTTTTGAGCAAGATACTCTTCTTTCTAATATCTCATATTTAGTTATGGATCAAATTCGGACACTAATTTGCTATCATGGAGGTACATTAAATGGATTATCTTATGAAGGGGGTACAACTTATCTTATATCCATGTATCAAAATATCACATTTTATAATTTACAAAATATTATTGTAGAATATTTTTCTATTACTTACAAATTTATAATAAGATGGATTTATATAGATCATTTTATGATAATAGGTAGTGAAGAAGCATGAAAATTTGTTGTTCAAAGTAATTTAGGTGCATCTTGTATAAATATTTACATTAATCCGGTATTACCAAATATTGACACAAATAATATTTATAGTAATCAACCTTTCGGTTATCGCCAAAAAATTTATGTTGGCCCTAACTCTTCACACCAAATAGATTTAGAGAACATCTTATAGTTCATTACATATTGTAATCAACCTTTCAGTTATAGCCATAATTGGTAAAATTAGAGATAACAATTCTTATAGTTCATCACATATTGTAAAAGACATATTTAGAGAACATCGAGAACATATTACATATTCTAAACCTTGGAGAGCCAAAGAACTTGCATTATCTGAAATTAATGGAAGTGATATTGATGCATATGGTAGTCTCAAAAAATATTATTTTAAAATTATGGAAATAAATCCCGGTAGCAAATATTTTCTAAAGACGGTAGAAAATAATGTATTTCAAAGAATATTTATTTGTTTCAAGGCTTCCATAGATAATTTTTTAAGTGGTTGTTTACCTATAATTAGTATTGATGCAACTTTTCTTACATCTAGATATCAAGGTAATTTATATGTTGCTTGTGCTCATGATCCTAACTACAAATTATATCATATTGCTTATTTATTGCTGAAAATGAGAATACTGATTCATGGACATGGTTTTTAAACAATTAAAAAAAATTGAAAGTTATTTTGACCGGTGGGATAGTATTTTATTTATATCAGATAAGCAAAAAATGATTAATTCGTGCAGTGCATGATATTTTTTCAAACTCTCCACATTTTTTTTGCATTCAGCATTTTAAACAAAATATGAGAAGTCATTGTAGTGGTAGACCAAAATATCAAGAATGGTTAGATAAAGTTGCTCGGTCTTATAATGTGGTGGATGCGAATGAATGGTTTGAAATAATAAAATCAGCAGATATTAATTTCTTTAATTGGATTGTTGGTACAAACGATAAAAATCGTAATTTTACACATTAGATAACAGCTTATGCATCATGTCCTAGACTCGATATTAACACATCGAATATTGTTGAAAGTTTTAATAATTGGATTAAAAGTTTGTGTGATAAACCAATAACCACATTGCTTGATGGTATTAGAGCAAAAATTATAACCATTCATGAGAAGCATCAACAAAATGCTGAAAATATGGAAAGTAACTTTTGTCCGTGCACGCATAAAAAGAGAAAGGTATCATTTCAAAATGTTGAGTATTAATAGTTTTATATTTGAAATATTTGATCATACAACAAAAAAATTCTATGTGGTACAATTAGATGATAATACATGCTTACTTTGTTTGTCAGTCAAAAAATTTATAAATTGAAAGTTATTATCCTGCTCAATTTTTTATTGAGCGGCTTAAAAGTGTTTATGCGTCATGTATGGAACCGATTCCATCTCCATATACTTCTCAAAGTGAATTGGTAAGAGGTAAAATTGGAGTACCAAATATTGGATCTAGAGCTGGCTGACCTAAAAAGAATCATTTCATGACAAGGGAACTGGGAACCATATATCTTCATTGCAGCAATTATGGCGGCTTGGGACATAACAGAAGAAAATATACACGCCAACCGATGTAATAAATTTTTATTGTAACTTAAATTGATTAAAATTATAGAGAAATAAACCATCGTTCATAAACATGTGCAAAATTACTGATACATTTCTCAAATATGTGATACATTAAAAAAAAAAGTACAAGATTTTTATTCTCTACCTCTAGTCATCCTATCATAATGCCTACAAGGCCTTGGCCTAAGACCAAGTCTATTTCTTCTTGCTTCTGTATCCTCTGGTCTCTCCCCTGGCAATGGTTCAAAGTAATATTCATCAGTCTCATGTGTCTGCATCAGCGTTGTTGGAGTCACAAGAAACTGAGTAGCTGGATCTAACTGTGGTGCGTCAAATATAGAAGAATTGGCCATGTGTATGTAATAATCCCAGTCGAAGTCACCACCAGGTTGTGAGGTCCCCTCGCCCGCCTCTCGGTTCATCTATGGGGTATGTGCCTGTGACGTCCCCTCGCCCGCCTCTCTGTCAATCTGTAGGGTACGTGCTTGTGACGTCCCCTCTCCTGCTTGTAGGTCGATCCGTCGGCCATATGGCCTACGGGGACGTGCACGTCTCTGTCTTACAATGCCAATAGGTTGATCCTCTGGGACTTGCAATGGAGGAATCGGGGCCCTGTATGGTTGACTGAGACATTGGACAGATGTTTCCATCAACTCACGAGGATCTACATGCGGGACTTGGGATAACTCTTCTATATTTTGTATCTAAAATTATCTTCGTACTCAATGACATGTGTATAGATCATAGTATATCTAATAAAATTATAGCACATACCACTAAGTCTACTTGTCTACTCCTCAAACGCAAGGTCGCATCATCCATAGCTCAAGGTTGGATCTGAGCCTCTTCATAATGATAGCGTCAGTTTTGCATGTGTGGGATTCCGTACCATTGTATAAACCATTCACTACCTAAACCTTTAAAAAAATCAAACATAAAGTTATTAAACTTATTAAGAATACATGTTCATTCTAAAAAAAACTTAAAATCTTCTTGCGATTCAATCGGTTGACACATGAGTTCCACGTCATTCGTGGTAAATCTGTTCTCCCATCCTGGAAGAAGTAAGCAAAGCCATGCAGCAATAGTATCTCTGCCATGACCTAAAGACAATGGCTCATTGGGTATCAACTGTTTCATCCCGAACTGTCGCATAACACGATCAGCCGGATGAAACACGATATTTCCATGGTAGATGATATAAAATCTATGCTTACTAGCTTCAAGTGCACCATCTAACACACGTTGTGGTACACTTTCGGGTTTCCATGTAACTTGTTTGACATTAAAACAATAATTAAATATTAAAGCATAAGTAACAAATTAAGAAGAATAATTAAATCAAATATATAACTTACCTCTGATGGATTCAAAGTGTCAAATAAATGCCGGTAAAATGATGTCACTTTAGTATTGCGATAAAGTGAATCTGTATTATTTGTATTCCACCCCACTCCTATCGGCATGACTCGTTGATCAGCAGTGTATATACTAGCTGGCCTACCGATATCAAAATGCTCGTGGCACCAGAACTATAAATAAGAAAATATAGAATGGTATATAGTTACTGACTGAATATAATATTATATGAACGGAATTAATTTAAATTATACCTGCAAAAGTGTCATATAACTAGATAGGTTGGGATGTATTCCACTTTCTTGTCGAAGACTAACAAAAGTAGTCATCGAACTGTACAAATGGGCTAACACTGCTGTACCCCATGCGTGCTCTGTGAAGGAGCCTAAATCTTCAAAAAACGGTAGGAGGGATACATTCACCTTATTTCCCGTGCCATCAGGAAATAAGAATCTGCCACCTAGGCATAGTAAATAAGCTCAACATATGACCTGAAAATATGAATATTATTGATATAAGTTATAGTAAATATTGACGTCAACAAAAGTTAATAGGCAAAAACTAGATGTCATACCCGAAAATCATCCACTGGAATTGTTGTATCGCCTATGCGATCAACATACATAAAATGATTTCGGAGCCAAGTTATTTTGAGAAGTAAACTCGTATCGTGATTAGCTGGCGGGTTCATACCAAGATATGTCTTGATGAGATGATCACATTTTAGGCTCTCGTCAAAATATATAAGGATACCGTTAATAGGTAACCCTAAAATCATCGACACGTCAGCCAACATGATCGTCAACAAAGGAAAATCCAAAAACCCTACAAGATCCTTTTAGCGTTGGGTCAGCTCCCATTCATGGCGCCACTCACCATGCCCCCGTAATTTTATATCTTCATAGTCATATGCCTATATAATATATGTAAATTTCGTTAGTGCATGCATAATAATATTATTAATAGTAAAAATGATAATTTATTTAAAATTTAATTACCTCTTCGGAATATACCAGACTCGAGATATGAGACAAGTGTTCCTGAATAATAGCCTGAGTCGTCGGTCCACCAGGTATCCGACCGTCGTTTCGAGCATCCATCTGTGTAATTAATGTGTCAAAACGATATTGTCAACTATATTCATACATAATTTGGGTTAGTGTTAAGGTTGGGGTTTTGTGATAGATTTGGGTAAGTGTTAGGGTTGGGGTTTTGTAATAAGGTTTTGTAATGAATATTTTTTTATTTTTTATATTAAATTTGGGATAGGTTTTGTGATAGGGTTAGGGATACTAAATTAAGTATTAGGGTTGGGGTTTCTATGTTTTCCATTTTTTATAATAATTTTTTCCTATTTTTGTTTTTTATTTCATGTTTTTCAAAAAAATTCTTTATATTTAAATTTCTAAGAATCTATGTTTTAATTTAATTTTTTTTTAATTTATGTTTTTTTTGTTTCCTAAGAAATTTTTTAAAAGATTATTTAACTTTTTTCAATAAATTATATATTTTTATTTTTTTCAATAAATTATTTAATTAGCTAAGATTCTAGATTTTATTTAATTTTATTCTTATGTAATTATTTTTTATTTTCTTTTTACTTTTTTTATTTATATTTAATTTATATGTATATTTTCTATTTTTGTTTTCTGTTTTTTAAGATTTTTTATATTTAATTTTCTAAGAATCTATGCTTTAGTTTATTTTTTATTTAATTTTCTGTTTTTTTTTTGCGTAAGAACTTTCTTTCCTATTTATTTTTTTTAAAAGACCGTATTTTCTGTATTTTTATTTAAGATTTATATTTCCTATTTTTTGTTTTTATTTTCTGTTTTTATTTCCTTTTTTTTGCGACCGACACAGGACGAGATACGCCGAACCGATGGCACGGGTTTCGAGAGGGTCACACAGTCTACACGTCACAACAGACAGAACGAAAAATGAGGTAGCAAGGAGAGAGAAATTCTCACCTGAACAGGGGGTCAGTATCGACTGTATTTAGCGTACGCGAGGCGCGGTGGAGCTCGGCTGGTCGGAGGCGGCGCTGTGCGGCTGCGGTGGCTGCTGAGGTTGGCGGGGAATCGTCGCCAAGGGTTCGTCGGGTCGCCGGAGATGTCATCGGCCCTGGGGAAGCTTGGCGGAGGACTGTATGGGGGCCAGTGGCCAGAGGGGTTAACGGTGATGGCTGTGGGCTGGGGCTTCGTCGACGGGTTGCTGGAGCGGTGGAAGCAGCGGAGGCTGGTGGCTGGTGGCTGGGATCGGCTGAGGAGGGTGTGCTGACGGAGGCGGGGGAGAAATGGGGAAAAATGGTCGTCGCTGGTGGTGGAGAGGGGCCGACGTCGGGGGTTTTATAGGAGGAGGCGGTGGCCGTTTAGGGGAGGTGGAGAGGCGCGGGGAGCGGGGGAGCCGTGTAACCGCCGGCGGAGGAAGGTGAAGCGGCGACCGGCGGAGAGGGGAAACGGCGGAGTCGGGGGGTTAGGGATTTGGACGGTTACTGTAGATTACGGGTCTGGTCGGGTTAGCGGGTTTGGGTTTAAATCCGACCCGACCCGCTATGGTTTGGTCCTGGTTCAGGATTTGGGCCGGTTTTGGTTGGTTCGGTTCATTTAGGGCTTGGTTCAAATCGGTTTATTTTGGTTTATTTAAAACATTAATTTTTAGGTCTTTTAAAAATAATTCTGGGGTCCAATAAATTCCGGAAAAATTATAGTATGTCTAATTAATTATTTTACACCAAAAAATATTATTTTTATAAATTTTAATATTTAATAGAATTACAAAAATTTATTTAATACCAGAAAATATTGATTTTAATTAGTTAAAAATCACAAAAAATTCTGAAAATTTATTTTTAAAAATTCTAAAAAATCTAGGAGTTTACACTTTTAGCGACAGTTTGGCAGTTTATATATATATATATATATATATATATATATATATATATATATATATATATATATATATATATATATATATATATATATATATATGTATAAATATTTATATATATATATATGGTAATTAATATATATGTAAATATGTTCCTAATTGCTATTTGTATTATATTATACTATATGTATATAATTAGTGTAGCATATATTATATTTAAGGGTAGTTAGCATAAGTAAAAGTAGTGGGTGTTACCTTGAGATACCAAGGTAAGTACCAAGGTAATTGGGGATACCTAAGGTATTGGGTTTGGGTAGCAATATTATAGTTAGTGTTGAGATACCAAGTTGGTTCAAAACCAAGGTATCTATTTAATGTTTTTAATTAGGATTTATATAATAAATAAATTGTTTGATATTAATACGTGATATTTTCCTATTATTTTATGTATCCAGAGATACGGTATCCTAGTACCCTAAGATGTAGTTTATGACCTAGACTTTAGTATTGGAATCCAATATCTTTGTGTTAGACTTTTACAACCTAGAAATAGAGAATTGACCATAGTTTGACCATAGTTGACCTTAGAGTTGACTTAGTTTGACTTTTGACTTAGAGTTGACTTGTTGACCTAGAAGTTGACTAGTTTAACTTATTTTCTTTTCGGAACCTTGTATTGATATTGTATTCCATATCTAGGTCTTTGAGGCACCGTATCAGACATCTGTGAGACTATTTATTGGACTTCAGGCGAGTACATTCTCTGATAGTTTCTTATTTATGATATCCTCTATGTTCATTGTATCTAGTATAGATATCCATATTTTTTGACACGATGATTACACAGATTGGTATATCCGGATCTCGTCATGAGATATTATTTCTTGTATATGGTGTATCTTATGCAAGTCTTATTTCATTGATTATCTTGTGCATGTACAAACACTGATTCTCGAGGAGATTTGCTACCTTCATAGAAGATCCCGTGCCATAGCATACCATGGTTGGATCTATTATACCAGTCGAGTGTGGAGAGTATTTTAGGGTAGATATATGATCATACCCTCCTTGTATCAAGTCTTGTTCATTGAATAGTGTTAATCATACACCGCACGTATGATTAGCCAGGCTATAAATCTTGTATCATGTTCCCAAGATGATCACATGTTAAAGCTAGTAATCACATACTTAGATATTAGTATTCTTGTTCATTGACATATTGCTCATTATTATATTTATTCCAGTATTTCCTTATTTTATATATCTTATTGTATCTATTGTGCATCTTGTATATTCACATCTATTTACTGTTACATAGTTTTTATCATTGATTAGAACTGTTGTTAGAGATGTACTATACTCCTTTCCTGACTGGATATATTTTTTTCATATGACACTGAGGACTGGTATCCTACACATTATGGACCTCAGGATATTGTGGGTTTAGAGTCAAAGACCCTGGCTCAGGAGGGACTTGTCCCAACTGAGACAGATGACCCGAGCTTAGTAGCTTCTTAGTATTCTTGGTACTTGATTTGTCTCCAACTTATTTGTTAGTATTTCTTTTAGACTTATTGATGTATTATTTCAGACTCATGAGTTGTATGGGACTATTATATTCTTTATCATATTCGTGCTCGTTCCATCTTAGATCTGTGATTGAGTATATTGTTATTGTTGGTGGTTCATTATATTACTAGATAGATTATCCAGACAGCGTTCTACCGCAGATTCTGCGGCGTAGGCTGGGCGTTGTTCCCGACTTGTACCCTTACACTGGGTGTGGGTCGTGACACATTTTTAGTGGTGGCCCATGCAAGTCAGGCTTCACAAGTTGTGCGATATCGTGGTAGTACGATGACTTAGTTGTACTACTGCGAGCCTGAATTAGGATATATGATATAGGCTATAGGCTGAGAATACTCAATCACACCTAGGAAAAAATTCTTTTGATTCATTCAACTATTCTCCTTTAAGATTGATACTCGATCTCTCAATCTGTCGTTTCCTTGAGTGTCTTACATCTTGTGCCATATTGATTCTTTCTTTCGCTTTATCTCAGGATGCCACCTAAGACTAGATCGCAGCAAGGGAGAGCAGTTTCTGAGAGGTCTGCGACATCCCGAGGTGTAAACACCCTATTTTTCAGATAATTTTTAATATAATTTTTCCGGATGTTTTCAGGATTTTGGATGAAGAACCGAGGTATTTAGGAGTTAAAGAATTTTATGGGCAGTTTATGGGTGTTAAAATATTCTGGAAGTAAAAATTTATTGTGTATGATGGAGAACCGGATGCATGACATTTTTCGGTGAATTTATTGGACACCGGAGCAACGAATCGAGGACCAAAAGCTATAGAATTGCGAACCGAACCCAAACGAACCAAGCCCAAACCAACCCGACCCGAAAACCAGTTGGGAAGCACTAGCTTGCCGGAGTTCCTGTAGCAGGGTATAAATTCCCCTCCTTGGCATGCGTGCCAGCCACAACCTAGAGATCCGTGGCGCCGCCATCGACCTATCTCTCGATCAGCAGCCGCGTCCGCCGCTCGACGCCCCTCGAGCAGCCCAGAACCCTCGTCCCCGACTTCCCCTTAACCCCACGACCCATCGCCGACCGACCTTGGCCCATCTCTGCCCTAGACGCCGAGCACCGCCGCTCGACTTTCCCCCTGGCGAGCACAGCCCTGACCCGTGCGGCCGCTGTCCACCACTGATCGACTCCGCCGCCGTCCCCTCTACTCGACGGCCGTTTCCCCGAACCCGGCGACAGCACAGACCCCGGAGCCGCTGCAGCCAGGACGTCGACGACCCAGAGCCGACTCCCTCCGGCGAAGCCCTAGGTTGCCGCTGACCTAGATCCGACCCCGGACACACCGCTGCTCTCAACCAGGACACGGGGTTGACGTTCGGACACTTGGAATTCAGCATTCACGGAGCCCTGTTCAGGTACCGATTTCTTTCACCTCGCAACTCCGATTTCGATTCCGTCAATTGCTATGCGGAGACTGTATAACCCTCTCGGTGCCCGTGCAACTCGCTCGGTGCATCGCGTCCTGTGGTGATCGTACACCGCGATCCAAAAACAAGAAAAACAACGCCCTGTTTTACCCCGGAACTGAGTCCGTCCCGCCAATCGGGACGACTTGGTCGCACGCGGTCTTTACCGAACCGTGCGCGACGTTGATACGGTCGTGTAGGATTTCGCAGAAGTCGATTCGGAGGTGCGTGCACCCCGGGATCAACGCGTATCCGTCGACGACACCCCATATCCGTCCTTTCTGGAACACGTTGTAACTTTGTGTACACTCGTCGGATCGAGACAAAACTTGCGCCATCGGACTCGTAGTGATACGCTGGTCCTGTGACCCAAGTTTGGTCCGATTCCGAGAACGTTGACAAAATCACGTATCGTGGGCCCCACAAGCTCCACTTGACGGGTGATTTTGAGATCGGCTCATCGGAATCCAATTTTGGAAGTTCCGTTGGGTTCATATCATCGTTCCTGACTAGTAGACACTGAGTTTGAGGAATTTGGAGACCTTTGACCCTGACACGCTTTTCGGTGCAAAGTGGCCCACATGTGGACCCCGTTTTAATCCGAAAATGACCTTTTTGCCCTTGTGTCCAAATTGGACGTAAGGACAGGCATTTCTAGCTAATTGACATCTTCTGAGACTGTTGGTGATATTTATTACAGCTTTCGGAGTAGTACCTACCGGATCCACCGATACCAGGACGAATGTTGATATTCCCACATCAGGCAAGTGTACCTTGCCAAACTCTGCAGTATTGTTATATATTTTTCTTGCTTCATTTTAGTGCTGTGCATGCTTAACCTAGGACCGTGTGGCGTACTTAGCGTCCGATTATCAGTCGGGTGCCGACACTGTATGCAGTGTTGGGTACGGTCATCTAGAGATGGACATTCGTGACACTTTATACTCTCGTACTTGTCTTATCAAGTACCATATGACCCAGGACACTTGACACTATTTATGAGACAGGATTTTCCCGAGATATTCGTGGTGATTCTGTATAGGATACAGGACTTGGACATTATACTCTTAGATACTTTATGACTTGATGCATTAGCTATGATCACGCTTGACATGGGCATGAGACATTATGGTCATGATATGCGTGGTTACATTGGGTGGGGAGAGACACACAGGCTACAGGCTGTTCATATATCTATCTACTACTATTGTGAGGCCTCAGACTCTCGTAGCAGAGCTAGGCACATTACGTATTTATTACCGCTACCGGCTCCCCGACACAGAGCTTGTAGTGGCTTCAGCCTGAGTTTTAGTGCTGCTCTCATCTTGCATTTTCACATAGATGGTTACTTACTTGCCCTATTTATTCATTATTTGCTGCACTGTATTTATTTTGGCATGAGCTTTCTTGTACCTTGCTATGTCCCCTGAGGACCTGGATCCGGATTTTGTCCCCAGATTTTACAGACGAGGTTTATCCCGAGATATACGGGACTGGAGCAGGAGCTGATCCAGGAGCTATACCACCACCCGAGGACGAGATCTTAGCTGAAGATTTCTCTTGAGCATCCATGTTCATGCTCAAGTTTTATTATTTATTTCAGTCATTTACTTTCTGGTCTGTTGAACCATTGTACTAGATATTTTTGGGTTGTTCCCCGAAGTACTTTGTGAGACTTGCTGATGATTTATATTCCTTATTTATTCTGTGGATCATATTTTATATCTTGTGTGGATGAGATTAGTTGTGCCATGATTGTCGTAGACTTGTTTTACAGCTTAAGTATGCCCTGGTGGATCCATTATATTGAGTTAGTCCATCGGTGCGTACTGCTGGCCATTGCCACGTGTCTAGTCCCACGGTATTTTGGGACTGGGGCGTGACATGGTTTTTGTGGTGGCCCATGCAGGTCTACGACTAAATTATTCAGTTTCAACTTAGGGACTGAACCAGCCTGCCCTAAGGATAGGATAAGTTCTAGGTTCTCATCCATCATTTAATCCATCGTTGAACTCTATATCGACTTGAAATTTTTACTTGAACCGCATCCTGTATTGATTCCTCTGTGCGTTCTTACAGTTTATATTTTGATTGCAGAGCAATGGATTCCGGGAACAGAGATGATATCCCTTTGGATACGCCATACGACGCTGTGGTTACTTATGGAGACGGAGTGACACCAGGGGATGGAGGACAAGCATCGCAGAGTGATCAAACCGGACCGCCTAATCCAAGGTTCCGAAGAGATGACATCCCACCTCCACCTCAGTTCACTCCCCAGATGTCAGTATTCCCGCCAGGACAAGCCATGGCCGGGCAACAAATATTCCAGATGATGTATGCTATGATGCAAGCACAGCAACAGATTCAGCAGGAGGCCCATCGGCAGGAGGCCGAGTATCTGAGGACCAGCCTGGTATCCGCATTGGAGCAGGCTAATCCAGCAGCGAGACGAACATCGACGGGATCTATCACCGACTTCCGTCATCTCAAGCCTCGCACATTTTCTGGTAAAGAAGGGCCAACGGAAGTTCATGAGTGGCTCACAAACATTCAGCATCAGCTGGAAGCCGCTGAACTTCCAAGAGAGAAGTGGATGACTGCAGTCAGAATGCAGTTAACTGATAATGCGCACCACTGGTGGTTAGCAGAAGAAAGGAGACTTGGACAGGACAGAGTCACATGGGAAGAGTTCTCCAGACTTTTCCAAGAGATGTACATCCCGGTAGTTGCACGGTCAGAGCTCAGGGACAAGTTTAACCGCCTCATCCAGGGCAGCATGACAGTGGAAGAATACAATTCTGAATTTATTCGCCTGAGTCGCTTCGCTCCAACATTAATTTCGACGGAGGAAGAGAAAGCGGAAAAGTTCTTTGACGGGTTAAAGTTCGAGCTTCAGAGATTGATTGGCTCAGTGGCACCTACAAATTATACTGATGTTCTAGCAGCAACACGACGCATGGAGCGCGTCACTAGAAGGGAATCGAATCTGAAGAGGCCAAACACCTCCGCACCAACCAAGGCAGCACATGGAGATTCTG
Source organism: Iris macrosiphon (assembly GCA_036927795.1). NCBI lineage: Eukaryota > Viridiplantae > Streptophyta > Magnoliopsida > Asparagales > Iridaceae > Iris > Iris macrosiphon. The sequence continues at coordinate 166,149,587 of JAYESA010000011.1, read as the reverse complement.
CAAAACGATTTCAGAGGAGTACGCCAGATAGAGCAGCACACAGGGCCATATCCCTTCCTACTTGTCATCACTGCGGCAAGGTAGGACACATTGAGAGAGAGTGCAGGCGGAAGTTGGGACTATGCCTGCTTTGCGGATCAAACCAGCATCTATCCAGAGACTACACTCACCATAGAGGAGAAGCACCCAGACTAGCTCTACCTGCACCGCGACCAACTTATCCAGCAGTAGGAGCACAGCATACAGGAGTTGGTGGAGTCAGACCACCAGCCCCAGGAGAAAACTAGCAGAGACCACCACTGGCCCCACAGGCAGCCCTATTCCAGCAGGCTCAGCAGCAGCAGAGAGGTCCAGCACAGGGGCGAGGGCAGGCATTCACTTTAGCTGTTGAGGAGGAGGCTACAGCAGGCGAGGTCATCGTAGGTACTATTTTAGTAGCTTCATTACCAGCTGTAGCATTATTTGATTCTGGAGCCTCGCATTCATTTATAGCAGCTAGCTTTGTAGCCACCCATAGAGTAGCTACCGCACCCCTTCCGAAGATGAAGAGAATTCTTACGGGAGGTGGAATTATTCCGGTTAGTGATGTCTGTAGATCATGTTCTGTAGTAGTTTGTGGCCGAGAGATGCGAGCTCAATTTCTAATCTTTTCGATGCCTGACTATGATGTCGTACTTGGTATGGACTGGTTAAGTCGGTATCATGCGACCCTTGATTGTCGGCTTGGGCGGGTTATATTTAGACCGCCTGGACACCCAGAATTTGAGTTTCTTCGAGGAGCAGTGGAGCAAGGAGTTCAGCCTACTCTTAGGGTACTATCTGTAGAAGGGGAGACAGGTTACCCAAGAGTCATCTCAGCATTTGTGGAAGTATTTCCTGATGATCTTCCGGGTTTACCGCCTGATCGGGAAATAGAATTCACAATAGACTTAACTCCAGGAGCAGAGCCTATCACTTCATCAGTATATCGGCTAGCACCTAAGGAGTTAGTGGAGTTGAAAGAACAGGTTGATGATCTTTTGGAGAAGGGTCATTCGGCCCAGTGTTTCACCTTGGGGAGCACCCATATTATTCGTGCCGAAGAAGGATGGAACGGTACGGTTGTGCATTGATTACAGGGCACTAAATGCTGTAACCATCAAGAACAGGTATCCCTTACCACGCATTGATGATCTATTCGATCAATTGAGTGGTGCAAGGATATTCTCGAAGATTGACCTTAGATCCGGCTATCATCAGATCAAGGTGAGAAAGGAGGACATCCCGAAGACAGCTTTCAGGACAAAGTATGGGCATTATGAGTTCTTGGTGATGCCGTTTGGTTTAACCAATGCGCCAGCAGTGTTTATGAGCTTAATGAACAGAGTCTTTCATCAGTTCTTGGATAAATTTGTAGTTGTATTCATCGACGACATTCTCATATATTCCAAGAGCCCTGAAGAGCACGAGGAGCATCTCAGAATCGTGTTAGAGACCTTGAGGCAGGAGAAGCTATATGCCAAGCTCAGTAAGTGTGAGTTCTGTATGGACAAAGTACCTTTCTTGGGACACATCATCTCAGGAGAAGGACTTTCAGTGGATCCAGAGAAAGTTGCGGCAATAGAGACTTGGCCTACACCCATATCAGTCGCAGAGGTGAGAAGTTTTCTCGGACTTGCGGGGTATTACCGAAGGTTTGTAGAGAATTTCTCGAGGATTACAAAACCGATGACGAAGCTGACACGGAAGGACCAGGAGTTTATATGGACAGAAGACTGCCAGAAGGCTTTTGAAGAACTGAAGAGAAGATTAACAACAGCACCTGTCTTGACTCTTCCTTCAGGGTCAGGAGATTTTGTTGTTTACAGTGATGCATCAGGCAGTGGACTAGGGTGTGTCTTGATGCAACATGGCAAAGTCGTTGCTTATGCGTCAAGACAGTTGAAGGTCCACGAGAAGAACTACCCGACACATGATCTGGAGCTAGCAGCAGTTATATTTGCATTGAAGATATGGAGGCACTATCTTTATGGAGAGAGGGTAGAAATCTTTACTGATCACAAGAGTCTGAAGTATGTGTATACTCAGAAGGAGCTTAACATGAGGCAGAGACGCTGGCTGGAACTGATGGTAGATTTTGACATCGATCTGCAGTATCATCCGGGAAAGGCGAATGTAGTTGCAGACGCACTCAGCAGGAAGCCTATGGCTTATTTCTTGATAATGCAGCCCGAGTTGTTGAAGGACTTACAGGAGCTACAGATAGAAGTGGTTATACCAGGACAGAATGGCTTGATGGCTAATCTTGAGATTCAGTCATCACTCGTGGAGAAGATTAAAGAGGCATTGCCCACCGATGCTAAATTTCGAAGACTCAAAGAAAGGACAGAAGCAGGCATGCAGACAGGACTTCGTATTCACGAAGACGGGACATTGAGGTTTGGAAATCGCCTGTATGTTCCAAATGGAGAATTGAGACAGGAGTTAATGACCGAAGCACATAGCTCCATGTACTCTGTTCACCCAGGAGGAACCAAGATGTATCGAGACTTGAGACAGTATTACTGGTGGCATGGAATGAAGAGAGAGATCGCAAGGTTTGTGGCCAAATGCTTAGTCTGCCAGCAAGTGAAGGCAGAACATCAGAGGACTGCAGGTATGTTACAGCCGCTTCCTATACCAGAATGGAAGTGGGAGCACATCACGATGGATTTTGTCACAGGATTCCCAAGGAGCCCCAGCGGAAGAGATGCAGTATGGGTTATTGTGGATCGACTCACTAAATAGGCACACTTCTTGCCATTTAGAGTTGGGCAGTCCACAGAGGTACTAGCCGACATGTATATGCGATAAATTATCAAATTACATGGAGTGCCTGTTAGTATTGTATCGGATCGAGATTCGAGATTTACATCTCATTTCTGGAGAAGCATGCAAGAGAGTCTGGGCACCAGACTCAAGTTCAGCACGGCGTACCACCCGCAGACAGATGGCCAATCGAAGCGCACCATTCAGATATTGGAGGACATGTTGCGATCATGTATGCTAGACTTTGGAGGATCTTGGAAAGATCATTTGCACTTAGTGGAGTTCTCCTACAACAACAGTTATCAGGCCAGCATTCAGATGGCACCATTTGAAGCTTTATATGGAAGGAAGTGCAGGTCACCTATATGCTGGAGTGACGTCGGTGAACGTCAGATACTGGGACCAGAATTGGTCACACAAACAGTGGTGAAGGTAAAGCAGATTCAGAATCATCTACGAGCAGCTCAGGACCGACAGAAGCATTGGGCAGATACGCACAAACGTCCCCTAGAGTTCAAAGAAGGAGATCACGTATTCTTGAGGATTTCGCCTACTCGTGGTACTATCAGATTCGGGAGCAGAGGCAAGCTGAGCCCAAGGTATATTGGGCCATTTGACATCCTCGAGCGTGTTGGTGAGGTGGCTTATCGGCTTGCATTATCTCCATCCTTAGAAGGAGTGCATGACGTATTCCACGTCTCACAGCTGCGAAGGTACGTGACCGACCCAAGTCACGTAGTCGATCATTCAGAGATCGCAGTAGGCCCGAGCTTGAGGTATGAAGAACAACCAGTTGGCATCCTTGACGTCAGTGAGAAGACATTACGGGGATAGACGATCAGACTGGTTCGAGTAGCATGGAAACATCATTCTCCTGGAGAATCGACTTGGGAACGAGAAGATAGTATGCGCCAGCGATACCCCCACTTGTTCGAAGAGGCAGTTGTAAACTAAGCAATCTTGTAATTCCAAAATTCTTCTTTGATAGCTTATTCTTTGATTGCGAGGACGCAATCCTTTTAAGGAGGGAAGATTGCAAACACCCTATTTTTCAGATAATTTTTAATATAATTTTCCCGGATGTTTTCGGGATTTTGGATGAAGAACCGAGGTGTTTAGGAGTTAAAGAATTTTACGGGCAGTTTATTGGTGTTAAAATATTCTGGAAGTAAAAATTTATTGTGTATGATGGAGAACCGGACGCATGGCATTTTTTGGTGAATTTATTGGACACCGGAGCAACGAATCGAGGACCAAAAGCTATAGAATTGCGAACCGAACCCAAACGAACAAAGCCCAAACCAACCCGACCCGAAAACCAGTTGGGAAGCCCTAGCTTGCCAGAGTTCCTGTAGCAGGGTATAAATTCCCCTCCTTGGCATGCGTGCCAGCCATAACCTAGAGATCCGCGGCGCCGCCATCGACCTAACTCTCGATCAGCAGCCGCGTCCGCCGCTCGACGCCCCTCGAGCAGCCCAGAACCCTCGTCCCCGACTTCCCCTTAACCCCACGACCCATCGCCGACCGACCTCGGCCCATCTCTGCCCTAGACGCCGAGCACCGCCGCTCGACTTTCCCCCTGGCGAGCACAGCCCCGACCCGCGCGGCCGCTGTCCACCACTGATCGACTCCGCCGTCGTCCCCTATACTCGACGGCCGTTTCCCCGAACCCGGCGACAGCACAGACCCCGGAGCCGCTGCAGCCAGGACGTCGACGACCCAGAGCCGACTCCCTCCGGCGAAGCCCTAGGTCGCCGCTGACCTAGATCCGACCCCGGACACACCGCTGCTCTCAACCAGGACACGGGGTTGACGTTCGGACACTTGGAATTCAGCATTCACGGAGCCCTGTTCAGGTACCGATTTCTTTCACCTCGCAACTCCGATTTCGATTCCGTCAATTGCTATGCGGAGACTGTATAACCCTCTCGGTGCCCGTGTAACTCGCTCGGTGCATCGCGTCCTGTGGTGATCGTACACCGCGATCCAAAAACAGGAAAAACAACGCCCTGTTTCACCCCGGAACTGAGTCTGCCCCGCCAATCGGGACGACTTGGTCGCACGCGGTCTTTACCGAACCGTGCGCGACGTTGATACGGTCGTGTAGGATTTCGCAGAAGTCGATTCGGAGGTGCGTGCACCCCGAGATCAACGCGTATCCGTCGACGACACCCCGTATCCGTCCTTTCTGGAACACGCTGTAACTTTGTGTACACTCGTCGGATCGAGACGAAACTTGCGCCATCGAACTCGTAACGATACGCTGGTCCTGTGACCCAAGTTTGGTCCGATTCCGAGAACGTTGACAAAATCACGTATCGTGGGCCCCACAGGCTCCACTAGACGGGTGATTTTGAGATCGGCTCATCGGAATCCAATTCTGAAAGTTCTGTTGGGTTCGTATCATCGTTCCTGACTGGTAGACACTGAGTTTGAGGAATTTGGAGACCTTTGACCCGGACACGCTTTTCGATGCAAAGTGGCCCACATGTGGGCCCCGCTTTAATCCGAAAATGACCTTTTTGCCCCTGTGTCCAAATTGGACGTAAGGACAGGCATTTCTAGCTAATTGACATCTTCTGAGACTGTTGGTGATATTTATTACAGCTTTCGGAGTAGTACCTACCGGATCCACCGATACCAGGACGATTGTTGATATTCCCACATCAGGCAAGTGTACCTTGCCAAACTCTGCAGTATTGTTATATATTTTCCTTGCTTCATTTTAGTGCTGTGCATGCTTAACCTAGGACCGTGTGGCGTACTTAGCGTCCGATTATCAGTCGGGTGCCGACACTGTATGCAGTGTTGGGTACGGTCATCTAGAGATGGACATTCGTGACACTTTATACTCTCGTACTTGTCTTATCAAGTACCATATGACCCAGGACACTTGACACTATTCATGAGACAGGATTTTCCCGAGATATTCGTGGTGATTCTGTATAGGATACAGGACTTGGACATTATACTCTTAGATACTTTATGACTTGATGCATTAGCTATGATCACGCTTGACATGGGCATGAGACGTTATGGTCATGATATGCGTGGTTACATTGGGTGGGGAGAGACACACAGGCTACAGGCTGTTCATATATCTATCTACTACTATTGTGAGGCCTCAGACTCTCGTAGCAGAGCTAGGCACATTACGTGTTTATTACCGCTACCGGCTCCCCGACACAGAGCTTGTAGTGGCTTCAGCCTGAGTTTTAGTGCTGCTCTCATCTTGCATTTTCACATAGATGGTTACTTACTTGCCCTATTTATTCATTATTTGCTGCACTATATTTATTTTGGCATGAGCTTTCTTGTACCTTGCTATGTCCCCTGAGGACCTGGATCCGGATTTTGTCCCCAGATTTTACAGACGAGGTTTATCCCGAGATATACGGGACTGGAGCAGGAGCTGATCCAGGAGCTGTACCACTACCCGAGGACGAGGTCTTAGCTGAAGATTTCTCTTGAGCATCCATGTTCATGCTTAAGTTTTATTATTTATTTCAGTCATTTACTTTCTGGTCTGTTGAACCATTGTACTAGATATTTATCGGGTTGTTCCCCGAAGTACTTTGTGAGACTTGCTGATGATTTACATTCCTTATTTATTCTGTGGATCATATTTTATATCTTGTGTGGATGAGATTAGTTATGCCATGATTGTCGTAGACTTGTTTTACAGCTTAAGTATGCCCTGGTGGATCCATTATATTGAGTTAGTCCATCGGTACGTACTGCTGGCCATTGCCACGTGTCTAGTCCCACGGTATTTTGGGACTGGGGCGTGACACGAGGGCCTGCACCAGTCACTTCTCCGGTGATTGGAGTGTCAGCTGCTTTCGGAGGTCCACCACCTACTCAGAGGACTGTGCCAGCTGTATCTGAGGGGCTTCTACCTCCACCTCCTGTGCCAGCTGTATCTGAGGGGCTTCCACCTCCACCTCCTGTGCCAGCAGAGGCGACACAGATATTTATATTGTTTTGTGAGATGCTAGAGGCACAGAGGGCTCAGTCTGAGGCACATCAGAGGCAGACCAATGTTTTTCGGCAGGGCATCGAGAAGTGCTCATCAGCTTGCTCGTGCCGTAGTCGAGAGAGGAGTTCCGGTCCAGCAGCAGGATGTTCCTCAGGTTGCTCAGCTTCGGCCAGGCAACATTCAGGACTTCAAGAAGCTGGAGCCTAAGATCTTCAAGGGGACGAAGGGCATCGTCTATGCTGATGATTGGCTTGAGGATATTGAGCGTCTTATGAGGGTATCCCATCTTTTTGAGGATCTAAAGGTTGAGGCAGTAGAACTTCAACTGTTCGACGTTGCTCGCACTTGGTTCATGAATGAGTCGATTCTTATTGACGCGGGACAGTCTTGGGAGGTATTCAAGGAGCTCTTCAAGAAGAAGTTTTTTGCTCGGGCAGACAGGCTAGACTTGGGGAGAAAGTTTGAGAGTCTCATTCAGGGAAGCATGTATGTGGAGGAGTACGCTGCGGAGTTCGATAGGATGAGCCAATTTGTAGAGTATTTGGTAAAAGAGCCGGAGGTTCGGGCTATTCGTTTCCGTGAGGTTCTAAACTGGAAAGTGAAGATCCTCATTCCGTCTTTTTATGAGACATACTCGGAGATACTTGCGGAGGCATACAAGGTTGAGCGGGAGTTGGATTTGAAGCCCAAGAGAGACCGTGATTCTTTTCTAGGGGCCAACAGCAGTACAGTATCTGCCAAACATCCTCATTTCTAGTCTAGGCCTTTCCAGCAGTTACAGCAGCACCAGACTCCAGCTAGGGAACCGTTTCACTAGGCACCACAACTGCAGAGACAGTTATAACAATCTTCCTGCTACTACTGCAAGAAGCCCAGTCACATCTGGGAAGTTTGCAGGAGGAGGCTAAGAGTTTGTTTGTATTATGGTACTGAAGAGCATCAGCTGAGGGAGTGTCCTTCCAATCCTCGTCGTACTATTCAGGGAGCAGCTTTAGCTCCGAAGGCACAGGCGAGACCACCTGCAGTACAGCCGAGGGGACCACTTCCGATACAGCAACAGCATTATGTCCAGTATTAGCAGCAGGGAGGTGCACGTCAGGGACAAGCGTTTGCTATGACCGTCGAGGAGGATGAACCCACCGGAGATGTCATCGTAGGTTCTATTCTTCTTGATTCCATTCCAGCTTTAGCTTTGTTTGATAGTGGTGCTTTCCATAGTTTTGTATCTGTTTCTTTTGCACTGAAGCATGGTTTGGTAGCTAAGTCTTTGCTTAGGACTTGCAAGATCATGACCGGGGGAGGCATTATCCTGGTTAATGATATTTGTAAGGATCGGAGAGTTACTCTAGGAGGCCAGGAGTTGAGTGCGTGTCTACTTGTAATGCCACTTCCGAACTACGATATTATACTCGAGATGGATTGGTTGAGTAGGCACCGTGCTAGCATAGATTGTAGAGGAGGTAGAATTTTATTTGGTCTGCCAAGAGAGCCAGAGTTCGAGTTTGCTAGAGGAGCTACAGAGCAGAAAGAAGGCATTATTTGTGGAGCTATGGTGGAAGACAAGGAGTTGCCGCATCGGTTGATGGCAAAATTCTTTGATGTATTTCCTGAGGAATTGCTAGGATTGCCGTCAGATCAAGATATTGAATTCTCTATAGATTTGGTGCCAAGTGCAGAACCAATTTCGCAACATGTCTATAGAGTAAACAACAACGAGCTGGTTGAGCTGAAGAAGCAAGCGAACGAATTACAGGATAAGGGGTTTATCAGATCGAGTTCTTCACCGTAGGGAGCCACGGTATTGTTTGTACCGAAGAAGGATGGATCGGTGCGCATGTGCATTGATTACAGGGCTTTGAATAATCTCACTATCAAGAATAAGTACCATTTGCCATGGATTGATGATCTGTTCGATCAGTTGAGTGGTGCCAAGGTATTTTCTAAGATAGATTTGAGATCAGGTTACCACCAGGTGAAAGTGAAGCCAGTGGACATACCGAAGACTGCTTTTAGAACTCGGTATTGTCAGTATGAGTTTATGGTGATGCCGTTTGGGTTGACTAATGCACCGGCGATATTTATGAACTTGATGAACAAGGTATTCCATCGTACCTTGACAAGTTTGTGCTTTGTTCATCGACGACATACTCATATACTCGAAGACACCGGAGGAGCATGAGAAGCATTTGAGGATTGTGTTGGATGTGCTGAGGAAGGAGAAGCTATATGGGAAGTTGTCCAAATGTGAGTTTTTCCTGGACAAGGTAGAGTTCTTGGGGCATGTTGTGACCGGTGATGGTATTTCAGTGGATCCGAAGAAGATCACAGCAGTAGAATCTTGGAAGACCCCGAGTTCGGTAGCAGAGATCAGGAGTTTCTTAGGATTGGCAGGCTACTACAGGAAGTTTGTACAGGATTTTTCGAGGATTGTCGAGCCGATGACCAGACTCACCAGGAAGGATGTAGAGTTTGTTTGGAGGGAGGATTGCCAGGTTGCTTTTGAGGAGTTGAAGAGGAGGTTGACGTCTGCTCCTATTTTGACGTTGCCATCAGGGTCTGGAGGTTTCACTATTTATAGTGATGCATCAGGGAAAGGTTTGGGTTATATTCTTCAACAGAATGAGAAAGTGATTGCCTATGCATCCAGGCAATTGCGACCTCATAAAAAGAACTATCCTACCCATGATTTGGAGTTGGCAGCAGTCATCTTCACCCTGAAGTTGTGTCACGCCCCAGTCCCAAAATGACGAGGGACTGGAGAAGCGTGGCAATGGCCAGCAGCACGCACCGATGGACAACCCAATTTAATGGATCCATCAGGGCATGCTTAAGCTGTAGTCTAGCAGTACTAAGTACAAGTCTCAGGTATTTCTAATCTCAACCACAGAATAACACAGATTAATGACGGAAATAATGCAATGGAATTAAATATGCAATATCAAATAAGGTTATCTCGGGAGACAATCCAAAAATTTTTCTGTTACATTTAAGGAAACATAGACTGGAAATAAAATACTGAAAAGGAAATACTGTGTAGCTGAAGCCGGTGCTCAGGTGAAGTCTTCGGCCACTATCTCGTCCTCGGTTCCGGGTTCTGCTTCGAGGAGTGCTCCGGTACCGTACACCTCAGGATAGTTCTCTTCAGCTGTACCTGGGGACGTCATCCAGATCCAAGTCCTCAGGGGACATAGCAAGGTACAGAAATAACTCAAGCCAACAAGAATATTAGTGCAGCAATAAAGTAAACAGCAGGGTAACTATGTAAACCAGCTAGTGATATGCAAGTGAGAGTTTTAGTCATACTCAGGCTGAGACTACTACAGGATCAGTGTCGAAGAAACCATAGCAGTATTTTCTCGAGGAGCCAGTAAGGAACCAAAGCTCTGTATCAGAGTCTAAGGCACCGCCGGATATAAGTATTTATATTATATTATATTCAGCCTTGATATGACAATACTCTCCCCACCCCATGTAATCTCACGTCACAGTTCCAGAAAATATCAGGTACAAGTCACGCAAGTTTGAACTAATACAATGAGTCAGGATAGAATTTAAGCATGTAAACTGGAAATGATATGAAAATGTAACCTATACGGAATCATCAGGTATTTTTCCGGCAATTCCGTCACATGAACAGTGTCAGGTGTCCTGGGTTAAGCAGTTAAACAAGTTACATCAGAATCTACCAGAAATCAAGTAAAATACTATAACCAGAAATATCTGAGAATTGGCAAGCTTTACTTGCCCACTGATGTATAAACAAGTCCAGGAAATAACTGGCAAGCTGCAGGGTTTGGCAAGGTACACTTGCCTGTGGTTCCGGCTCGGTTTGCAGCTCTGACTTCGGTTGGATTTACAGGCGGTACTTCGGTTGCTGAAACAAACATCACCATCAGATCCAGAAAATATCAACCAGCTAGAAACGCCTGTCCTTGGATCCAATTTGAAGACAAGGGCAAAAACGGCAGTTTCGGGCCAAAACGGGGTCCACCGGTGGGCCCGCTTTGCACCGAAAAATGCGTCAGGGTCAACGGTCTCCAAATTCATCAAACTTAGTATCAACAGGTCAAGAACGATGATACGAACCCAACAGAACTTCCAGAATTAGATTCCGATGAGCCGATCATAAAATCGCCCGTCGAGCGGGGCCTGTGGGGCCCACGACACGCGATTTCGTCAACGTTCTCAGAATTGAACCAAACTTGACCCACAGGACCAGCGTATCGCTACAAGTCCGATGGCGCAAGTTTTGTCTCAATCCGACATGTGTACACAAAGTTAGGTCGAATTGCAGAAAAGGCGGATACGGGACGATGTCCGCGGATACGCGTTGATTTCGCTGTGCACGCACACCCGAATCAGCTTCCGCGAAACCCCACACGTCCGTATCGACGAGGTGCACGTATCTGTGAAGACCGTGCGCGACCAAGTCGTCCCGTTTGGCGGGGCGTACTCAGTTCCGAGGTGAAACAGGGTCTGATTTTTCCTATTTTTGGATCGCGGTGTGCGATCACCACAGGACGCGATGCCCCGAACAGTTTATCCGGACACCGAGAGGGTTATACAGGCTTCGCAACGCAATTTGCGGAGTCGAAAACGGAGCTACGAGCAAAAAGTTACACGCACCTGAAGGGGACCCAAAAATCAGGGTCAAACCGTGTCCGACTCGTGTCGGACACGCGGATCGAATTAGGGTTAGGGTTAGGGTTTTGCTTGGAGATTCCGGTGAGGGCGGCGGAGACGGCGGCGTGGGGGGGCTGGCTGCGGCGGTTGGGGGCCGGGGACGGCGCGGCGAGGCGGCGCCGGGCTCGCGGCGGAGCTGGAGGCGGCGCGGGGGCTGCTCGCTGCTGTCGAGCAGCTGCTGTGCTGTGAGCTGCGGCGGCGTGCGGCGGAGAAGGAGAAGAGGAGGGGAGGAGCTGACGGTGGAAGCCGGTGGTCGTCGGCGAGGCGGCGTCGTCGTGGTTGTGGCGGGTCTGAGGCGGTGGGGGTACGGCGGAGTGCGGCGTGGTGGTGGGGTTTTATAGGCTGGGCGAGGGGGCTGGGGGCCGAGCTGGGCGGAGAGGTGGCGGTGGACGTGGGGGTGAGGGCCGGCCGGAGCGGGCGGAGGGCGCGGCGGAGGCGGCGCACGACGCGGGGCGGCTGGCCTGGTCGTTGGGGGGGGGGATCCGGGTCGGGTGCGGGTGCGGGTGCGGGCACGGGTCGGGTTCGGGCAGGCCCGACCCGACCCGGTAGGGCTGGGCTGGGCTGGGTCTGTTGGGCCGCGCTGGGCCGGCCCAACGGGCTGGGTAATAAAAAATAAATAATAATAATAATAATAATAATAAAATAATTAATTAATTAATTAAATAAGTAAATACTTTTTAGGCATTTAAAAATAGGTCCGGGGTCCGATAAATTCCAGAAAAATTGTCCTAAGTCCAGTTTTTCATTTTACATCCAAAAATATTATTTTCATAATATTTTAATATCATTTAATATCAATTAAAATCATTGAATAATTAAAACCCTGTTTTTAAATTACAGAAAAATCCTAGAAAATTCCAGAAAATTGTGAAAAATCCAGTTTTTAAAATTTTGAAAATTCAGGGGGTTTACAAGTTGTGGAAATTTATTTGTATGGAGAGTGTGTGGAGATCTTCACAGACCACAAGAGCTTGAAGTACGTTTTCACGCAGGAGTTGAACATGAGGTAGCGTCGGTGGTTGGAACTGATGAAGGATTTTGATATATCTTTGCAATATCATCCTGGGAAAGCTAATGTAGTTGCCGATGCTTTGAGTAGGTATCTGGTAGCTATATTCTTGACGCAGGATCGATATTTATTGGAGGACTTGGAGAGCTTGGGCATTGGGGTAATTGTTCCTGGTTTGGCTATGCAAATGTGGGGATTGCAGATACATTCAGATTTGATGGACAGGATCGAGGAGCCCAGTATGAGGATGTATCTCTGAGAAGCATTAGAGCTCAGGTGAGAGCAGGATTGGAGGATGATTTCACCATTGCTGAGGATGGTTCTTTGAGGCATGGAGTTAGGTTGTGTGTGCCTAGTGGGGAGCTGTGTGAGGAGGTATTACAGAAAGCGCATCGCTCTCAGTATTCCATGCATCTAGGTGCCAACAAGATATATCGGGATATGCGAGAGAGTGTGTGGTGGTATGGTATGAAGATGAAAGTGGCACAGTTTGTATCCAGATGCTTAGTGTGCCAGCAGGTGAAAGCCGATAGGCAGAGGCCAGGAGTTTTACTTCAGTCATTACCCGTTCCAGAGTGGAAGTGGGCGTACATTACTATAGATTTTATGTCCGAACTTCCACGATCTCCAGGAGGGAAAGACGCGATTTGGGTCACCGTTAATAGGTTGACCAAGTTGGCCCACTTTTTGCCTTTTAATGTGGGTTTGTCTACGGAAAAGCTGGCAGAGATGTATGTGAGGCAGATCGTTAGGATACATGGAGTTTCCGTCAGCATAGTCTTGGATCGGGATAGTCATTTCACTTCTCATTTCTGGAGGAGTTTGCAGGAGAGTTTGGGCACTCAGCTCAAGTTCAGTAGTGCATATCATCCCCAGACATATGGGCACTCAGAGAGGACCATTCAGACTCTCGAGGATATATTGCGCACTTGTGTACTAGATTTTGGGGGTTCTTGGGATATATATATATATATATATATATATATATATATATATATATATATGGTAATTAATATAGTATGTAAATATGTTTCTAATTGCTATTTATATTATAGTATATTATATGTATAATAATTAGTGTAGCATATATTATATTTAAGGGTAGTTAGAATAAGTAAAAGTAGTGGGTATTACCTTGAGATACCAAGGTAAGTACCAAGGTAATTGGGGATACCCAAGGTATTGGGTTTGGGTAGCAATATTATAGTTTAGGGTTGAGATACCAAGTTGGTTCAAAACCAATGTATCTATTTAATGTTTGTAATTAGGATTTATATAATAAATAAATTGTTTGATATTAATATATGATATTTTTCTATTGTTTTACGTATCCAGAGATACGGTATCCTAGTACCCTAAGATGTAGTTTATGACCTAGACTTTAGTATTGGAACCCAATATCTTTGTGTTAGACTTTTACAACCTAGAAATAGATAGTTGACCATAGTTTGACCATAGTTAACCTTAGAGTTGACTTAGTTTGACTTTTGACTTAGAGTTGACTTGTTGACCTAGAAGTTGACTAGTTTAACTTATTTTCTTTCCGGAACCTTGTATTGATGTTGTATTCCATATTTAGGTCTTCGAGGCACCGTATCAGACATCTGTGAGACTATTTATTGGACTTTCATTGGACTTCAGGCGAGTACATTCTCTGATAGTTTCTCATTTATGATATCCTCTATGTTCATTGTATCTAGTGTAGATATCCATGTTTCTTGACACGATGGTTACACGGATTGGTATATCCGGATCTCGTCATGAGATATTATTCCTTGTATATGGTATATCTTGTGCAAGTCTTATTTCATTGATTATCTTGTGCATGTACAGATACTGATTCTCGGAAAGATTTGCTACCTTCCTAGAGGATCCCGTGCCATAGCATACCATGGTTGGATCTATTATACCAGTCGAGGGTGGAGAGTATTTTAGTGTAGATATGTGATCATGCCCTTCTTGTATCGAGTCTTGTTCATTGAATAATGTTAATCATACACCGCACGTATGATTAGGCAGGCCATAAATCTTGTATTATGTTCCCAAATTGATCACATATTAAAGCTAGTACTCACACACTTAGACATTAGTATTCTTGTTCATTGACATATTGCTCATTATTGTATTTTTTTAGTATTTTCTTAATGTATATATCTTATTGTATCTATTGTGCATCTTGTATATTCACATCTATTTACTGTTACATAGTTTTTATCATTGATTAGAACTCATGTTAGAGATATACTCTGCTCCTTTCCTAACTGGATATATTTTTTCCAGATGACACTGAGGACTGGTACCCTACACATTATGGACCTCGGGATGTTGTGAGTTTAGAGTCAGCGACCCTGGCTCAGGAGGGACTTATCCCAACTGAGACAGATGACCCAAGTTTAGTAGCTTCTTAGTATTCTTGGTACTGGATTTGTCTCCAACTTATTTGCGAGTATTTCTTTCAGACTCATTGATGTATTATTTCAGACTCATGAGTTGTATGTGACTATTCTATTCTTTATCATATTCGTGCTCGTTCCATCTTAGATCTGTGATTGAGTATATTGTTATTGTTGGTGGTTCATTATATTGCTAGATAGATTATCCAGACAGTGTTCTACCGCCGATTCTGCGGCAAAGGCTGGTGTTGTTTTCGACTTGTACCCTTACACCGGGTGCGGGTCATGACAGTATCCCCGAATGGGAACGATGCGGTGGGGGCGGCTGATGGTGAGGGTGGCGCGGCTGAGGCCGCTGTGGAGGATAAACTGATGGAGGATGAGGCGGCGGTAGGGGCACCAGATGGTGAGGGTGTACTAGGGCGTGGAATGCGTGCTAAAATTTTGCCCGTGAAGCTCCACGATTTTGTTACAAATATAATACGAAAGTTGAGTCCCAGTCCTTCCTCCCAATGTTCCACCACGTCTAATCACTCCTCAGGTACTCCTTAACCTATATCACATTTTTTTAATTATGATCGGTTTTCTCTGGGTCACATGAATTTTCTTGCAACTGTAACTTCAAATACAGAATTGGCCTCCTTTAAAAAGGCGGTTAAAGATGCAAGGTGGCGTGAAGATATGTAGAAGGAGATACGGGCTTTGGAGGATAATGATACCTGGATAATGGAGATGCTTTCGGCTGGAAAATGTGTTATGGGGAGCCGGTGGGTGTATAAGATAAAGTATAATTCTGATGGAAGTGTTGAGCGTCTTAAAGACTGTTTGGAGATTTTCGGCAATCATAAGGTTGAAGGGATTGGTTACACTAATACTTTTGCTCCGGTTGCAAAAATTATTATTGTTCGTACTTTTCTAGTTATAGTTGCAGCAAAGAATTGAATACTATATCAGATGGATGTTCACAATGCTTTCCTGCATGGAGATCTTATCGAAGAAGTGTATATGAAACTACCACCTGATTTCTGAACCACATGCCCTGATCAGGTATGTCGGCTTCAAAAATCTCTATATGGGCTTAAACAGGTGCCTCGTTGTTGGTTTATAAAGTTGGCATCTTCTTTGCGGGAGTACGGATTTTGTCAATCGTACTCTGACTACTCGCTTTTTACTCTTCATAAGGGTGATATTCAGATGAATGTTCTTGTGTATGTCGACGATTTGATTCTCTCTGGCAATAATTCTGCTGCTCTTACTGCCTTTAAGAATTATTTGAGTACATGCTTTCATATGAAGGACCTTAGTGTATTAAATTTTATTCTTGGAGTTGAGGTAGCTCGAAGTGCGGAAAAAAAATTTGTGCCAACGAAAATATATACTTGACATTATCTCTGAGACAGGATTGTTGGGGGCGAAACCCGCAAGCTTTCCCATGGAACAAAATCATCAACTAACACACTCTACATTTCGGATGGGGAAGCATATCTGCGACTCGACTCGTGGGGCGGCTGATCTATCTTTCGTTAACTCGGCCGGATATGGCTTACGTTGTTCACATCTTGTCGCAGTTTATGCATGAGCCCCGGCTTGATCATTAGGATGCGACTTTGAGGGTTGTTAGATATCTGAAGGGTTGTCCTGGTTAGGCCATTCTCCTTCGTTCTGACTATGATTCGCGGCTCTGGGGGTGGTGTGATTCCGATTGGACGAGTTGTTCCATCACGAGACACTCTTTGTGTCGTTGGTTGATTTTTCTTGGTGATTCGCCTATCTCTTAGAAGACGAAGAAACATGTGACGGTGTCCACTCTTCGGCCGAAGTAGAATACCGTGCAATGGCGACGGTCACATATGAGCTTAAGTGGCTCAAAGGGTTGCTTGGCAGTTTGAGGGTGCAACATTCGTATGCTATGGATTTGTTTTGTGAAAGCTAGTCTGCTTTACATATTGTGCAAAATCCGTTTTCCATGAGCGCACAAAACACATTGAGGTAGATTGTCACTTTTTGATGGATGTTTTTCTTGAGGGAGTTATTCGTCCATCTCATGTGCCGACGGATGGACAATTGGCAAATATTTTTATCAAAGCTTTGGGCAAACGACAATTTGATTTTTTTTTTTGCGCAAGTTGTGCATTTGTGACTTGCATGCTCCAACTTGATGTGGGGTATTGTATGCTTAAATTGTATATATGGTGATTGGCCCATGTGGTTTAGGTCCAAGTTGATATGTGGATGTATATATATGTAATATCATGATGAATGAAAGACCTAGATTATGTTTTCTTACTACTTCTTTACATTTTTTGAAGAATTTTTTTTAAGGGATCACATAGTGTAATCAAACGATTTTTCGTGACCGGATTTTAAAAATTAAGAACTCATAAATTTTTCTAAGATTTTTTTATTTTTATCTTTCACATAATTTATGCAGTTATGAACTGGCATGCATTATAATAGAAAAAATTGTGATAGGAAACAATGAGAACACGTCACATAATGCCGTATTCTATAAGATTATCTTCATCATTTTCTAGTTTGTCCTGGTTTATATTATTTTACAAATAATGGCAAAATTCAGCGCGGCTTCTTCAGCAACCAAACGGTGTAATTGACAAATCTCATCACAAATTCGAATTTTTAAGCAAATCCACCCAACCAAACAGTCCCTTATTTAGGAATTTAAAGAGAGACTAATAGAGGATCCAAAATCAATTATGCAGTGTCTTTGGTTGCTAAAAAAAGAAATATGCAAGAAAAAATAATTTTGAATTTTTTTTTTAAAATTAAAAGGTGATTCTATGTAACTGTAATTACTTCCACTAAAGGATTATCATGTGTATATCTTTTTTATCTAATCTAAAATTAATTTAAAAGTGATAATTTTGGTGAACATCAATACTAGTTTTGACTACTAATTTAATACGTGACAATTTTTGAATGAAAATATAAATATTAAATAATAAAAATAACTCAACCGATCAAACCGAATAAACCAAATTGATTATCGTTTCGGTTTTGATTAGAGCTAATTTTTGTTCGGTTTTGGTTTGCATTTTTATAAGTTCGATTTATTTAATATTAACTATTTCAGTTCAGTCAAAACCAAATAAGTCGAACGCTCACCCTGATATATATTTTATGTGAGTATGCTAACTAGATATAGATTTGTACCTACACATAGATATTGGAATGACATAAATTTTTCTTTTAGAAATATCAAAGGATTGATCTTTAATTTATATAAATGTGTTAACCTTGTTAGATATGTAGACGCCTTTTACTTATCTAAATTCTCATAAGGGAAGATCATAAACATGATATTTTTTCTTAACAGTGGTGTAACTATTTTATGGAGATTAGTTAAACAAACCATTGCGGCAACATCAACCAATGATTTAGAAATCATGGTACTTCATGAAGCAAGCAGAGAATATGTATGGCTAAGATTTCTAGTTTAATATATCAAAGGGTATTGTAAACTTTCAGAAGTCATAAATAAGTCTACAATCCTTTAGGAGAATAATGCAACTTGTATAGAACAAATTCAAAAAGGTTTCATCAATAAGATATGCATAAACATGTATAGGCTAATAAAATATTGGACGTGAGATATACTAATTATATTTATTTATTTGTTGAGGGGTGTGCGGGGGGATGTTTAAATTTATTTTGAGGGGGAGCATTTTGAAGATGCTAAATGAAGACATCCTGAAGATGTCTTTGGCATTGTACCCTAATGTTTTGATGAGTTTTTTTTTTCCACTGAGTTTTTCTTTCGAGATTTTTTAACATGACACTATAAGTCATACACACTTGGATTAATGAAAAAGTATATTTCTGAAAAACATATTGTACTCTTTCTCCAACTATGGATTTTTCTTAAAGATGATTTTTTTTTTTTCTTTAAAATTTTTTTTAATGGGACAATAATTAAAGTGTACATCCAAAAAAAGGTATTGTAAATCATATATTTATGGATAATCACAAATAAATATTTTGATTTATCCAAATAGATACAAATCCTAATCATTTTCCTCCCTTGTATATGTGTGTTAATAAGAGAAGCCCACATAAATATTTCGGCTACAAAATACTCTCTTTGCTTACTTTTCTAACAATTTATGTTTTCTTGAAATTTGTTTTTCTTTTTGTAATAAAATGAGGTGGTGTTTGGGATTTGAGGGGGAGGAGAATTGTGTATTAGTTATCTTATTCCATGAGTTGATTAAAATAAACTAAAAATAATAGACGAGAACTTCTACTTCTTCTATAATGACTTGGAGGACTTAATAGCAATTAATGATATATTAAAAAATACTTAGATTTTGAGTACTAATATAAAAATGGGCTAATTAGCATTAAGACCCTAGATTTATATCAGATTAGAGTTTAAAACTCGGACATGTTCATTTGAAAATTTTGGATCTGGTTTTTTTTTTTTTTTGGTAACAACTAAACACAGACCTGAAAGTAAAGTATAATAAGAAAACAAAAACCCAAAATAAGATTTTATGATTCAAACTTAAAAATTGATTATTTCAGGACTTAAATTATAAACTGAAAGATCTAAAAAGTAAACATCATGAAATAATTCACTAACAAATTATGCAGTCGAAAACAAAAGTAATGCTAGCTATTCGTACCTCCAAAACATTCCTCCAAACCATCCTTCCATATCTTATGTTACAGTTAACATGACACGCTAAATATCATTATGTGGTAACTGACATAAAAAAATTTAATCCAAATTTTTAATCCGATTCCGGTAGCGTAGTGCCCAACCCAACATTTCTAATCCGATTCCGGTATGGTGGCCAGAAATGGCTTCCACCGGTACGGCCTCACCCTCTTCTCCTCCTCCTCCTCAACCATTGTTTCCTTGTTCACTACTGCGCCAGTACCATTATCACCACCCAGCGGCCCCTTCATACAAGAACCCCTCCTCCTCCTCCACCACGCCGCCTCTCGGCCAACGGACATTTGTCGGCAATCCATCCTCGACCCGACCCTGTCCTCCCGGAGGAGGAGGTAGACCTCTCCCGGCACCAGCCGCTCCCCCGGCCCCATCGCCGACACGCGCTGCGCCCTCGCGAGGTCGCGCGCCCGCGACACGACGTGCCCGGGCGTCTCGAGCATCAGATGCGACGCGCAGACCGGCGCCTCCACGTACCTCACCTTGGCGTCGGGACCAACCACCCGAGCGCTGGACCGCACGGTCTCCTGTGGGATGCACAAAGCACTATTCCCCATAGAATTAATCAAATCAACAAGTCGTTGGATCGTAAGGAGAATGAAGTAGGACTTTTCTTCCTTGTAAGCTTTAACTACCTGCACGGCCCGCTTGCGTGCATCGGTTTACCGTTGGATGGGCTAAGTGAGACGTAGCCACGAAACATGTACGTGCATGACGAATCGGCTTTGGATTGTAGCAGGGGTGGGGTCCGTGGGCCCAGAGATCGTTTGCGTATGTCACATGTCAGGCTCGCGGATGTTGGAGTTGCTATTGCGCACCAGGGCTTTGCATGCATGCATGCTTTCTCCCGGATTCTTCGTTTTGTTTGAGAGCAGCACCGCTCCTTCTCCGTGTCCCCTGCCACCGTCTCCAAGCATGGACAAGTTAGACATGGACTAAGATCTCCAAATTTTACACAGACACCTAAAATTTCCGCATAAAGGCCTCCACCCAGGGCCCCATTTTACTAGAACTGGCCCTGCGCCATTGGTGACTTATTCAACAAAAACATCTTTAACTCAACTCTTATAACTAGCCTTTAAAACGGCTCAAAAGTGGGTCATCTAAGTCGTTTGTAAATACTCAACGATTTATTTAAAAAATTAATATTACGTAAAAAAATTGTTGGAAAAAAAATTTATTTTACTTGACCAACCAAGAAGAATGTCTCACACCTTAACCACAAGAGCTAGAAGAGGTGTTTAGTTATAGTTATATAATATTATTTAGTTAAACAATCGGTTAAAATTTATTTAATTTTAATTTTTAATTATGTGAGGATATACGTACAGTTTAGACGGCTAGTCTTTTCAAAAACAAGAATACTTTTTATAAAGAGTAAAAATATATCTATAATAAATTATAATTAAAATATATTTAAATTATTTTATAATAATATAAATATAAAAAAATACGTACACCGCACGTTAATAAACTAGTTCCTATAAATACGATAAGTTTACAAAAAAAATGGCATATGTACTTTTAAGCGTACACCCTGATATATTATTTTCAAAGTAATGTTGAGTATTATTATTATTATTATTATTCTTCGACTTTTATCCGCAGGGTCGGTTCATGGGCAATGCAATTTTGATTTATCACTGTTAACAATTAACAAAGAAAGGTTTTTATGGGATAAATTCTATAGAAAAAGGTGAAAGATGTGATCAGGTTCTGTTGTACACAAGCAGCTTCGTCGGCGATGAACTCTGAAATGCATATAAGTTGAGATATTCAACAAATTAAACTGTTATCCAAACGAAGACAGTTTGCTTCCTAGTAAGCAGGTACAAGTTCCATTTCTTGTATTATGATTCTGATTCTGAGTAACTATTTTAAATTTTATATACTTCACCATTGGTATGAGATCAGACTAAATTCTAGTTGTCAAACCAATTTTATGTAACAATTAACTTGGAATTCTACATAATATCAAGCTTATATGTTTTATGAATCTAGATTAAGAAACAGTCATCTAGTCTGTAATGATACCATCTTTGTTCTTTGTTTTTCTGTTTATGTATAGTAATCTTTGGTCAATTTTGGTTAGAATACCCATGATGGGTTTAATTCTTAGTTTGTTCTACTAGAAGTCTATCAATGAAGGTGATGATGTAGCAAATAATGAATCTATAAGGAAGCATAATGAAGAAGATCATAATCATATGAATGCTATTCTTGTGGTTGAAGATAATAATGGAGAAGATAATAGTGATATTTTCTAAGGAAGGTGGTGTTATCACTCCCCATTGCCGATATACATATTTATACGTGTACTTATGTATCCTGTATTTCGTATTCAAGTATCCAGTTTCGATATGGTATATATCCTGCATGTGTTGCTCGTACCCGTATCCATTAGTGGACTTATCACGTCTCGATTCCATAGAATCGATAGTTGCCACCAGACCTGATGTCGTACGAGCCTAAGTTGCGCTCATACAAGGCATAGTTGTTTGAATTTTAAGGTATTTATAGAGCAATAATAGAGTTACCCAGAGAAATTGAATAACACCTGGCACAAAAGGAAAATATTTCTTTTATTCATAAAGTACATCTATTACATAGGTTCTGAGTATAATAAAAAGGGTTCCGTACAGGCTTACAACTTGAACACAAAATAATATATGTCGTTCCATACATCATATCCCTTTACTAGAAACAAAAGATATAAACACCTTGCTGGTAGTGTTCGAACTGCAACAAGAAGCTTCAAAAGGTATATGCACAAACTTCGGTTGATGGACGAGACTCCCTTTAGCTCCTCGCGACGTTGCCTTGGTTAGCAGAATCTGTGGAGACGTGGATCAACACATTTGAAATGCACTAGTGAGGGAGAATTAACCCAACTCACCAAATCAATACGATATTCATGTGAAATAAGTAATATTATTATGTGAGCTTTCTATCTTTTCTTAGTTCAATTATAGAGCATGCGATAGAAAATGTAACAATTGAGTAATATACTTATCACCGAATTGGTGATTCTTACCCACGACCGACTTATCTTCGCTACACAGATCTTACAATGTTCTTTCCTGTGAACTAGACATTGTTAGCTCATCGACTTTACACCGGGTGTGGTTCATGACAGCGAGTGCAGACGCAAGTTGGGATTATGTTTGATTTGCGGATCCAACCAACATTCAGCCAAGGATTGCCCAGAGCGTCGAGAGGGAGCACCAATGGTAAACCGACAAGCTTTACCAGCACCGGGAGGATATCAGCCGAGGCCACCATTGGCACCACAGACAGCACTCTTTCAGTAGGCCCAGCAACAGCAAAGGGCACCACCACAGGGACGTGGACAGGCTTTTGTGATGACAGTGAATGAGGCATAGACTCAAGGAGTAGCGAATATGAGTAAGATTTAGTTTTATCATAGGTAGCTATAGTAGCAAATAATCCTAGTAATACTTTAGCATGTGCTAGTTAGTTCTATTCCCTAGCCTAAACCCAGTATTATGTTAGCATAAACTTGTTAGTCTAGATTAATAATATGTCAGTAGTACCCAAGTTTTCATAATCTGTAGTTGATCCTTGCTCTAACCAGGCTCCTTTACTCTTGAGTTACTTATCTCTTATTGCCTAGGAAAAAGTTTTTATTGTTTTGCTACGTGTTCTGCTTGAACAAAACCCTTATCCTTATTCTCGATTTCTCCTTGTTCATGGTTTCTTATCATTTGTGTCGTGCTTCAACAAACATGTCTTGCAACCGCGTCATCTCTTCTGGAGCAAACCTTTTCTTGACGGGTTACTTTTTGTTTTCTTAATTGCGAGAACACAATTCTTTTAAGGTGGGTAGATTGTAAACACCCAGATTTTTAGAATTTAATTTTATAATTTTAATTATCAATTTTTAAATTTTTGGAGATTTTTCTGTATTTTTATATTAATTATAATAAATGTTCTTCATGCATTTATATTTATGTGTATTAAATTTTTGTGTATTAAATTAATTATTAAAATTTCTGAAAAAATTATATTTTGGGGTGTATAGTAATAATAGAGTATTGTGTAATTTTTTAGAATTTATTGGGCTCCAAAACTATTTTTAAATAGCTAATTACATTAGTTTTAATTAAACCAACCCAGACCGAACCAACCCAACTTAAACCAACCCAAACCAAACCAAGCTGAACCAAACCAAACTAAACCAACCCTATTGGACCCGGATCCTAACCCATTAACCCACAAACCCATAACCCGCTAACCCGAACCCATTCCTATTCCCATTCCAGTAACAGAAACCTCCCATCTTCCCCGACCGGCCGACCGTCCGACCGCCCCTTTCATCTCCTTGCAACGTCCACCTCCTGTCACGACCCGCACCCGAAAATTCGGGCACGAGTGCGTGGGTACGTCCAGCCTACGCCGCAGAGTCGGCGGTAGTACGCTGTCTAGGTCAAATCCACAGTTAACTAATCTAGCTCATTCACAAATAGCATAGGCAAGATAATAAAGGAAACAGATACTTAAGATTTCAGATAAAATAAATGCGACAACAGATTCAGATGTTTAGTACAGAAATCAGAATAAAATCGGGGACAAACCCGATTACTAAGATAAAGAGCAATAAATAAAAAATAGCTACTGCTATCTACTCTGCAGCAGGGGTCTCCTGGGTGGGATCTGGCTCCTCATAAGTATCATCTGTTCCCTCATAGGGACCATAATATGTAGGGGCAAGGTCCTCATCATCGCCTAAATCAACAGATCCAGTCAGGAAAGGAGCAAAGTACACAGTGCACAACAAGATTAAACTAAATATTTATGATAATTAAATTGAGTATCAATAATGAGAAATTGCATAGAAGAACATCAATATCTCAGAGTTAAAACTATAAACAGGAATATGAGAAAACAGAAATAAATGAGACAGGAAATGAAACTACAACAGTCAGCAAGAACTATAACAAGACCAGAAGCTATCTGTGTGAACTTGTGTTTGTTTTAGAATACATAGTTGGCATGTAGGGGTTTATGTCACTGCCCAATTCTAGAAAATAGGGTTATTTTTTTTATTTTTATTTTATAAATTGTGAATTATATTTAATTAATTATATTTATATTTAAATAGTGATTGTATTATTTTTCTAATAATTGTTTTAGGATTTTGGCTAGCCTGGACCCATGTCAGACCCTAGTGGACCCATGTCCGACCCAGCCCACACCCTTGTGAGAATTATTTTGGGGCTTAAATTTATTATTTTATTTTTAGGAGGTTAATTGGAGAGATTTGGAGCTAGTTTGAGTGCATTTGGAGACCCGAAATCCAAAACCGAGTTGCGGGAGGGTATTTTGGACTTTCCTTCATGTAAACCCCATTTATTTCATAGTGGCCGGCCCTACCTACCCCCACACCCGACAGTGAGCAGCAGCAAGAGCAGCCCCTTCCCCCTTTGCTTCATTCCACTCCTCTTCTTCTTCTTCTCCACTTCTTCTTTCTTCTCCTTCTTCCTCCAAAGTAAGTTTTCTTCCACTTTTCTTCTTTCTTTCTTTCATTCCTTCTTCCTTAAGCTAACCCTCACCTTGCATTTTCTCTAACCTAGGTGTGAGAAGCTTAGATCTAGTGTGAGAGCTAGATTTGGTGGCTTGGAGCTTGAGGGAGGTAAATTCTAGGGATTGTGAGACTTTGGCCTTGGGATTCCAACTCCCAAGAGGTAAAACCTAACTTTCTCCTTCCTAATTATTTTTGTGTAGTATAATTAGTGTTGTAGAACCCTCCTAGACCCTAACCCTACCCGTAGGAGGAAGTTGGAACTAGTTTGGGTGAGTTTAGAGACTTTGACATTAGGTTTTGTGTCGAATTCGGGTGGAATCCGAATTTGGCCCAATTTTGGGTGATGCCCTAGGTTAGATGGACCTAGGTAGACGTTGTCGGGTGTCTAGAGGGTGAGTGTGTGTCTTCGTTCGGACACGGGAAGCCGTGTCGCGGAGAAACGTGCGTTTCGGGCGAAATTGGGGCTTTTCGTCGTCGCCGATTCTAAGTGCGTGTGCGTTTCCGCCACGGGCCTAGAATCGATGTGGGAGCGCATTTTTTAGGATCTAGACATCGTGTAGAGCACGTGGGTAAATTTTGGGCCGATTCCGAGTTCGTTTGGTGTGCGTTTCAGGAGGTTTTCCGAGCCGCGCACCACGTGTTCGTCGAAATGACCGAACGGCCATTTCGACTTGGTTTCCTCGTTTCGGCTTTGTGCGCGCATTGGGTTAGTATCGGGGAGTGTGTGCTAGAATTTTCGGGCTATATTTTATATATTTTAGGGTATTGGTGAGTGTCGGGGTCGTTGGGCGTGAGTAGGACGTGTGGTTTGAGTGTTGTGTGCGTGGTTGTGTTTGTATTGATATGTGTCTATATATATATATATATATTTATATATATGTATGTGTGTTTATGTATATATATTTATATATATATGTGTGTATTTATATTTATGTACTTGTATATGTATATGTCTATGTGTATATATATATATGTATATGTGTAAGTGTGCTTGTGTGTGTGTGTGTAT
Organism: Iris macrosiphon; assembly: GCA_036927795.1. NCBI lineage: Eukaryota > Viridiplantae > Streptophyta > Magnoliopsida > Asparagales > Iridaceae > Iris > Iris macrosiphon. The sequence continues at coordinate 166,123,489 of JAYESA010000011.1, read as the reverse complement.
ATATATATATAGGTGTATGTATATATATATAGTTGAGAGTGTGTATAGATATATATATATATATATATATTAAGTGTATATATATATGTAGCTATGTATATATATTTATGTGTGTGTGTGTATTTGTGCGTGAGTGTGTGTATTAGTGTGTTTGTGAGTGTGTAGGTGTGTGTGTTAGTGAGTGTGTTAGAATAGATGTAAGTGTATATATATATATATATATATATCTAGTTATATATATTTAGAGATATGTGTATATATATATATATATATATATATATATATATATAGTGGTATATATATATAAGTATATAGGCGTGTGTGTGTGTGTGTGTGCTTGTGAGAGCGAGGGGGGTGAAGAAACTGAACTGCAGCAGCAGCAGTTCAGCTGCAACAGCAGCAGCTAGCTGCTGCTAGGCAGAGCAGCAGCAGCAGTATGAAGAGGGAGCAGCAGCAGCAGCTCCAAGAGGCATCAGCAGCAGCATCAGCACAAGCAGCAGCAGCAGCTAGCATAGCAGGTAGCAGCGAGGATTGGCGTAGCTAGTGAGGGAGAGAGAGAGTGTTATATATAGAGATATAGATATATTAGATAGATATGTAGATAATTAGATAGGTAGATAGTTACTAGAATAGATAGATAGATAGTATTATAGATAGATCTATCTATGGATAGATACATAGGTAGATAGGTAGTTATCTATCTAAGGTGTATATATATCTATATACATATAGTTATATGAATACCTAGAGATATCTAGATAGTATATATATATATATATTTATGTGATAGGTAAGGTAATGGGTAATTGGGTATGTGTGTGTGGATATATATATGTATATAGGTAGATACCTACTTAGATGTATTAATAGATAGTAGATATCTATATTACCTAGCCTAGATTAATAACTAGGTGCATAATTAATAGCTAGATAGCTAGTTAGAGGGCCTTAGGGCGAAACCTCAATACCTTGAGATACCGAGGTATCTCGATACCTTGAGATATTCAAGGTATTGAGTTTCGAGCGGGGTATTTGAGCATTAGCCTAGGAAATGCTTGGGAGTGATTTTTATATGTTTATATATATATAATTACGCGTGCTAGCATAGGTTTTAGCGGGTTTAGGAGGGGTGCGTGGCCTAGGGCGAGGTATCGGATACCGAGGGTATCCCGGTATCTCGATTAGGCGAGTTTGTGAGTTTAGTAGCTTAATGAGCTCGATTTGACCTAGAATTTCAGGGGCACCCTAGTTTGACCTAGCTTTGACCATAATTGTCCCCGTTGACCGTAAAAGTCAACGTTTGACCTAGTTTTGACCTAGAGTTGACTTTTTGGACCCCGGGTTGACTTTTTGACCCGATTTTCACCGGTTTGACCCGTTCGACCTAGAATAGCCCTAGAAGCCTGTTTTTAATTATTTTATATCAGTTTAAATGCTTAGAACCCTGTTTAATTCTGTTTTTCGCATTAGGTCCCTGCGATACCGGTCCGGACCTCGATCCTCATCAGTTGCTCAGGACATCAGGCGAGTACCTACCTCTGATAGTTTCCATTTCATGATAGCGTTTATATCACCTGTTCTAGAACTGTAATACTTGATTCTGACACTTTATTACACGAGCTGGTACTAGTGGATCCCGTCATGAGGTGCTATCCCCCTTACCGTGTTCAGCGGGTACTCTATCACGTGTATTTCATCATGTGCTTCGGGTATTGATTATCATGTGCTATCATGTGCTTCTTGTGCTCTCGCCTTCGTGTGCGCGAGCTATTATCATGTACGTAGCGTGTTGTGGTTGGATCCAATGGTATTAGTGGGGGAGGGGAGTAGGAGTTGGTTATATGATCAAAGCCAAACAGTATTCATGTGTATGTCGGTTATGCAACTCACGCATAACGGAGTTATCGTAGTGTTCTTCATGTGCAACCTAAGCCGATCATATAACAAACTTGTGCTCAAGGCACTTAGCTAGTATTCATGTTTCTCACCTGCAGTTACTTTTCCACTACTTGTATTGTTCTCCAGTTTACATTGCAGCTACTTATTGTGCTCCAGCATATATTTATTTCCTGTGCGTCTTGATTACTTTTCTATTGCTCATCATATACACCTTACCATGCATTTGGAGTTGCTTTCAGAGTTATGTACTTCGCTCCAGTCCTGACTGGGCATATTTTTTCCAGAGGATCCTGAGGACTATTGCCCTACGTTCTACGGGCCTGGTATTGACGACTGTTGTGACCCCGAGGAGGAGTGCGCCGAGGAGACGCCGATAGCATCCTAGTTAGCTAGGTGGGTTTCCTGGGTTTTCTAGTGGTTTGTATTTTGGATGACTGTACTTATTCTTTTGTGCTTCTGTGAGATGTTGTAGCTTTTAGACTTGGACTGTATTATTTTGGATTGTCTTGCTCTCTTGGTTCTGTTTCTTTGTTTATATCATATCGTGCTTATATTCTTCCTCTAGATTTTGTGATTGAGATCATTGACATATATATATTGCGTGGTTGCCCTCCTTTTGGAGAGGATTTTATTCACATATATATATTGCGTGGTTTTGCCCTCCTTTGGAGAGGTCATGTCGGATTTTTCTGTGAGTTATCTAGATAGTTGGTTGACCTAGAACGGACCTTTACAGCATTCTACCGCCGATTCTGCGGCGTAGGCTGGACGTACCCACGGCTCATGCCTGATTTTCGGGTGCGGGTCGTGACACGTTTTTGGTGGTGGCCCATGCAGGTCTGCTTTTAGGGTTACCTGCAATAGGATATAGGAGATAGGCTGAGAGAGAGTGTGCTCAATCACAACTAGGACCCTTCCTACTTCCTTTTGCTATCTTTAATTTTTCCGAAATTGTTTTCTTTTGCAATATTATTGTCCTTCATTGATGTTATCGTTTCTTGCACTATATTGACTTCTTTTGATCTGTGTTCAGGATGCCTCCGAAGACCAGATCTCAGCGCACCACCCCAGCAGCTGCCACCGAGAGGTCTGCCACCTCTCGACCTGCTCGACTTCCGGCAGCCGCTACCGCTCCACTCGCCACTCCTGCGGTTGAGGGAGCTTCAGTTTCTCTCGGAGATCCCCTTACTCCCATTGATCCGAGAGCCACCCCAGTTGTCCCGGTGGTACCTCCTCCACCACCGCCTGCGCCAGTAGATGCTACGCAGTTGTTCGCATTCTTCCGAGAGATGATGGATGCGCAGCACCGCCAGGCAGATGTTTTGAGGATGGGCATTGAGAATGCTCATCAGGTGGCTTTGACAGCGGTCGACAGGGTGGCTCAGATCCAGCCACAGCCAGAGCAGGCTCAGTATCCTAGGCCGGGTACTATCATCGATTTTCAGAGGATGCGGCCTAAGGAGTTCCACGGCACAGAGGGGATCCTGTACGCCGACGACTGGATCGAGCATATAGAGGGCATCTTTCGGCTGGCGATGATCCCAGCCAGCATGCAGATAGAGGCAGCGGGCAGCCAGATGTTCGACCTTGCCCTTACTTGGTTCCGCACGGATACGCGGATAGAAGCTCCGGGATTGACTTGGGAGGCTTTCAAGAAGCTTTTCAAGGAGAAGTTCTTCCCGGACGTGGCTCTCAGTGCCTTAGAGAGTCAGTTCGAGGCGCTCGTCCAGGGGAGTATGCTAGTGGATGAGTATGCAGCGGAGTTCTGCCGTCTGGGCAGATTTGTTGAGGGGTTGTCAGAGGCAGCGAAGGCGCGGAAGTTCCGCAAGGGCTTAGTCATGGCGGTCAAGTCCTTGACTAGGAGCGACCGCGAGGCGACCTTCGAGCAGATTGTCAACGATGCTCAGAGGGCTGAGGATGATTTGGAGCTGAAGACGAAGAGGGGCAGAGACACTTCCGGAGTAGGCAGCAGTGCAGGCCCGGCCAAGAGGCCATTCCAGCAGACCCAGCAGCACCAGGGTCAGGGTCGGGCGCCCTTCCGGCAGGCGCCCCAGCAGCAGAGGCAGGGTCAGCAGCAGGGCCAGAGGCAGCCCATCGTTTGCCCTTTCTGTAGGAAGCCAGGGCACGGATGGAACATATGCAGAAAGAGGTTGGGCAGATGTTTATTGTGTGGCGCAGCAGATCACCAGCTGAAGGATTGTCCTTCAGCGCTTGCCCGTCCAGCTCAGGGCGGAGGAGTCGCTCAGAGGGCACCAGCCAGAGCACCTGCAGCACAGCAGAGAGGACAGCCTTTGCCGACTCAGCAGCAGAGGTTCGCCCAGCACCAGCAGCAGCACCGTGGAGGACAGCAGGGGCGAGCTTTTGCCCTGACAGTGGATGAGGCCGAGCCAGTTGGTGATGTTATCTCAGGTTCTGTTCTCCTTGATTCCATTCCAGCACTTGCTTTATTTGATTTCGGTGCTTCCCATAGCTTTGTGTCTGTATCTTTTGCTGTTAGACACCATCTTGTTGCTGAACCTTTAGCTAGACTCTGCAAGATCACGACCGGGGGTGGTATCATCCTAGTCCGTGATGTTTGCAGAGACCAGAGAGTTACTTTGGGAGGCCGGGAGTTGAGTGTGTGCCTACTCGTAATGCCACTTCCGAGCTACGATATTGTACTCGGGATGGATTGGTTGAGTACGCATTGTGCTAGTATAGATTGTCGTGGAGGCAGAGTTTTGTTTAGTCCGCCGGGTGAGCCAGAGTTTCAGTTTGCCAGAGGAGCAGCGGAGCAGACCGAGGGAGTCTTCTGCGGAGCCCTGGTGGTAGAGCCGAGGTCGCTACATCCACTGATAGAGGAGTATATGGATGTCTTTCCGGAGGAGTTGCTAGGGTTTCCTCCGGACAGAGATGTGGAGTTCTCTATAGACTTGGTGCCAGGCGCGGAGCCGATATCCCAGCACGTCTATAGAGTCAGCAACAGTAAGCTGATAGAGTTGAAGAAGCAGGTAGATGAGCTTCAGGACAAGGGATTTATCAGATCTAGTTCTTCTCCGTGGGGTGCTCCGGTACTTTTTGTGCCGAAGAAGGATGGGTCGATACGGATGTGTATCGACTACAGGGCTCTGAACAGCCTCACAATCAAGAACAAGTATCCGCTGCCGCGTATTGATGATCTATTTGACCAGTTGAGCGGAGCGAGGGTGTTTTCCAGGATTGATCTGAGGACAGGCTACCACCAGGTGAAGGTCAGGAAGGAGGATATTCCGAAGATAGCTTTTCGGACCAGATATGGACAGTATGAGTTCTTGGTGATGCCGTTTGGGTTGACTAATGCCCCGGCAGTGTTCATGAATCTGATGAACAAGGTGTTCCATCAGCATCTGGACAGGTTTGTAGTGGTGTTTATAGATGACATCTTGGTGTATTCGAAGACCCCAGAGGAGCACGAGGAGCATCTGAGGATAGTGCTGGAGACTCTCAGGAAGGAGGAGCTTTATGAAAAGCTCTCGAAGTGTGAGTTCTTCCTTGACAAGGTTGAATTCCTTGGTCATGTGGTGACTGGAGAGGGTATCTCGGTGGATCCGAGAAAGATCATGGCAGTAGAGGCATGGAGTGCTCCGAGTTCAGTAGCCGAGGTCAGGAGTTTCTTGGGACTGGCAGGCTATTACAGGAGATTTGTTCAGGATTTTTCCCGGATTGCAGAGCCGTTGTCCAGGCTGACTCGGAAGGACGTGGAGTTTGTTTGGTCAGAGGAGTGCCAGATCGCCTTTGATGAGCTGAAGAGGAGGTTGACGACAGCTCCAGTGTTGACGTTGCCATCAGGTTCTGGAGGATTCACTATCTATAGTGATGCATCGGGAAAGGGACTGGGTTGTGTGTTACAGCAGAATGGGAGGGTGATTGCCTATGCTTCCAGGCAATTACGTCCTCATGAGAAGAATTACCCTACCCACGATTTGGAGTTGGCAGCAGTCATTTTTGCTCTGAAGTTGTGGAAACACTATTTATACGGAGAGCGTGTGGAGATCTTCACAGACCACAAGAGCTTGAAGTATGTGTTTACCCAAAAAGAGCTGAACATGAGGCAGAGGAGATGGTTGGAGTTGATGAAAGACTTCAACATATCATTGCAGTACCATCCAGGGAAGGCGAACGTAGTTGCGGATGCATTGAGCAGGTATCCGGTAGCTATGTGCCTGACTACAGATCGCTATCTTCTGGCAGATCTAGAGAGCTTGGGCATTGAGGTGATAGTGCCTGGAGTTGAGATGCAGATGTGGGGACTGCAGATTCAGTCAGAGTTGGTAGACCGGATCAGGGCTACACAGTTTGAGGATGAGTCCCTAAGGAGCATCAGGGAGCAGGTTCAGATGGGATTAGCAGATGACTTCACCATTGCTGATGATGGTTCTTTGCGGCACGGTACCAGGTTGTGTGTGCCGAGTGGGTCATTGCGCGAGGAGGTTCTCCAGGAGGCGCATCGATCCCAGTACTCTATGTATCCCGGTGCCAACAAGATGTATAGAGATCTGAGACAGCATGTATGGTGGTACGGGATGAAGCGGGAGGTAGCACGCTTCGTATCCCGATGCTTAGTGTGCCAGCAGGTGAAGGCGGAGAGGCAGAGGCCAGGAGGATTACTCCAGCCATTACCCATTCCGGAGTGGAAATGGGAGCATGTGACCATGGATTTTGTTTCTGGACTTCCCCGTTCTCCGGGCGGGAAAGATGCGATTTGGGTCATCGTGGACAGGTTGACCAAATCGGCCCACTTTCTACCATTCAAAGTGGGTACGTCTACAGAGAGACTAGCAGAGATGTATGTGCGCCAGATAGTCAGACTGCATGGAGTTCCAGTGAGCATAGTATCAGATCGGGACAGTCGCTTCACTTCGCATTTCTGGAGGAGTCTGCAGGCTAGCTTGGGCACCCAGCTCAAGTTTAGTAGTGCGTATCACCCACAGACGGATGGTCAGTCAGAGAGGACCATTCAGACACTTGAGGACATGCTTCGGACCTGTGTTTTGGATTTTAGAGGCTCTTGGGAGGATCACTTGCACTTGGTAGAGTTTGCTTACAACAACAGCTACCAAGCCAGTATCGAGATGTCACCTTTTGAGGCATTGTATGGACGGAGGTGTCGCACTCCGTTATCATGGGATGATGTAGGTGAGAGAGCTTTGCTTGGCCCGGAGATGGTGGTTGATGCAGCGGAGAAGGTCAAGCTCATTAGAGATAGACTTCGGGTGGCGCAGGACAGGCAGCGTCATTAGGTCGATAGCCACCGGAGACCTTTGGAGTTCGAGGTATAGCTTAGAATCTAGATTTTGTTCTTGTGTTGCTTGTGATTGCTTGTTTTAGACTAAGTGCAGAGACCTTGTTTGTGCTAGGTTGGAGATCTGGTGTTCCTGAGGATTTCTCCGACGCGGGGCACTATTCGCTTCGGTGGAGGCGGGAAGCTTAGCCCACGTTTCGTCGGACCCTTCCGTGTTCTTGAGAGGGTCGGCGCCGTGGCGTATAGGCTTGAGTTGCCGCCTACGCTGGAGGGAGTTCATGATGTGTTCCACGTGTCACAGTTGAGACGGTACGTGGCAGATCCCAGTCACGTATTGGATCACTCGGAGATCGTAGTGGGCCCTACTCTTAGCTATCCAGAGCAGCCGGTGGAGATTCTGGATCGACGGGAGAAGGTGTTGAGGAACCAGACTATTCCCTTGGTTCGCGTCGCGTGGAGGCATCACTCTCCAGGGGAGTCGACCTGGGAGAGGGAGGATGAAATGCGCGAGCGATACCCCTATCTCTTCGAGCCCTGAGGTATGGTTCTTTCTTTGCATTCCTGTCCTAGTTTCGTCTTTTAATTTCGAGGACGAAATTATTTTAAGGAGGGTAGGCTTGTCACTGCCCAATTCTAGAAAATAGGGTTATTTTTTTTTTTTATAAATTGTGAATTATATTTAATTAATTATATTTATATTTAAATAGTGATTGTATTATTTTTCTAATGATTGTTTTAGGGTTTTGGCTAGCCTGGACCCATGTCAGACCCTAGTGGACCCATGTCCGACCCAGCTCACACCCTTGTGAGAATTATTTTGGGGCTTAGATTTATTATTTTATTTTTAGGAGGTTAGTTGGAGAGATTTGGAGCTAGTTTGAGTGCATTTGGAGACCCGAAACCCAAAATCGAGTTGCGGGAGGGTATTTTGGACTTTCCTTCATGTAAACCCCATTTATTTCATAGTGGCCGGCCCTACCTACCCCCACACCCGACAGTGAGCAGCAGCAAGAGCAGCCCCTTCCCCCTTTGCTTCATTCCACTCTTCTTCTTCTTCTTCTCCACTTCTTCTTTCTTCTCCTTCTTCCTCCAAAGTAAGTTTTCTTCCACTTTTCTTCTTTCTTTCTTTCATTCCTTCTTCCTTAAGCTAACCCTCACCTTGCATTTTCTCTAACCTAGGTGTGAGAAGCTTAGATCTAGTGTGAGAGCTAGATTTGGTGGCTTGGAGCTTGAGGGAGGTGAATTCTAGGGATTGTGAGACTTTGGCCTTGGGATTCCAACTCCCAAGAGGTAAAACCTAACTTTCTCCTTTCTAATTATTTTTATGTAGTGTAATTAGTGTTGTAGAACCCTCCTAGACCCTAACCCTACCCGTAGGAGGAAGTTGGAACTAGTTTGGGTGAGTTTAGAGACTTTGACATTAGGTTTTGTGTCGAATTCGGGTGGAATCCGAATTTGGCCCAATTTTGGGTGATGCCCTAGGTTAGATGGACCTAGGTAGATGTTGTCGGGTGTCTAGAGGGTGAGTGCGTGTCTCCGTTCGGATACGGGAAGCCGTGTCGCGGAGAAGCATGCGTTTCGGGCGAAATTGGGGCTTTTCGTCGTCGCCGATTCTAAGTGCGTGTGCGTTTCCGCCATGGGCCTAGAATCGACGTGGGAGCGCATTTTCTAGGATCTAGACATCGTGTAGAGCGTGTGGGTAAATTTTGGGCCGATTCTGAGTTCGTTTGGCGTGCGTTTCAGGAGGTTTTCCGAGCCGCGCACCACGTGTTCGTCGAAATGACCGAACGGCCATTTCGACTTGGTTTCCTCGTTTCGGCTTTGTGCGCGCGTTGAATTAGTATCGAGAAGTGTGTGCTAGAGTTTTCGGGCTATATTTTATATATTTTAGGGTATTGGTGAGTGTCGGGGTCGTTGGGCGTGAGTAGGGCGTGTGGTTTGAGTGTTGTGTACGTGGTTGTGTTTGTATTGATATGTGTCTATATATATATATATATTTATATATATGTATGTGTGTTTATGTATATATATTTATATATATATATGTGTGTATTTATATTTATGTACTTGTATATGTATATGTCTATGTGTATATATATATATGTATATGTGTAAGTGTGCTTGTGTGTGTGTGTGTATATATATATAGGTGTATGTATATATATATAGTTGACAGTGTGTGTAGATATATATATATATATATATATATATTAAGTGTATATATATATGTAGCTATGTATATATATTTGTGTGTGTGTGTGTATTTGTGCGTGAGTGTGTGTATTAGTGTGTTTGTGAGTGTGTAGGTGTGTGTGTTAGTGAGTGTGTTAGAATAGATGTAAGTGTATATATATATATCTAGTTATATATATTTAGAGATATGTGTATATATATATATATATATATAGTGGTATATATATATAAGTATATAGGCGTGTGTGTGTGTGTGTGTGTGCTTGTGAGAGCGAGGGGTGAAGAAACTGAACTGCAGCAGCAGCAGTTCAGCTGCAACAGCAGCAGCTAGCTGCTGCTAGGCAGAGCAGCAGCAGCAGTATGAAGAGGGAGCAGCAGCAGCAGCTCCAAGAGGCAGCAGCAGCAGCATCAGCACAAGCAGCAGCAGCAGCTAGCATAGCAGGTAGCAGCGAGGATTGGCGTAGCTAGTGAGGGAGAGAGAGAGTGTTATATATAGAGATATAGATATATTAGATAGATATGTAGATAATTAGATAGGTAGATAGTTACTAGAATAGATAGATAGATAGTATTATAGATAGATCTATCTATGGATAGATACATAGGTAGATAGGTAGTTATCTATCTAAGGTGTATATATATCTATATACATATAGTTATATGAATACCTAGAGATATCTAGATAGTATATATATATATATATATATATATATATATATATATATATATATATATATATATATATATATATATTATGCGATAGGTAAGGTAATGGGTAATTGGGTATGTGTGTGTGGATATATATATGTATATAGGTAGATACCTACTTAGATATATTAATAGATAGTAGATATCTATATTACCTAGCCTAGATTAATAACTAGGTGCATAATTAATAGCTAGATAGCTAGTTAGAGGGCCTTAGGGCGAAACCTCAATACCTTGAGATACCGAGGTATCTCGATACCTTGAGATATTCAAGGTATTGAGTTTCGAGCGGGGTATTTGAGCATTAGCCTAGGAAATGCTTGGGAGTGATTTTTATATGTTTATATATATATAATTACGCGTGCTAGCATAGGTTTTAGCGGGTTTAGGCGGGGTGCGTGGCCTAGGGCGAGGTATCGGATACCGAGGGTATCCCGGTATCTCGATTAGGCGAGTTTGTGAGTTTAGTAGCTTAATGAGCTCGGTTTGACCTAGAATTTCAGGGGCACCCTAGTTTGACCTAGCTTTGACCATAATTGTCCCCGTTGACCGTAAAAGTCAACGTTTGACCTAGTTTTGACCTAGAGTTGACTTTTTGGACCCCGGGTTGACTTTTTGACCCGATTTTCACCGGTTTGATCCGTTCGACCTAGAATAGCCCTAGAAGCCTGTTTTTAATTATTTTATATCAGTTTAAATGCTTAGAACCCTGTTTAATTCTATTTTTCGCATTAGGTCCCTGCGATACCGGTCCGGACCTCGATCCTCATCAGTTGCTCAGGACATCAGGCGAGTACCTACCTCTGATAGTTTTTATTTCATGATAGCGTTTATATCACCTGTTCTAGAACTGTAATACTTGATTCTGACACTTTATTACACGAGCTGGTACTAGTGGATCCCGTCATGAGGTGCTATCCCCCTTACCGTGTTCAGCGGGTACTCTATCACGTGTATTTCATCATGTGCTTCGGGTATTGATTATCATGTGCTATCATGTGCTTCTTGTGCTCTCGCCTTCGTGTGCGCGAGCTATTATCATGTACGTAGCGTGTTGTGGTTGGATCCAATGGTATTAGTGGGGGAGGAGAGTAGGAGGTTGTTATATGATCAAAGCCAAACAGTATTCATGTGTATGTCGGTTATGCAACTCACGCATAACGGAGTTATCGTAGTGTTCTTCATGTGCAACCTAAGCCGATCATATAACGAACTTGTGCTCAAGGCACTTAGCTAGTATTCATGTTTCTCACCTGCAGTTACTTTTCCACTACTTGTATTGTTCTCCAGTTTACATTGCAGCTACTTATTATGCTCCAGCATATATTTATTTCCTGTGCGTCTTGATTACTTTTCTATTGCTCGTCATATACACCTTACCATGCATTTGGAGTTGCTTTCAGAGTTATGTACTTCGCTCCAGTCCTGACTGGGCATATTTTTTCCAGAGGATCCTGAGGACTATTGCCCTACGTTCTACGGGCCTGGTATTGACGACTGTTGTGACCCCGAGGAGGAGTGCGCCGAGGAGACGCCGATAGCATCCTAGTTAGCTAGGTGGGTTTCCTGGGTTTTCCAGTGGTTTGTATTTTGGATGACTGTACTTATTCTTTTGTGCTTCTGTGAGATGTCGTAGCTTTTAGACTTGGACTGTATTATTTTGGATTGTCTTGCTCTCTTGGTTCTGTTTCTTTGTTTATATCATATCGTGCTTATATTCTTCCTCTAGATTTTGTGATTGAGATCATTGACATATATATATTGCGTGGTTGCCCTCCTTTTGGAGAGGATTTTATTCACATATATATATTGCGTGGTTTTGCCCTCCTTTTGGAGAGGTCATGCCGGATTTTTATGTGAGTTATCTAGATAGTTGGTTGACCTAGAACGGACCTTTACAGCGTTCTACCGCCGATTCTGCGGCGTAGGCTGGACGTACCCACGGCTCATGCCCGATTTTCGGGTGCGGGTCGTGACAGTTTATAAGGCTAATCCGGCCGTCATAAACGGCTATTAAACAGGGAAAATCGAGATTCGGCTGAGGGTACAGTCGCGTACCAACATCTATTAAATATGGCAGGGGAAAGGGTAAACTACATGTCTTCTAGTATTCTCCCACCCGACATGAAAACAAGACATGAACTCCAATATTCAAGACATGAAATCCAGTATTCCTAACACTAGGTGTAATCATCCAGGGTACTAGTAAAGCAGGGAATTAATTATCACAATATAAAGATTAACTTGAAGTGCAGGTACTTGCCTGTTGTTTGGATCCAATTAATTGCACTTGGGAAAATTTCCAGAGATGAGTCCAAAAGCTGAAATAGATATTACCAACACGCTCAGAAGATGTCAAATAGCTAGAAACGCCTGTCCTTGGGTCCAATTTGGAGACAAGGGCAAAACGACAATTTCGGGTCAAAACGGGGTCCGCCGGTGGGCCCGCTTTGCACCGAAAAACGTGTCTGGGTCATCGGTCTCCAAATTTACCAAACTTAGTGTCAACAGGTCAGGAACGTTGATACGAACCCAACGGAACTTCCAGATTTGGATTCCGATGAGCCGATCACAAAATCGCCCGTCGAGCGGGGCCTGTGGGGCCCGCGACACGCGATTTCGTAAACGTTCTCAGAATCGAACCAAACTTGACCCACAGGACCAGCGTATCGCTACGAGTCCGATGGCGTAAGTTTCGTCTTGATCTGACGAGTGTACAAGAAGTTAGGGCGAATTACAGAAAAGTCGGATACGGGGCGATGTCCGCGGATACGCGTTGATTCCGGTGTGCACGCACACCCGAATCAGCTTCCGTGAAATCTCACACGTCCGTATCGACGACGCGCACGTATCTGTGAAGACCGCACGCGACCAAGTCGTCCCGTTTGGCGGGGCATACTCAGTTCCGGGGTAAAATATGATCTGGTTTTTCCTGTTTTTGGATCGCGGTGTGCGATCACCACAGGACGCGATGCCCCAAGCGGTTTATCCGGGCACCGAGAGGGTCATACAGGCTTCGCAACGTAATTTACGGAATCAAAAATGGAGATACAGGGTGCAAGATACGAGTACCTGAACCGGGCTCTTCGAAACAGGGAAATCTTGTGTCCGTGTCGTGTCCGACACGACACGAGAAATTAGGGGGGGAAATTAGGGTTTCTGGAGCTGCGACGGGCCGACCGGAGGCTGAGGCGGCGCTGGCTGGCCGGAGGCGGTCGGAGGTGTTCGCCGGGGCGAGGCGGAGGCGTTGGCCGGTCGGCGGCGGAGCTCTGGGAGGCGGCGGCGAGGTTCTGGAGGAAGGAGGAGGAGAGGGGAGAAGGAGGAGGAGGCTGGGTCGGCTTGCGGCGGCGCGGTGAGGAGGTCGGCGGGGAGTGGCATCGCCGGCGGAGCTCTGGGGCGGCGGAGCAGCGTGGAGGAGGGTTAGGGTTAGGTGGCCGGAGTTGGGAGGAAGAAGAGAGGGGGGAACTTAAATAAGAGGAGGAGGCGGTTAGGGGGGGCGAGCACGGCGGGGAAGAGGGGCTCGTGGCGCGGAGGACGCGGGGAGTGGGCCGGAACGGCGGCGCTGCACGCGGAGGCCGGCGCTGGACGCGGGCGACGTGGGGCTGGGGAGAACGGGTAGGCGGTTCGGGTCGGGTCGGGCGGCGGGGATCCGACCCGACCCGCTAGCACTGGCGGGCTGGGCTCGATGGGCCGTTGGGCCGGGCTGGATGGGCCAGAACTAAATAATAATAAATAATAATAATAATAATAATAATAATAATAATAATAATAATAATAATAAATAGTTAAATTAATTAATTAATTAATTAAAATAGTTTTGAGGTATTTAAAAATAGGTCTGAGGCCCAAAAAAATCCAGAAAAATTACCCTAAGTCCAGTTTCTCATTTTACACCCAAAAATATTATTTTCATGATATTTTAATATTATTTATTAACAATTAAAAATTATTTAATAATTAAGAACCTTGATTTTAATTTCAGAACATTCCCAAAAAATTCCAGAAAATTGGGAAAATCCAAGTTTTAATAATTATAAAAATTCTGGGGGTTTACAATCTACCCAACTTATAAAAATTTTGTCCTCAAAATTTAAGAATAACAATGGGACGAAAGGAAAGGCCGGGAATTAAAATATACCTCAGGGTTCAAAAAGATAAGGGTAGCGCTCTCTAATCTCGTCTTCTCGCTCCCAGGTGGATTCGCCGGGAGAATGGTTCTTCCAAGCTACGCGAACCAGAAAAATATCATGGTTCCGTAGAACTTTCTCCGATCGATCCAGTATCTCCACGGGTTGCTCTTGGTAAGTCAAACTTGGGCCTACTTCGAGCTCTGAGTGATCCAAAATGTGGCTGGGGTCTGACACGTACTTTCTCAACTGCGACACGTGGAAGACGTTATGGACTCCATCCAGAGAGGGTGGCAATGCCAGTCGGTATGCCACTTCTCCGATTTTCTCCTGTATGCCAAAAGGTCCAATAAATCTGGGGCAGAGTTTTTCACTCCTTCCGAACCTAATGGTGCCACGTGTCGGGGAAATCTTCAAGAATATCAGTTCTCCAACCTTTAATAAAGTCATAATCAAGTCTTAGTTCCATAATCAAAATATTTAAAGTGACTTGAATTTATAAATTTAATTACCTCAAATTCTAAGGGCCTTCGGTGGCTATTTGCCCAATGTCTTTGCCTGTCTTGAGCCACTCGAAGTCTGTCCCTTATTTGTTTTACCTTCTCAGTTGAATCGATCACCATTTCTGGTCCCAGTAGGGCTCTTTCTCCGACGTCGTCCCATGATAGCGGGGTACGACATCTTCGTCCATACAGAGCTTCAAATGGAGTCATCTCAATACTTGCTTGGTAACTGTTATTATAAGAGAACTCCACAAGATGTAGATAGTCTTCCCAGGATCCTCCAAAATCCAGAACACATGTACGGAGCATATCTTCAAGGGTCTGGATTGTGCGTTCCGATTGTCCATCTGTTTGGGGATGATAAGCTGTGCTGAATTTGAGTTGACTCCCCAAGCTGGCTTGTAAGCTCTTCCAGAAGTGAGAGGTGAATCTTGAATCTCGGTCGGAGACAATACTTACTGGAACCCCATGCAATTTAACAATATGTCTGATATATAAATCTGCCAGCTTTTCTGTAGATAGCCCTACTTTGAAAGGTAGGAAATGTGCAGACTTGGTCAGTCTATCTACTATCACCCAAATTACATTATTTCCACTAGGTGTCCTTGGAAGTCCGGAAACAAAATCCATTGTAATATATTCCCACTTCCACTCCGGAATGGGTAGTGGTTGAAGCAATTCTCCAGGTCTTTGTCTTTCTGTCTTGACTTGTTGGCACACTAAACAACGAGATACGAACCTGGCTACTTCTCTTTTCATGCCATGCCACCAAACATGCGTCCTCAGGTCCTTGTACATCTTGTTGGCTCCTGGATGTATAGAGTATTGCGATCTGTGTGCCTCTTGCATAATTTCTTCCCTTATGTCTCCTTGAGGTACACATAATCTATCGCCATGCCTCAATGATCCATCTTCATGAATTCTGAAATCTTCCACTAATCCAGCTTGCACTTGACCTCGAAGGCTTCGCAGCCCTTCGTCTTGAAACTGAGTCTCCTTGATCTTGTCTATTAAAGTAGACTGAATCCGCAAGTTCATCATTTGGCCTTCTTTTCCTGGGATAATTACCTCAATACCTAAACTTTCCAAGTCCTCGAGCAAGTATCTGTCCATAGTCAAGTACATCGCCATAGGATATCTGCTTAGAGCATCAGCAACTACGTTGGCCTTCCCAGGATGATATTGAAGGGTGATATCAAAATCTTTTATTAGTTCCAGCCACCTTCTTTGCCTCATGTTTAGCTCTTTCTGGGTGAAGATATATTTTAGACTTTTATGGTCCGTAAATATTTCCACCTTTTCTCCATAAAGATAATGCTTCCATAGCTTAAGAGCAAAAATGACAGCTGCCAATTCTAAATTATGAGTTGGATAGTTCTTTTCATGAGGTCGAAGCTGTCTAGAGGCATATGCTATTACCTTCTTGTTCTGCTCCAATACACAACCTAGACCTTTTCCAGAAGCATCACTATAAATAGCGAATCCTCCGGTTCCAGAAGGTAAGGTCAGAATAGGGGCAGTAGTCAGCCTTTTCTTCAATTCTTCAAAAGCATGCTGACATTCATCAGTCCAGGTGAACTCTTCATCCTTTCTTGTTAATTTTGTCATGGGTTCAGCAATCCTAGCAAAGTCCTTCACAAACTTTCGATAGTAGCCAGCTAGTCCCAGGAAGCTTCTAATCTCTGCTACAGAGTCTGGAGTGGGCCAGGATTCTACTGCCGCTATCTTCTTAGGATCTACTGCTATTCCATCTCCAGTCACAACATGTCCCAAGAATTCTACTTTGTCTAGGAAAAATGCACATTTAGATAATTTTCCATAAAGTTTTTCCTTCCTCAAAGTCTCCAATGCTAGCCTCAAATGTTCTTCATGTTCTTCGGGGGTTTTGGAGTAGATCAAAATATCATCAATAAGGACCACTACAAATTTGTCTAGATATTTCTGAAAGACTCTGTTCATCAAGTTCATAAAAACTGCTGGAGCATTCGTCAACCCGAACGGCATTACTAAGAATTCGTAGTGTCCGTTCCGGGTATTGAAAGCAGTTTTAGGGATGTCTTTCTTTCTCACCCTTACTTGGTGGTAACCAGACCTCAAGTCAATCTTTGAAAATACCCGAGCTCCACTCAACTGATCAAATAAGTCATCTATCCTGGGCAGGGGATACTTATTCTTAATTGTTAAGGCATTCAAGGCCCTATAGTCAATACACATTCGGGATGTTCCGTCCTTCTTGGGCACAAATAATACTGTAGCTCCCCAGGGTGAGACACTAGACCTAATAAAACATTTGTCTTCTAGCTCTTTGATTTGCTCATTTAGTTCTATTATCTTCTTCTTGTTGATTCTGTAGGGATTTTGAGATACTGGTGCTGCTCCCGGCACTAAGTCAATAGAGAATTCAACTTCTCGGTCTGGGGGTAAGCCTGGGAGATCCTCAGGGAAGACATCAAGGTATTCAGAGATGATGGGTAGTGGCAATTCTTCTGTTATTAGGGCTCCACAAATTTTGTTATTACCCATTTCTCTAGAACCTCTAGCAAATTCAAATTCTGGCTTATCATGGGGCCTGAAGATTACACTACCTCTGTGGCAGTCTATAGTGGCATGATGTTGACTCAACCAATCCATACCCAGTATAATATCAAAACTGGAAACTGGCATTACAAGTAGCCTAGCATACAGTTCTATTCCACATAATGTAATAGGACAATTGTTACAGGCATCACTAACCAGGATAATTCCTCCACCGGTAATAATCTTATAACAATTCCTAAGGGGTTTAGTGATTAAGCTATGCTTCATAAGGAAATCTACTGACATGAATGAATGTGAAGCTCCAGAATCAAATAAAGTAATGGCTGGTATTGAATTTATAAGCACAGAACCTGTGATCACGTCTGCTGTGGCTTCAGCTTCTTTCAGAGTCATTGCATAAGCATGGCCTTGCTGCGGTGCACCCCTCTGTTGCTGTTGTTGGTGCTGAGCAAAGCGTTGTTGTTGTGTTGGAGGCGGGGGTCCCCTCTGCTGTGCTGCTGGGGGCCTGGCCTGGACTGGAGCCTTGGGTGCAGCGGTGCGTCCTTGAGCAGCTGGACAGTCCCTCATTTGATGCGCTGCTGAGACGCAGTAGAGGCAGGCACCTAGCCTCTTCCTACAGACTTGCCAAGTGTGACCTGGTTTTTGGCAAAAGTTGCAAGCGGCAGCTTGTTGGTTTTGTCCTTGAACCTGGTGTTGGGGTGTTGGAGCTCGAGGGAGAGGATGCTGAGTTTGCTGCGGGGCCCTCTGCTGTTGTTGTTGTTAAAAAAGGCGTTTGTTGGGTCCCGTATTTCCGGTATCTCTCTCTCGCTTTAGTTTATGTCCCATGTCTCTCTCAACGCCTTGTGCCACGCTCAAGATTTTCTCATAGGTGCGAGCTCGGCTGGTGGTGACAGCAAGGCGAATATCCGGAGATAGCCCCTTCTTGAATCTACGGGCTCTGTCCTTCGGGGTACGAACCATGTACTCCGCAAAGTGGCTTAACCTGCTAAATTCAGCAGTATACTCATCAACAGATAGGTTACCTTGTTCCAGTCTCTCGAATTGGCTTTCAAGAGCTTCCCGAGCCACTTCGGGGTAGAATTTCTCCTTGAATAGCCTCTTAAAATCTTCCCAGGTGAGGTCAGGAGCAGATAGTTGGGGTTCATCTCTGAACCAGGTTCGAGCAATGTCGAACAGTTGCAGGCTTGCGGACTCCACTTTGAGGTCATCAGGGACCCGAGCAGTCTTCAGGAGTCTCTCGACATTCTCTATCCACTCATCAGCATAGAGAATGCCCTCAGTTCCGTAGAATTCCAGGGGTCTAAGATTCTTGAAGTCTTTGGCACTCCCTGGCCTCTTGAGTGGCGACTCCTGGGACCTAAGAGCTTCTGAGAGGCTGGTCCGCAGAAGTGCAGTCTGTTCTTTCTGGGATTCCACCAGTCCTTGGAACACTCCAAGTACCTGTGCCCCATCCAGAGTAACTGCCGGAACAGATGGAGACGGCGGGAGTGCAAGAGTCTCGGGCACATTCTGCTTAGCTGGTTCTGATGTGCCTTCTACTGTGTTCCTTGTCTGGACCATTCTAAAAGATTAAGGGATAGGAAGATCAGAATAGATTACTTGGAAATCAAGGACGATAGGAAAATTGAGCAGAAATGATATCAAGAATTAAAATAAGGACCCTATACTGTGAATGAGCTTTTCCTAGAATCCTCAATCTTATTCCATACCCTGTCCTAGGGTATTACCCTATTTAAGGATAGGACCTGCATGGGCCATCATAAAAATGTGTCACGACCCGCACCCGAAAATTCGGGCACGAGTGCGTGGGTACGTCCAGCCTACGCCGCAGAGTCGGCGGTAGTACGCTGTCTAGGTCAAATCCACAGTTAACTAATCTAGCTCATTCACAAATAGCATAGGCAAGATAATAAAGGAAACAGATACTTAAGATTTCAGATGAAATAAATGCGACAACAGATTCAGATGTTTAGTACAGAAATCAGAATGAAATCGGGGACAAACCCGATTACTAAGATAAAGAGCAATAAATAAAAAATAGCTACTGCTATCTACTCTGCAGCAGGGGTCTCCTGGGTGGGATCTGGCTCCTCATAAGTATCATATGTTCTCTCATAGGGACCATAATATGTAGGGGCAAGGTCCTCATCATCGCCTAAATCAACAGATTCAGTCAGGAAAGGAGCAAAGTACACAGTGCACAACAAGATTAAACTAAATATTTATGACAATTAAATTGAGTATCAATAATGAGAAATTGCATAGAAGAACATCAATATCTCAGAGTTAAAACTATAAACAGGAATATGAGAAAACAGAAATAAATAAGACAGGAAATGAAACTACAACAGTCAGCAAGAACTATAACAAGACTAGAAGCTATCTGTGTGAACTTGTGTTTGTTTTAGAATACATAGTTGGCATGTAGGGGTTTATAAGGCTAATCCGGCCGTCATAAACGGCTATTAAACAAGGAAAATCAAGATCCGGCTGAGGGTACAATCGCGTACCAACAGCTATTAAACATGGCAGGGGAAAGGGTAAACTACATGCCTTCTAGTATTCTCCCACCCGACATGAAAACAAGACATGAACTCCAATATTCAAGACATAAAATCTAGTATTCCTAATACTAGGTGTAATCATCCAGGGTACTAGTAAAGCAGGGAATTAATTATCACAATATAAAGATTAACTTGAAGTGCAGGTACTTGCCTGTTGTTTGGATCCAATTAATTGTACTTGGGAAAATTTCCAGAGATGAGTCCAAAAGCTGAAATAGATATTACCAACACGCTCAAAAGATGTCAAATAGCTAAAAACGTCTGTCCTTGGGTCCAATTTGAAGACAAGGGCAAAACGGCAGTTTCGGGTCAAAACGGGGTCCGCCGGTGGGCCCGCTTTGCACCGAAAAACGTGTCCGGGTCATCGGTCTCCAAATTCACCAAACTTAGTGTCAACAGGTCAGGAACGCTGATACGAACCCAACGGAACTTCCAGATTTGGATTTCGATGAGCCGATCACAAAATCGCCCGTCGAGTGGGGCCTGTGGGGCCCGCGACACGCGATTTTGTCAACGTTCTCAGAATCGAACCAAACTTGACCCACAGGACTAGCGTATCACTACGAGTCCGATGGTGCAAGTTTTATCTCGATCTGACGAGTGTATAAGAAGTTAGGGCAAATTACAGAAAAGTCATATACGGGGCGATGTCCGCGGATACGCGTTGATTCCGGTGTGCACGCACAACCGAATCAGCTTCCGCAAAATCTCACACGTCCGTATCAACGACGCGCACGTATCTGTGAAGACCACACGCGACCAAGTCATCCCGTTTGGCGGGGCGTACTCAGTTCCGGGGTAAAACAGGGTCTGGTTTTTCCTGTTTTTGGATCGCGGTGTGCAATCACCACAGGACGCGATGCCCCGAGCGGTTTGTCCGGGCACCGAGAGGGTCATACAGGCTTCGCAACGTAATTTACGAAATCGAAAATAGAGATACAGGGTGCAAGATACGAGTACCTGAACCGGGCTCTTCGAAACAGGGAAATCTTGTGTCCGTGTCGTGTCCGACACGACACGAGAAATTGGGGGGGAAAATTAGGGTTTCTGGAGCTGCGACGGGCCGGCCGGAGGCTGAGGCGACGCTGGCTGGCCGAAGGCGGTCGGGGGTGTTCGTCGGGGCGAGGCGGAGGCGTTGGCTGATCGGCGGCGGAGCTCTGGGAGGCGGCGGCGAGGTTCTGGAGGAAGGGGGAGGAGAGGGGAGAAGGAGGAGGAGGCTGGGTCGGCTTGCGGCAGCGCGGCGAGGAGGTCGACGGGGAGTGGCATCGCCGGCGGAGCTCTGGGGCGGCGGAGCAGCGTGGAGGAGGGTTAGGGTTAGGTGGCCGGAGTTGGGAGGAAGAAGAGAGGGGGGGAACTTAAATAAGAGGAGGAGGCGGTTAGGGGGGGCGAGCACGGCGGGGAAGAGGGGCTCGTGGCGTGGAGGACGCGGGGAGTGGGCCGGAACGGCGGCGCTGCGCGCGGAGGCCGGCGCTGGACGCGGGCGACGTGGGGCTGGGGAGAACGGGTAGGCGGTTCGGGTCGGGTCGGGCGGCGGGGATCCGACCCGACCCGCTAGCACTGGTGGGCTGGGCTCGATGGGCCGTTGGGCCGGGCTGGGCTGGATGGGCCAGAACTAAATAATAAATAATAATAATAATAATAATAATAATAATAAATAGTTAAATTAATTAATTAATTAATTAAAATAGTTTTGAGGTATTTAAAAATAGGTCTGAGGCCCAGAAAAATTATCCTAAGTCCAGTTTCTCATTTTACACCCAAAAATATTATTTCCATGATATTTTAATATTATTTATTAACAATTAAAAATTATTTATAATTAAGAACCTTGATTTTAATTTCAGAAAATTCCCAGAAAATTCCAGAAAATTGGAAAAATCCAAGTTTTAATAATTATAAAAATTCAGGGGGTTTACACCTCCGACCTCCTATAAAACCCCCAGACTCACCTCCTCGTTCACCATCACACCCTCTCTCATTTTTGATAAGCCACCACCGACGACGACGCCGGACCGCCATGCGCCACCGCCGCACAGTCGCTCAAACCCGAGCACAGCAGCAGAGACGAGGTACTCAACTTCCCACTCTTGTATCTCTTTGTACAGTTATCCAAATATCGATCTGTCGAATCCTATACGAAGACCACATGACCCTCTCGAACCATGTATAATTAATTCGGGGTATCGTATCCTGTGTCGGTCGTAATTTGCGACGCAAAACAGAAAAAAAAGACCCAATTTATAGTTCAGAAAACTGTCCCAAACCTCCATGTCCATGGACGTTTTTCTTCCAACCTAGATAATATTTTTAAATTCCACTTAAACAGTAATTTAGACAACATAATCAAGATTTATTCCCTTAAATTAGTTTATTTTAATTTATTGCATGCTGTATTTTATTCGTGGTTGAAGTTGACCAAAAACTTAATTTTCTAAACCCAAAATTTCCCGAAATGGGGTGCATCCCACTAAACAAGGCGACTTCATCGTATGCAAATTACATCAAAATGCGCGTATCGTCAACACGGACATGTGAAATTTTGTGGAAGTTGATTTGGATGTGCGTGCACACCGGAATCAACACGTATCCGTCAAAAAGTCTCGTATCGGCCTGTTCTGACACTCGTCATAATTTTGTTTATGCTTATCGTTTCGTAAAGAAACTTATGTCATCGGATTCATAGCGTTACGCTGGTCCTGTGACCCAAGTTTGGTGCAATTCTGAGAACGTTGACGAAATACTATTTTGTGGGCCCTACGACTTGACGGGCAATTTCGTGACTGGCTCATCGGAATCCAGTTCTGGATATTCTGTTGGGTTCATATCATTGTTCTAAACTTGTAGACACTAAGTTTGACAATTTTGGAAAACTTTGTCTCTGGCACATTTTTTGGTACGAAATGGGCCACATGTAGATCCCGTTTTAACCAGAAACTGACAATTCTGCTCTTGTGTCCAAATTGGACTTATGGGTAGTCAATCTTAACTATTTTATGTATAATGAGAGTGATGGTAATGTTTGTTTCATCATTCAGAGGCGTACCTGGAGATTTTGTTGTTACCGGAGCAATTAAAGGAGTTAATAACCCAGGCAAGTGTACCTTACCAAACTTGCAGTAGTTCCTTTGATATTACTTGATTGAGTTATATATATATATATATATATATATATATATATATATATACTTCGGTGATATGCATGTTCAACCTAGGATCGTGAGACGTTGCTTAGCGTCCGAACAAGATTCGGGTATCGATGTCGTACGCGAAGTCGTGTAACATTACTTAGAGAGTTGATATCACGATCGAATATATTTTTCATGCTTGCTTTACCAAGTATGTCATACCATAGAACACTTGACACTATTCATATGATAGAATCTTTTCTGAGTTATTCATGGTGATTCTGTATAGGCTTACAGGATTCGTAACATGAGATTTGCATATACATAGATATTTTTATGACTCGATGTACTAGCTAGAGGTCATGATCTTGCGTGTTATGGACATGAGACGTGTGATTACATTGCGTGAAAAGAGACACACCAAAATTTGAATTTAACACTAATCCATTTGTGTTCTTATTCCTCGATTTTTTTTTCTACATAATATGCAACGATGTAATACTTATGAAACCTCCAATACAATATTCAAGATATAAGTTCATAACTTGCAGTCCAATAAATATATCGATGGCCTTCTTAAATTCCTCAAATTTAATGATAAATTCAATCATTTCATAATCTTCTTAAAATCAATGATTTAACAAAACTTCAATTACGCATCCCAACTCCTTATTTAATTTAATATTTTTCCTCAAAATTTTAGGCACCTTGTCTCTCTTTGTCAAGTCATAACCTCTTCGTTAATCTTTACTACAGTTAAATCCTCAACAATCAAAGTCTAAGAGAATTCTACGTACAACCATACAACATGTAACCTACGGAAAATATGTATGATCATGGTGTCTTTTGTCATGGTATTGCAGTCTCTGTATCAGGGGTACTACTAACTATATTATAACAAGAAATCATGCATGCAACTACGGTACTAAGGAATCAATCAATCAATCAATCAAGTAGATAGGGACAGAATGAAGGAAAGAACAGAACTTGCTAACACATTACCTGCAGTATCGGTCTCCTCGACCGTCATCGCAAATGCCCGCCCTGCTGGGGTGGTTCCCTTTGCGGGTGCTGAGCAATATACGGTTCCACAGGTAGCCTAACTGGATCTCTATAATTTGGAGCTGCGCGCTGGTCGGAAAGATAAGGAACTCGAAGACAATCCCTTACTCGATGTCCCGCAGCGCCACAGTGCAAACAAAGTCCCAGCCTCGTTCTACAGCTCTTCCAAAGGTGACCTGGCTTCTTACAGAAATGACAAGTTCGTTGATCCTGCTGTACAGGAACTGGTGCCGGGTACTGCTGTTGATACTGAAATGCCCTTGGCTGCCACTGGCCAGGGTACTGCTGGGCAACTCTCTCAACTGCCTGTAGTGCCATCTGGTGAGCGTTCTCCATGCTCTCTCATCAGCTCGGTTTGTGCCTGGTGCGCTTCTGCTTGCACCCTCTGAGCCTCAGCTTGAACTCGCTGAGCATCAGCCGCCACTCTCTGGGCATCTACCATGCCTTGGATCAAGGTAAACATCTGCGTCCCGTCAATGGGCAAACCTCCGGGAATCGGAGTCGGTGGAGGAGGAAGGTTGTCCGTCACAGCTGCGGCTATCCTCTGAACAGGTGGGGAAGAAGGATCCCCGAAAAGTGTAAAAACCCCCACATGTATCGGAGATGTAGGAGGAACTACGGATGTCTGTCCATCAGGTGGAGAGGTGGCAGACCCCTCTAAAGCTGGTGTTCCCGCTCTCATAGATCGTGTCTTCGGTGACATCCTGAAGACAGATCCCAAAGAATCAATTAAGGCAAAAATGTGATATTATCAAGGAAGGACAGTACAGTTCTAAGGAAGCAACATTCAAGGTAAAAGATTGGAAATAAACCCTAGTTGTGATTGCACAGGTCAAAGATACATCCAAGGTTTGATACCTCTATCCCTCTAAGTATCACAGTTCTATCACAAACACTCTCACTGCTAGCTTCCTTACCTACTGCAACAGTTGATGCTAGTTATCCTTATCACTCAAGTGCATATCAAATGCAACACACTATACTAAGGACTGCACTCTCTAATACAATCCTAGATGAAAACCCAAGTCAGTTTGCAGTGAATCTCAATCATGCTCAACCAACATATCCTTACACATGCATCTCACCTACTTATATACTAATATCTCTCTCACTATAAATTCTTATCCTTAAATAAAATTCCTCAAAGTAACTCCTCGAATAAACTTTTAAAGTATAATGCATACACTTTTCTCAAGGTTATATATTTAAATACTGAAATAAAACTTAACCACACAAAATCCTTACAGACTTGTCTAGGTTTATTGAATCGAATCTGAATTCCTCAAAATAAATTTTTAATAGCCATATTTCAACTCCTCAATTTCAAAGTTTTTGCAATTCATTGAAATTTTAAAAATAAATTTTAATAACAATCTCAATCTTCTCAGAATCCTAAAATTTGAAATTCATTTTCAATCTTCAATTAAAAATTTAAATCCACCTTCTGTAGTCCAATAGCTCTAATGTTAATCATTCTCACTGTCCTCATCGACATGCGTCATCAGGTAATACCATAAATCAGTCTGCAAGTTCATCTTGATATGAAATCCAGCCCTACTATGAAACCAAAAATCCTAACTTAATAACTAATCAACAACAATCAAATCAATATCAACAAATGAGAATGGACGGAACAAGGGAACGATTTTAAATTGGAAATTATAACAAGATTCTCAGGGGTCATCCCAGGAATCTCTCAAGGAATTGTGATTGAGTATTTGCTCTCGTCCTAGTATCCTATGTCCTAGATTCTATCGCAGGCACGCAGTAGTATAACAAGGATGTCACACTACTACGACATCGCACAACTCGCGAAGTCTGACCTGCATGGGCCACCACTAAAAACGTGTCACGACCCGCACCCGGTTTAGGGGCACGAGTGCGTGGGTACGTCCAGCCTACGCCGCAGCATCGGCGGTAGAACGCTGTCAAGGTCTTGATACTATCTAACTAATGTCACGCAAGCATCCAATCTCCATTAGGAGGCACGGATGACACAAATAAGATGAACATATACTCAATCACAGGATTACAGCACGATAAGATTTCGAAACAGAAATTAAAATTAAACACAAGTCCACAAGTAATATTCTAACTCAACAATATCCCAGAATCATCAAAATGCCGGAGACAAATCCGGTACCAAATAGTCTACTAACAATAAATAGTAATTTCCGGCTAGACCCCCTGGAATCACAACTACTATCAAGTCTGCAGCTACTCACCATATGGTCCATAAAGTGTCGGACATCGGTCCTCTAAGGCATAGTCTGGAAAAATATTTCCAGTCAGGAAGGAGCAAAGCAACACTCTCAAATAACAGTTCCATTAATTGATAATGTCTATAATACAATAAAATATGTCATGCTAGCTACTGAGAAGACAGTGAAATAAATGCAATGGCAGTTTAAGAGAGACAGGCAATGTAAAGAGACAGGCAATAGGCAATATGATACAGTCAGTGCATGTATGAAAATGAAAAGAACAAGGAACAGTATCATATACGGGTGATGTAGTATATGATTTAAAATAGGAAAACTGTAATCTACTCTAAGTGTTTGAAATAGTAGTTTCGAAATGTGATCGGCTTGGGAACATGTACGATTGCTACAGTCTGGCTAATCATACGTGGGGGTATGATTAACACCAATAATATTTAATTATACCATGGGTATTTGATCACATCTCTCACTAGCAATTTTCCCGCCCCCAACTAGTACTGTGGATCCAATCATGACACGTCACGAATACACGAACATTGTCTAATATATTATGTACAATGTCTAATTATCAATGTCTAATGTCAATGTCAATGTCAATGTCAATATCGTGTATAATATCAATACGAAAATCAAGGTAACATCTCATGACTGCAGATCCAAGCTATACTAGTCCGTGTAGCACAGTGTTAAAGATTCAGTTGTAGCATTTCATGATTGTTGAACTTATAAAAATTATCAAAGAATTGGAAATTATCAGAGAATGTACTTGCCTTGGGTCCTTAGCTGGTATTTATGGATGTCCTGTTCCAGAGTATCCCCTGGGTAAACCAACAGTCCTATAAACACATCACAATTACACACTTGTATCAGATGCTATCCTAACACACAGAAGAAATATACTGGCCTCAGGGCTATGCCAGGCAGGGCACTAGTCCACTAGGGTCATCTAGTACATTCACCAATTAACCGTAGTATTATTAGTAATCAAATATAATACATATATATAGGGTTATACCAAATTCTATACAAAATATGTATAAGTGTATACTCATAACAGAAGATGTATTATATATACATAGGTAAAAATATTCATAACACATATACATTTATATGTACAACTACCAAAGTTATATATATATATACAAAAGAATATATATATGTATACTAATTATATATATACTAAATTACAATTACCAACATATACTGAAATACCGATATACATACATACCAATTTACATATTAATATTTATTATTTAATACGTATACGCAAAATATATATACATTTATACATTTATACTAATTATACTAAAATATATATACTATGCTAATACATGTATTTAAACATTTTATTTATGAATAATATACATGTACAAAATATATATTTGAAATTATATCAAGTATATATATATATACAAAATATATATATTTACATGCCAAACTTAATTATAGAATTTATTTAAATACATACTATACTCATACAATTAAATATTAATAAAATAAATAATATACATATGTTAATTTCACATTAATTAAATATATAAATACTTTACATTAATTATATATACAATTAAATTAAATACATATACTAATTACTTATACAAATATATGTATATATTTACCATCATTAAATTAAATAGACAATATACATTCACATTTATATATTACCCTTGTATTTATATACTATACACATTAGTTAATATATACACAAATACCTATACATAGTTATATATATACACTAATATATTTTACAAATTATATACATACATATATACATATATATATATATATATATATAAAGAAGGAGGGAGAAGAAGAAGGGAGCCTTACAGTGGTGGCCGGAGTTGGCAGCGCCGCCGGGCGCGGCTCAGTCGGTCGGTGCAGGGAGAAGTTGCAGCAGAGGAAAGGGCTGGACTTCGGCGCCGGATTTCAGATGGGTGCCGCCGTGAAGCAGGCAGCGGGATCACGACAGGGAGGAGGAAGAGGATGGGAGGAGCTGTCGATGCAGACCGGAGAACAGTCGGGGACCTGGCCGGGCGCGTCGAGGATGGGGAGTATAGCCGCGGCGAGGGGAGCACAGCCAGGGGTCGGTGTGCAGGCTCGGGCGGGGCAGAGGAGCAGCCACCGGGGAGAGGGCCGCCGGAGGAACTGTGGGGAGGAGAGTCGCCGGGAACAGCTACGGGGAGTCGGGGTCTCGACCGGAGGGAGTGAATGGTGAAGGTGGAGGTGGTGGTGAGAGCAGAGGCCAAGGGGTTGTGGGGAGGAGCAGGCCGCTCGCCGGGCTGAAGTCAACTGCGGTCGCCGGAGAGATCGAGAGGGGAGCAGTGGCCGGGGATGTTTAGTCGGAGCAGGGGAGTCGGCCACCGTGCACAGGGAACAGTGTTCCCCCCCCCCCCTTTTAGTTGAATTTGAATTCAAAAAAACAAATAAAAGAAGAAGAAGAAAAAGAAGAAGAAGAGAAAGAAGGAAAGAGAAGGAGAAAGGAAGAAGGAGAAGAGAAGAAGTTTTCCAACGTTGGGTTGAGGGGAGATGGAGGCTTGAGGAGGGTGGTGTTTTCTAGGTTGCCTAGGGATTAGGGTTTGATGTAGACATTATATAGGGATGAGGGTGTTGGAATGAAGGGTTGGGATTGGCCCATTAATTGGGTGGTCCAGATTGGACATGAGGGGAATTAATTCATGTGGGAAATGAGGGTGAGGTTTAATTAAAATATTAAGGATTCCTCATTGGTTTAAATAATTGGGTATTGGCACAAAATGCCAATTTGCAATTTAACCCCCTTAAATTTGGGAAATTGCACAAACACATAAAATGACGAAAATTTGGCGGGCGATTCGGGGTCCGGTGTTTTGTAGGGTCAGGGGACATTGTAAGACTGGTGTGGGCTTAATTTGCAGGGCACTGGAATAAAATTGGAATTTTAGAATCAGATAAAATAGTATCCTCACTTTAAATAGAAATAAATGCAAGTTGTGTTCAACAATTAATTAGGAGTACTTGGGGCCAAAATCAGGTCAGGTCATCAATACCAATATTGAAGAAGACTCAGAACAGAATATTACCCTAATTTGGGCCGCACGAAAAATAGGTCAAGATGGCCTCCAATTTTCGATTGGAACGCACAACGATACAAAATAGGAATTTTAAAATAAACGTCCGCGACGATTTTTGTGCGGCTAGAAACAATGTACAGAGAGCACAATTATGAGTTGCAAAAATAGCAGAATTGAAGGCGGGCACGTCTAGGGCAAGGTGGTGAAATTTGTTGGAAGATAAAAGTCTGGATAGTGCTCCAAATATCGAAGCAAAGGCAATGCGCAATAATTAATAAAAATACGATAATTAATTATAAACTCCAAGAATTAAATTCTAGATAAAATAATTAACCTCAAAATTCCATAATTCCGACAGGTGCTCATCTACTGGCTTCTAGGTCAAGTCTACCATCACAAACACAATGAACACTGTCTATAATATAATATTTTAAAGTACACATCATACAGATATTTAATTTAAATATATACTATTCATGCAATTAATTAATTATAACTACAATAATATTAAATATTGCAAAAAGTCGAAAATACCCCTATTTTCAGAATGTGGTAGTGACAGCAGAAGTTGATTTGGATGTGTGTGCACACCGGAATCAACACGTATCCGCCGACAACGTCCCTTATCCGTCCATTCTGGATCTCGTCATAACTTTGTGTACACACGTCGGATCGAAACAAAACTTGCGTCATCGGACTCGTAGCAATACGCTGGTCCTGTGACCCAAGTTTGGTTCGATTCTGAGAACGTTGACAAAATCGCGTATCGTGGGCCCCGCGGCTCCACTAGACGGGCGATTTTGTGATCGGCTCATCGGAATCCAATTCTAGAAGTTCCATTGGGTTCGTATCATCGTTCTTGACTTATTGACACTAAGTTGGACGAATTTGGAGATCTTTGTTCCTGACACACTTTTCGGTGCAAAGCGGCCCACATGTGGACCCCGCTTGGACTTGAAAATGTTATTTTTGTCCCTGTGTCCAAATTGGACTCAAGGACAGGCGTTTCCAGCTATTTGATATTTTCTGGATCTGATGGTGATGTCTATTTCAGCAATCGGAGAACTTGTCACGACCCGCACCCGGTTTAGGGGCACGAGTGCGTGGGTACGTCCAGCCTACGCCGCAGCATCGGCGGTAGAACGCTGTCTAGGTCAAGTGCTATCTAGATAATCTCACACTAGTATCCAACTCCATAAGGAGACACGGATAACACTAAAATAAATCTAGAAATACTCAATCACAACTACAGCACGATAGGAAATGAAGAAATAAAAGAATACAGCACAAGTCTAATGATAACATAACATACCTGCAATCCTTAACTTCCAATCCCCAAGTGTCAGAAACCAGTCTACTAATGTCACAGTCTGGAAAAATATTTTCCAGTCAGGAAGGAGCAAAGTACATCTCTAAATAGCAGTTCTATATAAATGACATAAACTATGTAGCAGTTCTAGATGGAAACATACCAGATGCATGTATAAGTACGGGAGATGTACAATGAGAGAAGTACTGGAAATACTGTAAGTAAATGCAGGAAAAGAAACAATATGTCCATGAGCAAGAATTCTATGACTAAGTGTGTGAGTACTAGCTTTAACATGTGATCGGCTTGGGATCTTGATCAGGCTGGTTACATGTGATTAGCTATGGTTCATATAAAGTCAGGCTAACCGTGGGTTAGCTATGGTTCATATAAAGTCAGGCTAACCGTTGGTTAGCTATGGTGCATATAGAGATCAGGCTAATCACACGTAACAGCTATGGTTCATATAAGTGGTCAGGCTGCACCCGACGTGAGATGTGGGGTGAGCTATGGTGCATATAAAGTTGGGTATGATCACATATCTACACTAACGTACTCCCCAACCCCCGACTGGTATAGTAGATCCAATCATGGTACGCTATGGCACAGGATTCCCTAGGAAGGTAGCAAATCTCCCCGGGAATTAGTGTCTGTACATGCACAAGATATCAAGGAAACAAGTCTCGTACAAGCTACACCATGAATAAGGAATAACATCTCATGACGAGATCCGTGTATACCAATCCGTGTAACCAACGTGTCAAGAACATGTATATTTACACTAGATACAGTGAACATAGGAGATATCATAAATTAGAAACTAATCAGAGAATGTACTTGCCTTGGGTCCTTAGCTGGTAAAACCAATGTCCTGTCCCAGAGTATCGTCTGGAGGAACCAACAGTCCTAAAATATATCAAATACAATATTTACATCAGGAGCTACACTAACACATCACAAATACATGAACTCAGGGCTCTGCCAGGTATGGCACTAGTCAACTAGGGTCATCTAGTAGGAACACGTATATAATACACATTACACTTATTATACTTACAATATTTATATACGCACCAATTTAAATGTATTTACAATATATATATATATATCTTTTAAATACATATTTGATTTATACTATTTGAACATTATATATGTATACTCATACATATGCTAAAATACCTTTTTTTTTTAAAATATATATATATAAATACTAATTTGATTACATATACTAGAAATACGTATTTACGTATATAAATCATTTCGAACTTATTTTGAGCAATAGTTTCAAATAAAGGTTTATTTATAAAAACTAGAATTTATGTAAAAGCTAATATTTTCATTTATGGTAAAATCGGTCACCGATCCAATAAACTAATTTTTGAACTCATTTAGATTATTGAAACTATATTTTTAATTTAATAATGTAACCAAAAATTATTATTATTTTTACATATCAAAACCCTTTTAATTTGTTACATAAAAATAACTAATTACATAAACTAGCTAATTACATATTAATATAACCAAATTATATAAAATAACCAAATTATATATACTAATTTCATGAATTAAACTAATTATATAAAATACTAATTATATATACTAAACTGATTATGAGAAAACACCAAACTAATTAATTGATATTTACTAACTGGTTAATAACAAATTACTGTTTATTAAGAATTAGCTAATCAAATCATTAACTTAAACTAACTATAATTAATTAATTAACTAATAAATCATACTAAACTAATTAATAACAAGTTACATTAATTAAACTAGTTATATAAATAACTAATTATATACACTAAACTAATGTTGTAATTTAATAAACTAATTGTTTAATAATTTAACTACTGATTAATTAGTACTTACTGATTGATGAATTAATTAACTGATAAAACTAACTGATTAAGATTAATTAACTGATTAGTCAGACTAATTAACTAATCTAATTTTACTAACTAATCTAATATATACTAAACTGATTTTATAATTTAATTGAAAAGAAAATAATTAACCAATATAAATAACTAATAGTTATTTAATTAATTACTAATTACAATTAATATAACTTAAACTAATAACTATATTAATCTAATAACTATATTAATTAATTAGTTAATCTAATTAACTATTAACTATATTAATTACTATTTACTCTCAGTTCACAGAACTGAAAAAAAAAGGAAAGGGGAGAAAGGGGCTCACTGCGGGGTTTCAGGCTGGGGTTTTCCGGCGAGGTCGGCCGGCCAGGGTGTCGGCGTCGGCGGTCAGCGGAGGAGAAGCTCGAGGCGGCAGCGGCATTCGAGGAGCGGCGGCGCGGGATCTCGACGACGGCGGCGTCTGGTCGAGGAGGCGGCTCGACTCGAGTGCGGCGGAATCTTCAGCGGCGGCTCGACTCGAGTGCGGCGGCGGGCTGCTCGAGGGCGGCGTTCGACGGATCTGGCGGCCACCGGCGGCGTCTTCGACCCAGGGCAGCGATAGGGCGGCGACGGCTTCGTTCCAGCGGCGGCTTCGAGTCTAGGGTTAGGGTTCTGGGTTTTGTGCGTCGGGGTCGTGTCCGGGCTGGACACGGCGGTCTGGTGTCTGCGGATCGTGTCCGGGGCAGGACACGATGGGTGCTTTACTGTGGACGTGTCCGGGTTTGCCGGACACGGAGATGCTGTTGTAAACTGGAGGATGTGGATGTGTCCGGGTGTGTCGGACACGGAAAAATCTGTTTGTAAAATGTAAATCTGGACACAGGAAAAGAAATGGATATGGTGGGACACCCGGGGTCGGACCCGAGGCCATCACGGCTGACACGGATGCTGGACACACGGACACGAGCACACAAAATGGTGGTGGCTGTTGGCTGGTGGGAAAAATGTGGGGGCGAGCTAATAAATGAAAATTAGGGTTTCTAGGGAGGTGATGATGAGAACTTAAATAGGGAGAAAGGGTGTGGGATAAAGGGTTGCGGGTTGGCCCAATGATGAATGGCCCAGAATTTATTTAAACGGGTTTTACATGTGGGAAAAATGAGGGTGCAAAAAGGGGAGACAGTAAACTGGTAAATTTAAATAGAGAAGAAATTTAAGAAAATGTTTTTAAGAGGCTTTCAAAGGCTGACTGATTAAATTAGCTACGAATTAACTTCATTTTGGCAAAACCTTAGAAAATATGTAATTTGTTTTATTTATTATTCCAAAATGGATATGATATCTTATTATGAAAACAACTAGTCCTATAATAGTTTCATCAATAAAAATTTTATTATTTCAAGCCAATAAACATTTGAAACTAAAATATATATTATTATTTATTTATTTATTTTGTAATACATCGACATTTAGAAAAATGACTTTTATAAAAGATTTTTAAATTACCTTCTATAATCAAACATCGTTCAAAATAAAATAAGAATTTTAAGGAGAATTATTTTATAACTTGATATTTTAAAATAAATAAAAATCTAATTATTTTGGAAATTGGAATTGGAGGTTACAAGTCTATCCACCTTAGAAAAATTTTGTCCTCGAAATTTAGGGACGACTAGGATAGAAAAATTTGTTGTTCATAATGATGAATATGTCATTGAAGAAATATTTCTATAAGGAAAATATTTACCAAACAGAAGGAAACATGAAGAAAAAGAAAATATGGTTTAAGACAGGAATAACTTGAAGGAATAATGGCTCGGCTTTGAATCCTCTAGAAGGTTAGGTGTTGGAAAGTAGACACGATCACTGAAAACAGATAATTTGAATAATGCACGTTACCTTTTCAAAGTAACTAAACCAAGGAAGACCCAGTATAATGAATGATATAGACATGAAAGTTATAGATAATTCGAAAGATACGGCCGACAATTTGATTTAAGAAACTTAATACATCTTTCAGGATGTAATCAAGAGACATCTAATTGCCTTTCTTGATTTCTAGGAAAAAAGTCTTCACTACCATCTGAAAATAATCCTTCCTTTTTATCCTCGTTCATTTTACTTTTCTCAATCTTGTGATTCATCATTAACTAATATTTATAAAAGTTCAAATTCCACAAACTTTATTGGATTAGATCTTCGAATTTCTGAATCAAAATTTATTACATGTCCAAAATCCTTATCATCAAATTCGAGTTGTTTATCTTAACATCAACTATACCTCGATTATTTTCTTCGATTTCAAATGTTACTGTCATGGTCAAGATTTTAATTTAAATCACAACCTCAATATACCATGATCTTACCTTACGACCTTCAATTATATGATCCCATAATCAATTATATTCTAATATTCTTTACCATGAGCTTCATTACATTCCATATTTCTCTACCCGTATGTATAATGTTTCCGAATTTGAAAAAATTCATCCTCTGAATTTATTATCCCAATGTAAAATATTTACTACTGAAGTCCTTAATATTTTAATTGAATTACAGTCGTATCATAATCTCCTCAATTTTGAGTAAATAACTAAATACAAAATTTACTATCCAATCCTTTTAATTGAAATTCAATCAATGCATATTTATAAAACTAAAAAATCTGCATCCCAAATTTAACTTTAAACACTCATCAATCATCTAACTCAAATTCAATTGATGCTTATTCCAATCTAACTCCTCCTCCCAAGAATTCAATTTGACACTATTCCTCTTGCGATTTTATTTCCTGCTTTTCTCTTCTTCTTTTTTTTTTTTTTTTTTTTTTTCCTCAAATACTCAACGATGCGATGCTTCCAGTATCTTCAATGCAACATTCATACTATATAAAAATTTCTATCTTGCAATCAAATAGATGAAAATG
Organism: Iris macrosiphon; assembly: GCA_036927795.1. Lineage (NCBI taxonomy): Eukaryota > Viridiplantae > Streptophyta > Magnoliopsida > Asparagales > Iridaceae > Iris > Iris macrosiphon. Next base: position 166,088,138 of record JAYESA010000011.1, on the reverse strand, counting down.
ATAATCTCTCAAATTTCTCAAATTTTTAATAATCAATTCCATCAGATCAAGACCTCCTTAAAATTAATAAATCCTCAAATTTTTGGCTCTGTGAATTTATTAATTCTCCTTTCAAGTCAATATTTATCCTCGAGTTTCAATCATCCCCAATCTTCGTAGAATTAATGATCTGTCAATTCTTTTATTAACGCCTTAACTCTTTATTTAAATTAATGCTTATCCACAAATTTAATCTTCTTGTCTCTTTTGGTCAGTCATAACCTCGTCATAGATCTCTGCTATGGTCAAAACCCAATGATCAAGGTTTAAGAAAACTCTACCTACAGCCATGCAATTTAAGAAAATATAGGTCATGTGTCTTTTGTCATGGTATTTCAGTCTCTGTTAGGGGGTACTACTAGTTATATTCTAACAAGAAAATCATGCATGTGAACCACAGTACTAGGAAAATCAATCAATCCATCGAAAGGCGAAAGAAAAGGAACATTAGGAAGGAAGAAGGATCATGTTAACATATTACTTGTAGTGTCTACTATCAACCACTTAACTCTAGCACATTCACTAACAATTTCTATTCATGTACACTGGTACCCATATCAACTAATCATATATTTTAATATTCATATCTACCAAAAATTAATCCTCCAAATAATCGTCAAGGTTTAACTTCCCGATCAACTTAAAATAAAATGCATATACCTCCTCAATATTAGATACTTCACATCGAAATAAAATTTAATCACTTCTAAAATCTTTGTAGCCTTAACTATGTTTAGTGAATCAATTTTAAATCCTCAATAATTTAACAACACAAAATCTCAACTCCTTAAAATTCTGAAAATTTAAAAAATTTCATTTCCACTTTTTAATTTATAACTCCTCAATGTAAATATGAGTGCTCACGGTCTCTAATACTCAAGGTGCACTCAATACCTCTATTGTCTAGAACTGTGTACTAAATTTGTACTGCCCGAATCACTTGCACTATTACCTCCAATGATCAAAGTTATCATCAACTGTGTTTTCTTTCATGATTTCAATTTATGTCAATTGGTATATCATCTAATTATCAACACACAGAGTGCTTACTGTTATTAACGTCATCCTTGACTAATCCTTGATATAGAATCGTTAGCACTCTTGGTATTATATCACTAGCTGCATTAATGGATTATCTCATCAAGCTCATTAGACCCATGATCACCTGTATCCTCTATAACACTCATGTTTCTTTACTCTCATGGGTATGTGTATGGTTCCTCATCTCGATGGTTGTATATGTATTTCCTTCGATCCTTTAAAGCCTATTAAACTCATCCGTGATACGCTTCACAACTTCCATTACAAATCCTGATATTTCTCTACTTATGACATCTCATTAAACCCTTTATACATATACATTTCTTTACCTTTAACATTTCTGATATCAATCATCAAATTGGACATCATGCTCCATAAATCCTTAACACAATTCCCAGATACTTAATCGCTTGCATAAATCACTCAATTACATAATCATGATTATCCAGGACGGGTAATTGGCTCTGATACTGACTCTGAGAACTATCACTGATACTCTATACTCTCCTTAATTCTCAGTCTCTAATGACACTACTCCTAGAATCATTGGTACAAGGTACTATGCTAAGGGCTGACTCTAGATTAAAGCCTACTGCTCACATGCCCAACTAAGAAATACTAGCAACACAGTCAATACTAATACAAGACACAAACAAAATTACAAGCCACTAATTATCATACTTAACAAGAAATCCTCAAGGAATAGGAGCTCAAAGACTGAATTGAGGACAGAAGGTATCCTTACCGCTAGTAAAGAAAGAAGCGGTGGAACAAAGTCCTGGAATAACAGAAATAGATAAGTCTTGAGATGATATTTTAAGAACCAATTTAGGATACAACCTGATAATCATACACGTCTGTCTGAAATCATGACACTCAGAATCCTCGCCACGCCAGTAAGCATAGATGCGATAAACGATAGGTTTCGTAACTAAGGTATGCACTCTATAATCATGTCGTCTAGAATCTTCGCCACGCCAACCGGTATGGCTGCGAAAGAATCTAAGCTTCATAACTATAGTATGTACATCCAAGTCAGGTCCCTACGTTCTCGTCACCACAGCTAATATGGCTGCGATAAATTCTAGGTTCCATAATCAAAGTAGACGTTTTACCTTCCTCACTGTCCTCATCAATATATGTCATCAGATGATACCATAAATCCTAGTCCGTAAAAATTTATCTCAATTTGAAATCAACCCAACAACGATACCAGGAATTAAAGTTAACAACTGGTCAACAAGAATCAAACTCAACAATGATACCAAGATTTTAATTTAATAACTGCTCAACAAGAATCAAGTTTAGTGACAACAAGCGAGAGCGGACGGAAACAAGGAAAGATTTAAATTGAAAATAAGATTCTCATGGGGTCATCCCAGGAATCTCTCAAGAATTTTGTGATTGAGTATCCTCTCTCATCCTAGTATCCTATGTCCTATATTCTATAGCAGGCACGCGGTAGTACAACTAATACGTCGCACTACCACGACATCGCACAACTTGCGAAGTCAGACCTGCATGGGCCACCACTAAAAACGTGTCACGACCCGCACCCGGTTTAGGGGCACGAGTGCGTGGGTACGTCCAGCCTACGCCGCAGCATCGGCGGTAGAACGCTGTCTAGGTCAAGTGCTATCTAGATAATCTCACACTAGTATCCAACTCCATAAGGAGACACGGATAACACTAAAATAAATCTAGAAATACTCAATCACAACTACAGCACGATAGGAAATGAAGAAATAAAAGAATACAGCACAAGTCTAATGATAACATAACATACCTGCAATCCTTAACTTCCAATCCCCAAGTGTCAGAAACCAGTCTACTAATGTCACAGTCTGGAAAAATATTTTCCAGTCAGGAAGGAGCAAAGTACATCTCTAAATAGCAGTTCTATATAAATGACATAAACTATGTAGCAGTTCTAGATGGAAACATACCAGATGCATGTATAAGTACGGGAGATGTACAATGAGAGAAGTACTGGAAATACTGTAAGTAAATGCAGGAAAAGAAACAATATGTCCATGAGCAAGAATTCTATGACTAAGTGTGTGAGTACTAGCTTTAACATGTGATCGGCTTGGGATCTTGATCAGGCTGGTTACATGTGATTAGCTATGGTTCATATAAAGTCAGGCTAACCGTGGGTTAGCTATGGTTCATATAAAGTCAGGCTAACCGTTGGTTAGCTATGGTGCATATAGAGATCAGGCTAATCACACGTAACAGCTATGGTTCATATAAGTGGTCAGACTGCACCCGACGTGAGATGTGGGGTGAGCTATGGTGCATATAAAGTTGGGTATGATCACATATCTACACTAACGTACTCCCCAACCCCCGACTGGTATAGTAGATCCAATCATGGTACGCTATGGCACAGGATTCCCTAGGAAGGTAGCAAATCTTCCCGGGAATTAGTGTCTGTACATGCACAAGATATCAAGGAAACAAGTCTCGTACAAGCTACACCATGAATAAGGAATAACATCTCATGACGAGATCCGTGTATACCAATCCGTGTAACCAACGTGTCAAGAACATGTATATTTACACTAGATACAGTGAACATAGGAGATATCATAAATTAGAAACTAATCAGAGAATGTACTTGCCTTGGGTCCTTAGCTGGTAAAACCAATGTCCTGTCCCAGAGTATCGTCTGGAGGAACCAACAGTCCTAAAATATATCAAATACAATATTTACATCAGGAGCTACACTAACACATCACAAATACATGAACTCAGGGCTCTGCCAGGTATGGCACTAGTCAACTAGGGTCATCTAGTAGGGACACGTATATAATACACATTACACTTATTATACTTACAATATTTATATACGCACCAATTTAAATGTATTTACAATATATATATATATATCTTTTAAATACATATTTGATTTATACTATTTGAACATTATATATGTATACTCATACATATGCTAAAATACCTTTTTTTTTTAAAATATATATATATAAATACTAATTTGATTACATATACTAGAAATACGTATTTACGTATATAAATCATTTCGAACTTATTTTGAGCAATAGTTTCAAATAAAGGTTTATTTATAAAAACTAGAATTTATGTAAAAGCTAATATTTTCATTTATGGTAAAATCGGTCACCGATCCAATAAACTAATTTTTGAACTCATTTAGATTATTGAAACTATATTTTTAATTTAATAATGTAACCAAAAATTATTATTATTTTTACATATCAAAACCCTTTTAATTTGTTACATAAAAATAACTAATTACATAAACTAGCTAATTACATATTAATATAACCAAATTATATAAAATAACCAAATTATATATACTAATTTCATGAATTAAACTAATTATATAAAATACTAATTATATATACTAAACTGATTATGAGAAAACACCAAACTAATTAATTGATATTTACTAACTGGTTAATAACAAATTACTGTTTATTAAGAATTAGCTAATCAAATCATTAACTTAAACTAACTATAATTAATTAATTAACTAATAAATCATACTAAACTAATTAATAACAAGTTACATTAATTAAACTAGTTATATAAATAACTAATTATATACACTAAACTAATGTTGTAATTTAATAAACTAATTGTTTAATAATTTAACTACTGATTAATTAGTACTTACTGATTGATGAATTAATTAACTGATAAAACTAACTGATTAAGATTAATTAACTGATTAGTCAGACTAATTAACTAATCTAATTTTACTAACTAATCTAATATATACTAAACTGATTTTATAATTTAATTGAAAAGAAAATAATTAACCAATATAAATAACTAATAGTTATTTAATTAATTACTAATTACAATTAATATAACTTAAACTAATAACTATATTAATCTAATAACTATATTAATTAATTAGTTAATCTAATTAACTATTAACTATATTAATTACTATTTACTCTCAGTTCACAGAACTGAAAAAAAAAGGAAAGGGGAGAAAGGGGCTCACTGCGGGGTTTCAGGCTGGGGTTTTCCGGCGAGGTCGGCCGGCCAGGGTGTCGGCGTCGGCGGTCAGCGGAGGAGAAGCTCGAGGCGGCAGCGGCATTCGAGGAGCGGCGGCGCGGGATCTCGACGACGGCGGCGTCTGGTCGAGGAGGCGGCTCGACTCGAGTGCGGCGGAATCTTCAGCGGCGGCTCGACTCGAGTGCGGCGGCGGGCTGCTCGAGGGCGGCGTTCGACGGATCTGGCGGCCACCGGCGGCGTCTTCGACCCAGGGCAGCGACAGGGCGGCGACGGCTTCGTTCCAGCGGCGGCTTCGAGTCTAGGGTTAGGGTTCTGGGTTTTGTGCGTCGGGGTCGTGTCCGGGCTGGACACGGCGGTCTGGTGTCTGCGGATCGTGTCCGGGGCAGGACACGATGGGTGCTTTACTGTGGACGTGTCCGGGTTTGCCGGACACGGAGATGCTGTTGTAAACTGGAGGATGTGGATGTGTCCGGGTGTGTCGGACACGGAAAAATCTGTTTGTAAAATGTAAATCTGGACACAGGAAAAGAAATGGATATGGTGGGACACCCGGGGTCGGACCCGAGGCCATCACGGCTGACACGGATGCTGGACACACGGACACGAGCACACAAAATGGTGGTGGCTGTTGGCTGGTGGGAAAAATGTGGGGGCGAGCTAATAAATGAAAATTAGGGTTTCTAGGGAGGTGATGATGAGAACTTAAATAGGGAGAAAGGGTGTGGGATAAAGGGTTGCGGGTTGGCCCAATGATGAATGGCCCAGAATTTATTTAAACGGGTTTTACATGTGGGAAAAATGAGGGTGCAAAAAGGGGAGACAGTAAACTGGTAAATTTAAATAGAGAAGAAATTTAAGAAAATGTTTTTAAGAGGCTTCCAAAGGCTGACTGATTAAATTAGCTACGAATTAACTTCATTTTGGCAAAACCTTAGAAAATATGTAATTTGTTTTATTTATTATTCCAAAATGGATATGATATCTTATTATGAAAACAACTAGTCCTATAATAGTTTCATCAATAAAAATTTTATTATTTCAAGCCAATAAACATTTGAAACTAAAATATATATTATTATTTATTTATTTATTTTGTAATACATCGACATTTAGAAAAATGACTTTTATAAAAGATTTTTAAATTACCTTCTATAATCAAACATCGTTCAAAATAAAATAAGAATTTTAAGGAGAATTATTTTATAACTTGATATTTTAAAATAAATAAAAATCTAATTATTTTGGAAATTGGAATTGGAGGTTACAGAACTGCCTACAAATTCCGCTGAAGTCAGAGCTACAGTTGGAGCTAGAACCACATGCAAGTGTACCTTGCCAACATTGCAGCTATTGTTACATATTTTCTTGATTTATTTATATCTTGTACATGCTTAAAGCTAGGACCGTGTGACTTACTTAGCGTCCGATTAATAGTCGGGTGCCAACACTGTACGCAGAGTTGTGTAACGTCACCTAGAGATGGATATCGACACCCTTTATATTCTTGTACTTGCATTATCAAGTACGTTATAACCCAGGACACTGGACACTAATCATGAGACAGAATCTTCCTGAAATATTCAAGGTGATTCTGTGTAGGTTACAGGATTTATGACATAGACATTATATTCTTAGACATTATATTCATAGACATAGTATGACTCACTGTATTAGATATGATCTTACGTGACATGGACATGAGGCATCGTGGACATGAGAAGACACACAGGCTACAGGCTGATTATATATATATGGTGCCACAACATAGTAAACTATATAGCATAACTACATAGTATAACTGCTACCGGCTCCCCGACACAGAGCTTGTAGTTGTCTCAGCCTGAGTACTAGTGATGCTCTTATTTGCATTTCACATAGATGGTTACATATTTATCCTATTTATTTCATTTACTATTGTACTGCATTTATTTTGGCTTGAGTTATCGTGTACCTTGCTATGTCCCCTGAGGACCTGGATCTGGATTATGTCCCCATGATTAGCAGAGGATATCTATCATGAGGTGTACGAAACAGGAGCACTTCTCGGAACAGTACCAGCACATGAGGACAAGGTGATCGCTGAGGACTTTTCCTGAACATCTGCTTCTCTATGCTCAGTTTTAAATGGCAAATAAACTCTTTTATTCTTGTTTAAATGAACAATTGTAACAGACTTAATATCGGGTTGTTCTCCGATTTTATTTACTTGTGACTGGTTGATGTTTATTTCTTTTTATTGATATTGCTGTAATTATTCTGTGGATGAGATTAGTAAACCCTGATTGTTGTAATACAACTTAAGTATGCCCCGATGGATCTATTAAATTGGGTTTGTCCATCGGTGTGTGCTGCTGGCCATTGCCACGTGTCTAGTCCCTCGTTATTTTGGGACTGGGGCGTGACACACAGGCTGATTATATATATATATATATATATATATATATATATATATATATATATATATATATATGTATGTATGTATGTATGTATGTATGTATTATGTATTATGTTTTTAGAGAGTGCCTTAGTCTCTGTTCCAGAGCTTTGGCACATGTATTTGGACCTTTGAGATATTACTGCTACCCGGCTCCCCGACACAGAGCTTGTAGTGGTTTCAGCCTGAGTACTAGTGATGCTCTCAATTTGTATTTCACTTAGTTGGTTACATAGCTTACCATAAGGATCTATTTTATTTACTGCATTTCATTTGACTTGAGTGTTTATTGTTGTCACGCCCCAGTCCCAAAAATACGTAGGACTAGGACACGTAAGCATGCCAGCCGCATGGATATGGCAACTTCAATATATGGAAACCAAATCCATACGTACGCTGTAATATGAATATCAAATCCACAAGTGGTATAAATCTATCACAAGTCACATGGTATAATCTAAATCTCATCCACAGAATCATATATAAATAATCAACCAATATCTATGAAACTAGATCTTAATATAAAGTATATAAAGAAGACAGTCGGATGGAAATAAATCCACCGCCGAACTAGAATATAAAAGTAAACATAACATAAGTACATCACCAATAATCACGAGGCTCGAAGGGAAGACCTCCTCAAATATAAGCAACCAGTCCGGATCTGCGCTCCTGCGAATACTCAAGAACAGCTACACCTGGAAGGGGCCAGGTCCTCAGAGGGACATAACAAGATACATAAAAGCATACCAATAAAGTACTGAAATAAATATCTATTGGGTCACCTAGCCGTCTAAGTGAATGTAGTTTAAGAACAACTTTCTAACAAGTGGGCTATCTGGCCATAAATGGGATTGGCATGATTCTCTCAAAGAATCAGGGGCCTACAAAGCATACCGTCTTTTGAACGGCAGAGGCCGCCTGTAATATATGGGGTCATCACCGCCCGTATCTCCAGCGGAGCTTCCGGGTTACAATAAGGAAAGTGCAAAGGAGCCCAAATGTGGTACTTGTTGTTCTCCCCACCCCATGCTCTAAGCATATCACATCCATGACACGATTTGGTTCATAGCCTATCTTTAGTATAATAGCCCAGCCCTGCAACCAAACAAGGATACAAGGATTGGACCACCGTACTACAATAGGCTATGTTCATGGACCACTAATAACTGCTAAGTCCTCTAGCATACAAAGTTTCTATCAACAGTTATCCCTAACGCACGTCCCACACGTACCGATGATCAGTCAATACATACGTCTGTGATCTATATGAGACTCACAACTCGTGTAAAAATATGTCACAGTCGAATGAAACCTAATGATGCTTTATGATAATGGGGCGGTCTCATAAACAAGGTCAATGCATATACATAATAAAAACAATCACGATGACACCGTCGCGCGCATTTTATATAATAGTTAAAATATATGAGCTAAATACAGAAAATAAAGATGCATACAACATATAGAATATGAATAACAGTACAATGACAAGGTATACTTGCCTGGCAAAAAAGCTGCAAAATGTAACATCCAGATGTCAAGGACACGGGATCAGGAGCTATAGTCTCAGAACAAATATCTTCGGATGCTGAAATAGACATCACCAACGTTCCCAGAATAAGCAAAATAGCTAAAAAATACTATCCTTTCGTCCAATTTGGACACAGGGGCAAATCGATAATTTCAGGTCAAAACGGGCTTCACATATGGGCCACTTTGCACCAAAAAGCGTGCCAGGGGTAATGGTCTCTAAATAGGACAAATTATAGGTCAAACGAACTCTAAAAGTCAGTACGAATCCAATGGTATGTCCAAATATGGATTCCAATGAGCCGAACCCAATTTCGCCCAAAAAGTCAACCGTGGGGCCCGCCAATTGGCGACTTGGTAAACTGTCTCAGAATTACGTGAAAATTGGGTCACAGGACCGGCGCGATACCACGAGTCCAGTGGCGCAAGTTTCGTCGTATTCTAACGAGCGTGCACTAAATATGCAGGGCTTTTACAAAAGTTGCTACACGGGAAATTTTTACGGATACGGGCTGATTCCGACGCGCACACGCGTCCAAATCAGTTTCTGTGAAAACCCACACATCTGGGTATACCGCGTGCACCTTTTGGTACACTCGGTACGCGACAGGACGATCCCATTTGGCAGGACGCGCTCCGTATCGCATTTTCTAAAAATTGCCAAAAAGTATATTTTTGGATTTTTCAACTTGATTTAATTTAGCATACAGCAAATAATAAAATATTGTATTTGACAGAAAATAAACTAGGTTAAGTGGTCTTCGCATACCAAAAATAAAAACTGAATTCGGATCTCTGTGGTGGGAGATACGAATCCGTGAACATAGGTCATCGCAACAGAATTTCTGGAATTAAAAAGTGGTCGTTTTTCTTCGACTTGGCATCAATTTTTATCTAGGTTTGCACGTTGTTCGAGGTCAACTAACATACATATATTGAAGGGGGTTAAGTGAGGATCATACTGGTAAAGACGGGGTCGAGTTTGGTTGGGCGTGGAGACAGAAAACAGGGCGTGAACACAGGTAAGTCGTTGTGTTCTCCGTCTCGTGCACAGTCACGCGGTGCTCGCGCGGGGCACGGGGTGACGGTCGTGCAATCTCCTGCGGCGGTGCAGGAGCTCCGGCGACGGTGGTCTACCCAGGGTCGAGGAGATGGGAGAGGGATTTAGGTTTAGGGTTTACAATGGAGGTATATATATAGAGAGAGAGAGAGAGATTGTGAGAGAGGGGGGTCGAATAGGTCCGCTTGGGGGGGTTAGAAGTTGTCGCTGCTGGTGTTATATTCCTTAGCGGGTTGGGTAGTATAGGATAGTGGGTAGGGTATAGGGCCTGGGTTCATTAGGATATATATCTTTTTCTTTTTCTTTTTCTTTTTCTTTTTCTTTTTCCTTTTTTCTTTTCTTTCTTTTTATTTAATTTATTTCTATTTTCTATTTCTAATTCTAATTCCTTTTAATAACCCTTATATATATATATATATATATATATATATATATATATATATATATACATATAAAAATTTTAGAAATTATTTTTAGTGCATACAATAATCTATCAACTGTCCACAGTGCCTCGTACAGAAAATAAATTAGGAAAAATTTAAAATGGCTCCATAAATCCCCTAAATGCACAAACACCCAAAATAAAAATTAAATAAAATCTATTTCCTCTAATTAGCTCATAATTACTACAAATGAATTAATAATTAATTAAAAAGGTTTAATACGGTTTTTAGAATTAGGGGTTTTACAATTGTACCTTGCTATGTCCCCTGAGGATCTGGATCCGGATTATGTCTCCAGGTACAGCAGAGGAGGTTTACCCCGAGGTTTACGGGACAGGAGCTGACGCTGGAGCAGTACTGACACCAGAGGACGAGGTTGTGCCAGATGATTTCTCCTGAGTATTTTGTTATATACTCAGTTATTTCTGATTCCAATTATTCTATATCTTGACTCTTGGATTATTGTATCAACTTATTATCGGGTTGTTTTCCGAGACACATTTTATTGGAACTTGTTGATGGACTATATTTCTTTTTTATCAGTCTAACATTTTGAATTGTGTTTACTTTCTGTGGATGAGATTAGAATTAAACTGTGACATGTATCGTAGACCATTGTATTTATTTTACAGCTTAAGTATACTCTAATGGGTCCAATAAATTAGGTTTGCCCATTGGAGTTGTGCTGCTGGCCATTGCCACGTGGTTAGTCCCTCGGTATTTTGGGGACTGGGGCGTGACAGTGGAGGTTGGAAGTGACAAATTCATAGTTTTGGTTTTTTGATATTTCATGAATTGAACTTGAAAGTATAACTTTTCTATTTTATTAATTACATAATTATTTCTTAATAACTTAATTATTTTCTTCAAAAAGATCTTAATTATTTTTAAATTACCTAATTATTTTTCTAACAACATAATTATTCACCCTAAATTATTATTATTTCCTTTATCATCTAATTACAACTATAACTAACTTCCTAATAACCCATCCAATCATCTCTCTTTCTCTCTCTCATTGTTATCTCGTCCCCAAACCAACTCCCCACAAAGTCTTTCTCTCTCCTCACTCTTCCCTCTTCTTGGAGAACCGTCATCGCCAAGCTCCACTTCCTAGCTAATAGAGAGTTTCCACAGCTTCCTCGTTCTCCTCCTCTATGCCACAACCCAGCCTCCACCACAACCGCCAAGCTGCCGCTGCTCCCATCCTTCTACTATGACGACGTGCCTGACCTCCAACTCTCACTGGAGTACTCTCTCTTTCTCATGCATCGGCTTCCATACCCACTTCTGCATCCACATCCGACATTTTAACTTGGATGTGGGATATTGTAAAAAGTGATTCTTTTGAAGCAGACATGAAGTGTATAACAAATCATGTCGGCACTTTCAAGTTCATCCAAACACTTAAGTTAGAGATTTTGGGTGCAGGTTTATCCCTGACGTCAAACCCCAAATCACTATACAAACCGCTACTTACCTATGTTATGTTAAAATCCTCTAAAAGATGACTTCATATACAACTTCATAAAAGTTGGTCCAGAAGTAAACCACCTTCTTTTTCATTTTTAAGATGCTCGACATAACACTCGAAACTTTTGTGTACGCTGCGTTGCATGCCTTTCGGGCCTACTGCAACCAACTTTCACCATTTATAAATGTAAGAAATAATACTCCCACGTGGCTCGATCGACTGATCTCCTGCCACCTAGTCAGGGTCTTATGCCTCTCTCCGGTAACCACAAGGGTCACTCGAATTCGACAGTAGAAGTATGTGTTAAAAATACTTTCAGTTAAGTTTTTCAGAATGAAGTAGTACGCAAAAGAAATATTAAAAATATGGCTAAATTACAACTTGATACCCCTTAACTATTCAAAATGTTCAACTTGATACATTTAACTTTGATAGGTATCAACTTGATACCCTAAAAAAATTAAGACAAAATTATCCCTTCCTCTCTCACCCCCCCCTCCGGCACCCCGCTCCCACTCGGCTGCTCCTCCCCTCCCTCTTTCTTCGCGTGTTAGTGATGCCGCCGTTGTCGCTGTTGCGCACAAAAAGAGGGGGTGGAGGGGGTGTGCAGCCGGGGGCGGAGCAGCCGCCGGGAGTGGGAGGGAAGGGGTGAGGGCAGCTGCGAGGGGGTTGTTGACGGCCGGGGGCAAGGGGGGTCGACGACTGCGGGGTGGGGGCTGGGGGGGGAGGGAGTGGGCAGACGAGGGTGGGGGTTGGAGAAGGAGGAAATTTTTTATCATTTTTTTTATTTTTAGGTATTAAGTTGAAAATATTAGTTGAGGGGAGTATTAACTTAGTATCTATCAAAGTTGAGGATTTCAAGTTTAAAAACTCGAATAGTTGAGAGTATCAAGTTGTAATTTAGTCTAAAAATATTAAAGATCTTATTTGTGACCGATAAGTGATTTTTCGGAAATTACATAACAAAGCCCAGCAAAGCCGGCCCAAACCACCACTTGCAAACGTTAATACAAGAAAAGAGAAAAAAATATCAAGTGCAAACCTCTACTTGCAATTTGCAAACGAAAACACTAGGAAAAGATGAAGGGCTGTATAGTCATTTCTCAGAGTTAGGGTTCCGAGGCTCCCTCAATAAATACCATTCCCAACCTATCCCTTTGAGGAAAACCCTAATCCTAGCCGATCCAGAACTTTCCTCTTCCCCCAACCCCACAGAGGTTTGTACTGTATCATCGCTATAACATCCTCTTTTCTAATTCTCAAATTTTACAAATCAACCCTTCGTCTTCTCTAATTTTTTTGTGTGTCGATGCAGAAATGGCGAAGTCGAAGAACCACACCGCGCACAACCAGAGCCACAAGGCGCACAAGAACGGCATCAAGAAGCCAAGGAGGCACAGGCACACCTCCACCAAGGGGGTATTTTTTTTTAAATATTTTCTCCCAATTTTTTTCATTTTTCTGATATTTATAATGTTATTTATTGTTTGTTATTTATTGTTTTTTTTTATATTGATAGATGGATCCGAAGTTTCTGAGGAACCAGAGGTACGCGAGGAAGCACAACAAGAAGAGCGGAGAGGAGGGGTCGGAGCAGGAGGAATAGACTGGACGAGGAACACTCCACGACGAGGGGAGTTATGTTTTATGATTATGCAAACTTTAGGGATTTGTCGGTTGTTAAAGAATGATGGATCTATTATATTATGTTTTTGATTTTAGGTGCTTTTTCCCCTTAAGTAACACTACATCAAAGTTTGTTTCTGCTGGATCCTATTATTATTTGCTAAATTGTGGTTTATGTTTACTTTGTATGGTTATTTCATGTGTTATGTTGCTGAAGATTACACGCTGATACAACATTAAGGGCTGTTTGGTTTGGCGAAGTGAAGCGAATTGAAAAAATCTTTTGTTTGAGTGCTTCGAAAAAGTGTAGGTTAGAAGTGTTAAATCCTAAAGTTTGGTGTTTGGTTGGTTGTTGAAGTGAGTGAAAGAATGCAGCTTTTTGTTGAAACAACATGAATAGTAAAAGAAAAAAAATTTCTCAAAGTAGAGAGGAAGTGGTACTCCAACCAAACACGACAAGTGGGAATGAGGATTTATTTTACTTCTGCGCTACTCTTTGGATAAAAAAACAAATATACCAAAACACCGATTTCGTGGCGGACGAGATTTATTGTTCATGTCAAATTACAGTAAATTTTATCTGTAAATCCTCCAACAAAACACGTGAAGTGGTCTAGAATCCCGATTTTAGCTACTTTTGTGCTTCAAATTCACAAACCAAACAACCCCTAATTTTGGTGTCATGGTGTGCCATCAAGTGTCTTGTTCTGTATTTATTCGGACAAGATATGATGTTACAAATTTTGGTGACCTGATTGGTATAGGAATGGGTCTGGAAATTGGTATTTGGGAGAGAGATCCGTTACAAAAGATATCTTGGAAAACATGTCTCACTCTCTTAGAGGTGGTGCACATATTTTATTATTGTTCAAGCTATATGCACTTTGAATGATAGCTTAATATCTGACCCTGTTTATGTTCCTTAGATAGTTGATAAAATATTTACATATTTTATTATTGTTCAAGCTATATGCACTTTGAATGATAGCTTAATATCTGACCCTGTAAGAGTTTCTTAGATAGTTTATATATATTTACATATTGTACTTTATGTATAGTCTAATAGTCTATTTGTTGGTGTCCGTCGTTGATTACCTTTTATTTTGTAGTGCTATAGATATTGAAATCAGAAATATTTCTACAGGGTAAGGTAATTAGGGATAATTGGAATAGACCAGATGGTCTGTCGTGTAACAAACTATGCTCATTGGAATACACTAGACACAAATATGCTAGGTGATCTGGCATGTTTTTTGTATTCAAAGAATGTCATAGGGTCTTTCAGTGTAGTCAAAGGCGCGCCTTGCTCCTAGGGGCAGGGACAGCGCCTCAGGGCACTCCGGGCGAGGCGCAATTCTTAAGGCGCGCCTTTTCCGAGCGCCTTGGAATAGCTAAGTCGCGCCTTGAAAATCTTGTTAAAAAAATAACATGTTTAGACTATTTTTTTAACTGTTGTACTGTTTTTAGATTATTTTTTGAACTGATGTACTTTTTTTTTACTGTTTTCTCTCACTCACTCAATTCAAAGTGATTGCAATCTAGACATGGGAGAATTTGAAGCACACATGTTTATCAATGTAGAAATCCGATGTGAATATATATATATAATTTTTGCGTCTCGCGTCGCTCGGGCGCGCCCCTTGCGCCTCGGGCGATTTGGGTCCTTTGCGCCTCGAGTGCGTCTTGCGCCTTTGACTACCTTGTGGTATTTATATTAAAAAAAATATGCCATATGGTTTGATGTTTTAATTTTTTTTGGGAATTTCTGCATATAAATATTTTATGATTTTACGATTTACATGTAAGTTTATTTTCAATTTGATCTCCAAAAAGACTAGTTAGTATATATGCCCCAAAAGGAAAAGTTACATACCAAGAATGGTGCCCCACTGAGTACAAAATCACAGAAATTGGGATCTGAAAAGTGTCGGTAGAACTTCATGTGAGTTTGTATCGGTGAGGTCAAATGGTGTGGTCGAATTAAAAATATATTGCTTGCAAATCATGAAAATATAATACTTATATGCAAAATTTTCAAAATATCAATCCAAATGGCATATTTTTTTTAATACAAGCGCATTTTGTGCTGAATTTGCGTATCTCTATTTTGAATTTGTATGAAGGTTCAAAGAATTGGTATCGGACCCTTCCTATTAGTTGTATCGAGATCGACAACTATTAGTTGAGTATTGGGTTCAGCAATTTTGTATTAGTCACAGTCACCTTTACTAATTGGTTTATCTACAATGAATATTCATTTACATGCTTTATGACCTTACTATACTTTTACATCCTTGTTGATTGGTTTTCTATTCAATTTTCTCTACTGAATATCCTTGTTGATTTGTCTTTTTTACTATGCTTTTACATCCTTGTTGATTTGTTTTTTTAGAGTTATCTGCATTCATTTCCTTATCATAACTCTATTACCTCCATTCTTAAATTAATTACTACAATTTCCCCAGTTCATGCATTTAGCAAGTGTTTTTTATATTTACCCCACCCCCTATTATTTAACACTAAAGGGGTGGAGGGGTAAATACAAATAACTCCTTTTTTTATTCAATTTTCTCAATTGAATATCTTTTGGTCGGTATCGGTCAATACGGGTAGGTATCGGATCGGGATATTACGAATCAATTATCGGTCCTTATGGCGTTATTGCAAACTATGTTTTTATCCCTAGAGCCAATTTGTCCTAATTTCTTGTAGAAAATTTTATGTATTGAAATTTATGTATAGGCTATTTGTAGATGACAAATCATCTATTGCCTTTAATTTTACTGCTATCTAAAAGATTTTAGGCATGTTGGTGTCTTCTGCAACCAATGTTTATACTAAAATATTCTACACCTTCATGTATCTCCCTCCCCCCCCCCCCCCACCTTCCCCCCCCCCTCCCCCCCCCCCCCTCTCTCTCTCTCTCTCCCCCAAAAGTCTATTGAAATTTAAGGTGGTTTGTAATATTGCTTAAAGGATTATCGTTTCTTGTGTTTTTTGGGTACAAATTATCAACCTTCCCATCTCCACCTTAATGTATTCTGTCTAATCCAACATTATTTGTTTTTATCAGTTGTAATTATAGGAAATCTGTCTGCACATGCTCTACTGAACTTTGTTTGTTTACTAGAGTTCCCTTATTAATATTCAGTCATTCACATGTTTGTAGTGTGTTATTTGTTCTGACAACTCATTCTTTCACACTTCCTAAAAATAGGCTTAAAGGGTTGAAGGATTTTTTTTTATTGGCATATAAATTTAGGTTTGACATTTAATAATGGCAAGTATTGCACTAGATTTTATATTTGTTTTCTGTGGAAAGTGAAGATTGGAATGGTTCTCCTGGTTGTCATTTGTTCTCAAATATATATTGTGCATAAATCTGCGTTTGTAGTGGTTTGCTAAATGGAGCATTTCACAATCTATTGTCTTATTATCTAGAGTATGTTGAATTTGATTGTAGGAGTGTTTACCTTGTAGGTTGTTATTTGCTGTTTTCTACTATTACGATTTATGCAAATTTAGGGAATTATCTGTTAGAATTATGGCTGTTAATTTCAGTAGTGGGTTGGGTTGAAGTATTTTGGAATATATATTTTTGTTACTGAAGATGTATTTAAAAGCAAGTATGTTCTTGCGTAGTTTCTTTGTTGATGGATATGTATTTGTATGTGAAATAGGGGGTAAAATGCAAAAAAATTCTCCTTAGATTTGTGTTTTTGTATTTAAAGATCTGGTTTTAAAAAAAATTGCATTTTTATTTTGGTTTAGTTTGCACCCATTTTGAAATATGTCGTTAAAATACGCTTGAAAAGACGATTTTACCTCTCTCCCCGTTGCCTTCCCTCTCTCCGGTGGGGGGGGGGTGGCCGCGCGGGAAGGGGGGAGGGGAGGAGGGTGGCCGCACGGGGAGGAGGAGAGGGGGCTGCCACCACCGCAGCGGGTGGGGGGTGAGGGAGGGGAGGGGGTTGAATGGGAAAGAGGGAAATGGTATTTTGGATATTTTGGGTATTTTTTATTTTTAAAAGTCACTAACGGTCAAATCTGACGGTTTGTAAATGGTAGGGTCATTTTGATAGAGTCATATATTGCGGGAGGGTTTAATTGCTATATTTGTCTATCGAGTCTTATTTTGCTAACGAAGCAAATTGAATGAGGGATTTTTTGAACTTTATTCGTGAAATAGGTATCATCTTAGGCTGTGTTGATTGGGCTTTTTTTTCATAGAAAATATTTTCATTACAAATTTTCCACCAATTGTAGTGTTTGATAGCATATAAAATGATATTTTCCTATGGGTTGGACAAGTTTTATTTTTCACCATTTTGGAGAAAAAATATGAAAAATGATAGTTTTTTCGAAAATGATTCCATGAAAAATATAAAGCATATAAGCTTTATACATTTTTCATGGAAAATTATATTTTTCTTGGAAAATGACGGTAATCAAACACCATATTAAGTTTTTCATAATTTTTTTTCCTAGGAAAATAATTCCATGGAATTTTTTTTTTCCACATATTTTCCTTGCAATCAAACACACGGATCTGTTTGGTTGGTGGTAACGGTAACGGGATGAAATTGGTGAAAGTGTGAAAGTAATCATTAGTTTACGAAAGTGAGACGCGTACGCAAAAAGTTTGACTTTCGTTATGTAGATTGTTTAGTGAAAGTGAAAGATATGAAAGTGAAAAAAAAAGAGTTCCGTTGTTTGGTTGGTTGTTGAAAGTGAAAAAAAAGTTCCGTTGTTTGGATGATTGTTGAAAGTGGATGTTGGTTAGAGATATATGATTATTGAAAGTGGATGATAATTTAGATTTGGTTGAAAGTGTACGGAAGTCATTATTATTTTTTGGATGTGGATTGAAAGTGTACGGAAATCATCATTACTTTTTAGATGTTGGTTAGAGGAGTTTCAATGTTCGAACTAAACAACGGAAATTGTTAATAATTGGTGAGTTTCCAAAAGTAATTGAGTTTCAGTCCAAGTTCACCTAAACAAACAGACCGTTTAGTGAGTGATAGTTGATTGAAATTTAAGTGTAGTCTATTTTGAGATGTCCCATTCTCTATTACCTTTTGTTTTTAGTGCATGTAAAAGTTTTAATGAATGTAGTTTTCTTCCGCTGTCAGCTTTTTTATATTCATCTTTGCAACTATGGAGCCTGTGTTTTTCTTAGATTTCTGTTGAAAGTTTAAGGTGGTTGGTTTAACCAAGATATATGCTGGAAAGCATTTTTTTAAATCATTTCTAGCAAAATTTGATACAGACTAACATCCTTAGAATCAAATGTTCACTCGTGTATTATGTGATCCTATTCTCTCTTTTCAATGTTCCTGGGGGATGAAGTGTGCTGTCTTTGCTGCCTTGATGATTGTTCATTTGCTCTTGAGCATCTTAAACTATGCTAGGAGGTTCCTTTTTGTTTGAAGGCCTTTCCATTGCCATCCTGATTTAGTTCTGTCAGTTGCCTTGAAAATTAAATTAAGACAAATTTGAAGTAGTTTTGATATTTTTGTTATAACGGAGTCCATTGGTTTGATTGTAGTTGTGTTTAACTTGTATTCACACTTGATTTCCTTCTACATAGAAGTAACAGAGTACAATGTGTATTATGGATAGCTTGTAAGCGCAGGTTGGGTTGTTTGGTTGGCAATTAGTGACAATTAGTGAGTTTGATGCAGCGAAGGGATACAAACTGTGAAACTCTTTTCGACTCTGTAGGTTTCCCCATAAAAAAAACTAGGATACTGGATTTTGGAGTTGTTATTTTTGATAAATCTAGCATATGCGGTTAAGAATTTTATGGTCAGTTCAAGCAGTATCTGTATTTTGGAAGTAACCCACCGTGTTCATTGTACCAGAATGCCTCATTTCCTCTTTTTCAGTGACTAGAAATTGTGATTTGGTAGACCGCTACCAGTCAGAATAGAAGCACTCGGAAAACCAAATGACAATGAGTCGATAACACAAGAGAGAAACATATCAAATGGGATCAGTAACCCTTTAGTCTTAACTATTACCAAATTAGTCGCCTGTGTATTGGAAATTAGCCCAGGTAGGTATAGGTAAATTATGACTTTGCTTGGCTTTTATTATTATTTTTTCTGAGCATATTTAATTCCCAGGATTTTATTTTATGAATGGGAGTTATTCGAGGGAGCTAGTGAGCGGATCTTTTTGAGCTTGACAGCTTGTGGCTCAAATTGAACCTAAAAATAGGCTGTCTGATCGAGCTTGGCTCTTGAAACACTAGTGAGCCAAACTTTTTGAGCTAGATAAATTAGTCCAAGTACAATCTTAGTTTCAAGGTTGGTTAGATAAATCAGTCTAAATATTCTTTTAGGCATTCTGCTCACGAGTCGTCAAGCATTTATACAAGTATTTATATATGCAATTATATAAAAGAAATACATTGTTCAATAATATACTTTTTCAAATTTGTTACGTAATTTGTTAAATACTTTGAATTTAATATTAAGTTTATCCAGCTATCTTTTTCATCTGCACAACGTTCGTGACTTCATAAATAAAGTTATTTTTAGACTTAAGTTAGTCTATATTCTAATCTTGTCGAGCTTGAGGTCAAGCTTTTAAATATTAGGGGTGGTTTGGTTGACAACCACCACCATGTAGCAACTGTTTACATTTTCGTCGAGTTTTTGTGTTTGGATGGCGCAGTAAGTCGTGGAAATGTACTGCAACTATGACAGCCCCCACTTGCTGTCATGTCCCAGAATCAGAATACTGGAGAGCGAAGGTGGACAAAGCTAGCTACGTACACTAGGGTACTCTATACCCCGAGATACGGTCACGACTGTCTAGACATGTGAGGGTTTACTCTACAATCCAACAGTCATTCATGATTCAAGAGTCCTAGTTGTCTCAATCTCGAGCAAGCAACAAGTTACAAGAAGTATAATCACCAAACATATAATAGTAAGGCGTTCCAAACTATACATACATAAATGATCATGAAGCTAGTTACCAAAATGAAGAACTAGCATAGTGCAATATTACATTATCAGCTCTAGCTATAGTCTAGAATATGTTTTACATGTAAGCCCGCAGGCTAGAATGTCCAATACCAAAACATGAGCTAAATACGTGCTCGGTAGCTAATTGCCTCAAAAGTATAAGTACAAGATCAGGTGGGTGATGAAGAAGAAACACACTCAAGTCCTCGGGTGCTTCTCGTGTTCACCATTTGGAGGCGGGATGTATGGGAGATCCTGCGGTGTTGTTCCGAAATATGGCCATACAAAACCAGTGGGGTCAGACCCCAAAACAGCAAAGTACCACAAGAGAGCCAACTTAGGAACTAAAACCAGCATGCAAACATTCAATAACATAAGAAAATATAAATAAGAGCAATATGTAAATAAGCAGTTTCAGGAATCAGTAATGGGTACAGTTTAGGATTAGTAGCTGGATGATCCAAGACAAGAGTAGAAAACATGCAATCACGGCCAAACATGACCTACGACTTACTATCATTAACTAACTAGAGTTATCACAATCATTGTTACTAACAAATGTAGTTGAGATTTCATACAACAACATGCCCTGTAGACTATCCGGATTATCCAGACGTAAGAGTACATAGCATAGATTAATTAAGTATAAAGTATTTTTCTGGTAAATTGCAACACTCGACGGTGTGCTGGAAGTGTGTTCCTCTTGATGGAGAGCTCCAAATTCATCAGGTGTCGTTGGGATACCGGAATTGCATCTAGCCTGAAAATCTCTCTAGATGCTTTTAGATAATTATTTTAGTCATTAACTTAGGCAAGTTATCAAGAATTCCTGACCGTGGTGCTCAGGAATCTGTCTTAGACATGATGCAAGACTGGACAATAGCTTGACAAGTAAAATCAGAATAGGGGCAAGCAATCAACCACGAAAATTTATCTTATCAGTACAAGCATTTCAGTTTTGGAGATTCTAACATGTCAGGAGTGAGCTACGTCGAGCCACTATCAGGTTTATCCGTACATGTCAGGTATCTGGAGTCAGAGATCAAATTCATTCAGTTCAAGTCAGGTACCGGGAGTTCTCAATTTAACAATGTCATTACATTCCATGTTTCGGGTATTCCATGTTCTGGTAAGTGTAGCATCCAGGTTATAAGCAATTAGAAATAACATGCATCATAAGAATTTAAAATTGGGCCAAGCACAAGGGGTAAATAATCCAAAAGAGAACATATAACAAAGGAAAACATTGCTACTATAAGTGCTAGAAGTGCAGGAGACGAGCTGGCCGCGGGCAAGAAACAGGCCGCATGGATCAAACTGGCCGCAGGCAAGAACCTGGCCGTATGGATCAAACTGGCCGCATGGATTACCTCAAGGTCCACTCCTCGGGACAAAGGTTGAGTGAAGGGAATAAATGCAAGGCCAGGAAGTGACTGAAGTGACTAGCCAATAAATCGTGTCAGAGAAGAAAAGAAAAATTCAGGAAAAATTGTGCCAAAGCGGCGCTGAATCATGCATAGCTCGTGGCCGCATAGACGAATTGGCCGCATGCTCCTCTGGGCCACATGCTCCTCTAGGCCGCATGGAATCATGAACTTAGAGAAATTTCTTTCGTTCAAATTTCATACATTTGGCCAAGGGACGCATGTGCAGATTCAGCCATGCGTCCAACAAGATGGCCGCATGCTGAGTTTGGAACGAGCAGTCCAGGCCGCATGCATGCAAAGCAGGCCGCATAGAGCTCCTTTGTCCCAGAACAACAAGTTTCAGTCATGGAAAAACTCCAAGTCCTGAAAATGTGATTCTCCATAAAATTCTCATTTTCAGCCCAAATCCAGAAAAGTAAAGTTCTAAATCACTTGAAATCATATGCTCTCTCACATAGAACAACTAGTTTTGAAAAACAAGTTTTAAGAGATCAAAACCATAAAAATGTCAAGAACACATTAAACTAAAAATGTAGATCTAGTCCAACCAAGCTATCAAAACCAAAAATACCAAGAAGTAAACATGTATAGGAGTTCATTGAGCACAATATAGAATAATAAAATGCAAAAATCCACAATAATTTAAACGTGCAAGTTATTCCTCATTGGCAAGATGTACTTGCCTAAAACCACCACTAACTACTACCACTACTACCAAGGGAAAGGGGAGGGGGAACAGGCCTGGGCTGCTCTCGGCTAGGGAGGAGGAAAGGAGAAGAAAATGAAAAGAGGAAAAAAGTGAAAGAATGGAAAAGAGAGAGAAAGAGGGGTTATATCAAGAGTGATACACTATTCACAAATATAGAAATTATATGAGAGCAGCTAGAGAAATCCAAAAAATATACGAGAAGCAATATACAACAATAGCACACATATACAAGATATGAACACAACATAAGAATATACGCAATAGTGAGACGAGTCTCACAACTCTCACATCCTTAGAAAAATTTCTTCCTCAGAATTTTATTAAGGCACAAGCTATAGCAAGGAGACTACAGGAATCAGGCAAATAAAACAAGCAGCATGGTACGGATGTTAATCACACGCTATAAACTATCTAGAACAAGGCAAGCATGCACAAGACAATATCAGGGTATGGAATATACAAACAAGTATACCTCACGAGTCAAACAGATACGGGTATCGAGCTCGGATATCATCATCGCGCTCCCAAGTTGACTCGTCCGGTGAGTGATGCCCCCAAGCAACTCGAACTAAACGAATGGTCCGGTTCTTGAGAATTTTCTCTCTACGGTCCAAAA
Organism: Iris macrosiphon; assembly: GCA_036927795.1. Taxonomy (NCBI): domain Eukaryota; kingdom Viridiplantae; phylum Streptophyta; class Magnoliopsida; order Asparagales; family Iridaceae; genus Iris; species Iris macrosiphon. Next base: position 166,064,751 of record JAYESA010000011.1, on the reverse strand, counting down.
TGGATACATGCCTCTCCTCATACGAAAGGTCGGTACCAACAATCAATTCCGAATGATCTAGGACATGGCTTGTATCCGGTATGTACCGTCGTAGCTGGGATACATGAAAAATATTATGTATCTCACGAAGCGACGGCGGAAGAGCAAGATGATAGGAAACATCTCCTACTCGCTTGAGAATATCGAACAGACATATGTACCGCGGACTAAGTTTTTTTCGTACACCAAACCTGATGACTCCGCAGGTAAGCGAAATCCGAAGAAATACATGGTCGTCGACAAAAAACTCAAGAGGTCGCCTATGCGAATCGGTCCAATGATGCTGGCGATCTTGTTCTACTTGAAGATGCTTCCGCACTTGCTTGACTACTTCAACTGTCTGGGCTATCATTTCGGGATCAAGCAATTATCTTTCGCCAATATCATCCCAAGCTACATGGGATCTGCACTTCCTGTCATACAGTGCCTCGAAGGGTGTCATCTGGATACTGGCCTGGAAACTGTTATTGTAGGAGAACTCTACCAGGTGTAAGTGATTCTCCCACGAACCACCAAAGTCAAGGATACATGAACGAAGCATATCTTCTAGAGTCTGGATGGTCTGCTCCGACTGATCGTCTGGGGGTGATAAGCCGTACTGAACTTCAGGCTGGTGCCTAGACTCTGTTGAAGACTCTGCCAAAAGTGAAAAATAAATCTTGAATCTCTATCCGAGACTATGCTGACTGGCACTCCATGTAGTCTGACAATCTGTCTCATGTATATCTCAGCTAACTGTTCTATGGACTGGCCAATTCTGAAAGGAAGAAAGTGTGCAACTTTCGTGAGTCGGTCGACTATTACCCAAATAACATCCCTGCCAGCTGGGGATCTAGGTAGACCTATCACGAAATCCATGGTAATATGCTCCAATTTCTACTCCGGAATTGGTAAATGTTGAAGAAGTCATGCTGGTCTTTGATGCTCAGCTTTAATTTGCTGACATACCAAACATCGAGAAACAAATCGACCTATCTCGCGCTTCATTCCATTCCACCAGAAATACTGACGAATGTCTCTATACATCTTGGTTCCTCCGGGATGCATTGAATATTGCGAACTATGGGCCTCCGACATAATCTCACGACGAATGTCTCCGTTAGGTACACAAAGACGATTCCCAAAACAGAGAGTTCCGTCACTGGAAATGCTAAGTTTTGGTCTACGTCCTGCCTCACACTCTGCCTTGAGTCACTGAAGCTTAACATCTGCTGACTGTGCTACCCTGATTCTTTCCACTATACCGGACTACTGGACTGAACTTGGAGACCTGCCATCAATGTTGCGTTGCCACGCAATACTACTTCTACATCCATCTCTTGAAGATCTTTTAAAATCTCTCGCTGCGTCGTGAGAAAATAAGCTCATGCTCTCTGGCTCAAGGCATATGCTACCACATTGGCCTTCCCAGGATGATACTGAAGGTTAAGATCATAGTTTGTCATCAACTCCAGCCATCTTCTTTGTCTCATGTTAAGATCATTTTGGGTAAAGACATACTTCAAACTCTTGTGATCGGTATAAATCTCTACTCGATCTCCATATAAGTAATGTCTCCAAAGTTTGAGTGCGAAAACAACTGCTGCTAACTCCAAGTTGTGCGTCGGATAATTTCTTTCATGATTCCGAAGCTGCCGGGACGCATAAGCTATAACATTCCCATGTTGCATTAGAATGCACCCGTCCCTTGTCGGACGCATCACAATATACTGTGAATCCACATGTCCCGTCCGGAAGCGTCAAAATAGGTGTTGTGATCAATTTCTGCTTAAGCTTCTCGAAAGAGATATGACATGCATCTATCCAATCAAAGCGCACAAGGAGCACCCCGCCTCCAGATGGTGAACACAATGAGCACCCGAGAACTTGAGTGGGTTTCTTCTTCATCACCCACCTGATCTTGTACTTTTTAGGCGTTTAGCCACCGAGCACGTGTTTAGCTCGTGTTTTGGTATTTGATATTCTAACCTGCGGGCCTACATGTAAAGCATATTCTAGACTATAGCTAGAGCTGATCATGTAATATTACACAATGCTAGTTCTTCATTTTGGTAACTAGCTTCATGATCATCTATGTATGTATATTTGGGACGCCTTACTATTATATATTTGGTGATTATATTTCTTGTAACTTGTTGTTTGCTCGAGATTGAGACAACTAGGACACTTGACCCAGGAATGACTGTTGGATTGTAGAGTAAACCCTCACATGTCTAGAAAGTCGTGACCGTATCTCGGGGTATAGAGTGTAACGATCCGTTCCGCTCAAGCGGACTACCGATCCAAATGGCAAATGTGCAACGATCCGACCCGTTTTGCTTCAGCGAGAATACTCGTTTGAGCCAAGAGGATTACAGACTTGTCCCTTCAGGAGAACCGACTTAGGCTTTCAGAGGCTCGCTCGGAGTATCCTTCGACCGAGACGAATCATCGCTAAGGTGGGTGGCTACGGTGAACTTGTCTTTGCTTAGCCAGCACACTTAAAATATGGATGTTTCATGCTAGTCGCTAGGTGAATCACCCCTGCATGTTAATAAGAATACAACGCACCTAGCTAAGGGAATAATCCCAACTTGTATTGCTTGTGCTAGAACATGGAAATAAAATATTGCTTATATACAGACCCTCGCATGCTACCTTTGCCTTGTGCAACTTGACTCCGCTATGCCTCGAGTAGAACGATATGTATATACTCTTCGGAGTGCACTGTTTTATTTGTTACACTGCACGACCCTAGATTATGTCGCTCAGTAAGTCCCTTTACGGTTTCACTCCTCGGCTTACCTTCGGGCCCGAGCCAACGTGAATGCTTAAGTTTCCTTATGAATGCATGCTTGCCTGCTTATATGTTACCATGTAATGTTGCCTCGACTCAATGTTTGTCACACAGAATCATGCCACAATCGAGTAAACACTATCCCTATCGTGCATGCATCTAGTGAGCCAGGAGACTATCAAATAGCTCTTCTGTGCATTGTGAACCTGTAAGTATCCGGGATCGTTATGTCGCAAAGGCAGTCCCCGCACCAGGGGAATGCATCAAGGCAAGTTGAATCACTGAATGGAAATCATGTCAAGTAAATCAAGTATCACAGCTCGTGGAGCAATACTCGTTCAGAGCAAGAATCAAGATTCAAGCATCTCTTGTACTCGTGTTATGGATTGTCTTGTTAAGATGTGAATTTGGATAACCCTAGAGACCTGCATGTTGCGAACAACTTGAAAAATGTGATCTTCGGATCTCAGTTCCACGGGCGGTCTCGGGGCACCGGGGCTGATCTGATCCGGATGGAACTCTATTGTATAGTCCTTTTGTACTAGACGAGGATGGTTTGTAGCGCCACTTGTACTTTCTCGATGCATTCCATTCTCGTCACGGACTAGTGCCCTTTATGGCTATGCCAGCGACCTCTTGTTCATATAGATAAGTCATCATCGCTTAGCGGCAATCCGCGTGCGAGTCATTGTATCTCATCGAGAATATCTGAAACACCTGAACGATCATCGTATAATAATACTTGTGAATAAAGAGCATTTGAACGTCTTATGCAACACACCCGAGAAATCCTTATAACTCGTGCATCCGATATATAATCTCGCACTGAAACACTTGTGTTTGTATATGCTATTGTCCTGAGTTTCATTATATGATGCTTATGCTTGAATTAACTTGGTTTGCCTTGGACAGGGAAGGACAAATGGTAAGTTGGTAAGTCTCGCCGTATTTTCTCTTATATCGCACGGCGCACTGCCACACGAATTAGGCTATTCAAGATTTCCATGAAAATGATCCTAAGGCAACTAGAAAGACAACATAATATATGGTGCACGGAACCTATATTACGTGTTTGGATTTGTCGACCGGGCGAGTAGCCTCCCCACCAGTGCATTCATGTACTGATAACCCACCAGATTGCTTGCAGGGTGCGGGAGAACTTCGTTCGGACAGATGCCTCCTTCGTGCGTGCTAAGGCGTGGAGTTCAACTCTGGAGCCTTGTAGCGTTGCGATCCGGAACTGAAGTACATATACAAGACATAATGTTGGGACATCGCCTATGTATTATTCCACAAATGTAGCCACTTGGCACGCTTTTAATGTTTCAGAGAGAGTACTTGAGCGACTTGTAATCTCGGCCTAGCGCCGCATGTAACACTTATTCAATATCAATAAAAAGTTTGATTTACTTCTATACTTGTGTTATTCAATGCATCCGCTATTGACGACTCTGTGAACTTGTTATCAATCGTCTATGCGTTATAATTTTGCTACACTCGGACAATCTGTGCGACTCTGTAGCTTAGACCTCTTACCGCGAGCATGAACCATGGCCTTGCACGGGCGTGGCTTACGCTCGTGCGGCATCACGTCCAGATGGGTCAAGCGATCGTCCCGCGGGAGCGCTGGAACGGTGATTCGTTCCTAGTGAGGACGACCGATTTGCCTGCTGGAGATCGGGGCATGACATAGAGTACTCTGGTATACGTAGCTGGCTTTGCCCGCCTCTGCTCTCTAGTATTCTTGTTCTAGGGCATGACACGGTTTAAGTGGTGGCCCATGCAGGTCTGAAAATTCAGAAGTGTGAGGGTTTATCATTGTTTAGATGTCTCAATCATGCTAGTCCTTGATCTCCTCTAGCATCGAATTTGTATCCCAGAAATCTTGATTCAACATTTGCTTTGATTCTCGATCTATCATGTCCTTACGATTTGATCCTAGTGTTCTTTATCTTTCAGGGACACTCTTACTGGCCCTTCCGATCAGCCAGCTAGAGTTTTGCCGTAGCAGGACAACCACCAGCCGGTCAGCATCTCTTTACCGTTCAGCCACAATATTCTGAAGCAGAGTCCAGGATGGCTCGAGATGTGGAACAACAGGTCCAACCAGAGCCATCAGTTGTACCTGCAATGACAGTCCCACTAGTACCACCCAATGCAGAAAGTGATACCCAGGCCCTGATGGGGATCATCAGGCAGTTACTAGCATCTTAAGAGCGACGGGGTGACGCTCTCACCAGTCAGTACAGGAGGCCTTAGAGAGGGGCGGACATCGTGCCCCCAACACAGCAATCAACTTCAAGCGCCTCCAACCCTCGTATTTTTTTGGTACCGAAGATGCGATCTCATCAGATACGTGGCTTCAGGATACTGAAGCTATCCTAGAGGCAGCCGGAGTGGCTGACAGAGAGCAAGTATCAGTAGTTTGACTGTAGTTGCTAGACTTGGCCCAAGACTGGTGGGCAGCACAGATGATTTCTCTGACAGTACCCGTCCCTTGGGCCGTCTTGAGCGAGAGGTTCCAGATGAGTAATTTTCATGCGGTATCGCGTTATGATCTTCAGCAGAGGTTTAACAACTTGAAGCAGATGGGAAGGACTGTCGACTACTATGCTACAGAGTTATGCAGACTAAGTCAGTTTGCTTCCACCTTGGTGGTGACTGAATTGGATAGAGTTAGGAGGTTCCAGCAGGGACTTCACCTAGAGATCATATTGACCGTAGAACAGCATGAGTTCCAGACTTTCGATGCCGTGTTGCGAGCAGCAAGGAGGCATGAGTATACCTCCCAAAGAATTGTGGATAGAACTGGAGGAAGGAAGATGACCCACACCTCAGAAGGTTCTCACTCCCAGTCTTTAGCACCAGCCCCGACAGGGCCTTAACCATTGGATCTCCGAGGAGGCCAGCATCAACAGCCTCGGTCCTGCAAACATCACCAACCCGACCCCAGCAACAGAGGACATCTTCTTCAGTAGGGTGTTCTCATTGTGAAAAACCTGGGCACGTATTTTCTGAGTGCCGCAGAGCACAAGGATTGAGTTTAGCATGTGGAGCTCCAGGACACAGTGAGATCTTGCCCACACAGAGCTAGTTCATTATCGTCTTCCCCGACAGGACCACAGTATAGGGCTCCAGTGTCGGCTCAGCAGAACCAGGGGCAGAGGCCTTTGTCGACTCAATCTCAAGTATACCAACAACAGAGGCCACAACAGTATGTGCAGGCCCAAGCCCAAGTACAGGCCAGACAAGGAGGTCCATTGTAGAGAGGACCAGCACCGAGAGGACGAGGTCAGGCAATGGCAGTCACTGTGGAAGAGCAGTTAGCTTCAGGTGAAGTAGTGGCAAGTACCATTCTCTTCAACTCTCATTCAGCTTCAGTATTGTTTGATTCATATGCGTCACATTCTTTTATGTCTGCACGATTTACGACACGAGTTGGTTTAGAACCCGAACCCTTATCAGTAAAACTCAATATACTTACTGGTAACGGTATCGTGGCAGTTGATAGAGTTTATGTATCGTGTCGAGTCATAGTGTGCGGACGAGGATTTTCTGCCAGATTGATAGAATTTTCTATGGAAGATTATGACATCGTCTTAGGCATGGTTTGGTTAAGTGCTCTATACGTGACGATAGATTGCTATGCTGGCAAGGTTATCTTTCGTATTCCCCGAGAAGAAGAAGTCTCATTTTCTAAAGGCAAGACAGAGTCTTCACCAGCAACCTTGAGAATGGCAGTAGCGAAAAAAGTACGATTCTCCAGAGTTGTTGATGAATTCCCGGATGTATTTTCAGAAGAACTTTCAGGCATGCCATTAGAAAGTGAGATTGAGTTTAACATCGATCTACTTTTCGGAACAGTCCCAGTATCAGAGAGAGACTACACGATGGCGCCTTCAGAGTTAGAAGTCTTGTACCGAATGATTGAAGAATTGAGAACCAAGAGATTCATTCGTGCTAGTGGATCGTCTTGGGGAGCTCCGATGCTACTTGTGAAGAAGAAGAAGGCTGCACATCACGATTATGTGTTGATTATCGTACCCTCAATGCGGTAACCATCAAGAATAAGTATCCATTGTCTCGCCTCGAATAGATGACTTGTTTGACCATCTTAGTGGAGCGACCGTGTTTTCGAAGATTGATTTACGATCTGGATATCATCAGATCAGAGTCAGAGAGCAAGATATACCCAAGACGACGTTCATATCAAAATATGGCTATTGGGGGTTTCTAGTATTGCCATTTGGAGCAACCAATGGGGCAGCAGTATTTATGGATCTCATGAATCATATTTTTATGTCTTACCTAGACAAGTTCGTGATAGTGTTTATCGACGACATCTTGGTGTACAGTCGGAGTGAAGCAGAGCACGGACATCATCTTCGAGCAGTTCTTCAAATTCTCAGAGAGCATAAGTTATATGCAAAGTTCAGCAAATACGAGTAGGGTGTTCTCATTGTGAAAAACCTGGGCACGTATTTTCTAAGTGCCGCAGAGCACAAGGATTGTGTTTAGCATGTGGAGCTCCATGACACAGTGAGATCTTGCCCACACAGAGCTAGTTCATTAGCGTCTTCTCCGGCAGGACCACAGTATAGGGCTCCAGTGCCGGCTCAGCAGAACCAGGGACAGAGGCCTTTGTCGACTCAATCTCAAGTATACCAACAACAGAGGCCATAACAGTATGTGCAGGCCCAAGCCCAAGTACAGGCCAGACAAGGAGGTCCACTGTAGAAAGGACCAGCACCGAGAGGACGAGGTCAGGCAATGGCACTCACTGTGGAAGAGCAGTTAGCTTCAGGTGAAGTAGTGGCAAGTACCATTCTCGTAACTCTCATTCAACTTCAGTATTGTTTGATTCAGATGCGTCACATTCTTTTATGTCCGCACGATTTACGACACGAGTTGGTTTAGAACCCGAATCCTTATCAGTAAAACTCAATATACTTACTGGTAACGGTATCGTGGCAGTCGATAGAGTTTATGTATCGTGTCGAGTCATGGTGTGCGGACGAGGATTTTCTGCCAGATTGATAGAATTTTCTATAGGAGATTATGACATCGTCTTAGGCATGGATTGGTTATGTGCTCGATACGTGACGATAGATTGCTATGCTGGCAAGGTTATCTTTCGTATTCCCCGAGAAGAAGAATTCTCATTTTCTAGAGGCAAGACAGAGTCTTCACCAACAATCTTGAGAATGGCAGTAGCGAAAAAAGTACGATTCTCCAGAGTTGTTGATGAATTTCCGGATGTATTTTCAGAAGAACTTCCCGGCATGCCACTAGAAAGAGATTGAGTTTAACATCGATCTACTTTTCGGAACAGTCCCAGTATCAGAGAGAGTCTACACGATGGCGCCTTCAGAGTTAGAAGTCTTGTACCAAATGATTGAAGAATTGAGAACCAAGGGATTCATTCGTGCTAGTGGATCGCCTTGGGGAGCTCCGATGCTACGGTGAACTTCTCTTTGCTTCGCCATCACACTTAAAATATGGATGTTTCATGCTAGTCGCTAGGTGAATCACCCATGCATGCTAATAAGAATACAACGCACCTAGCTAAGGGAATAATCACAACTTGTATTGCTTGTGCTAGAACATGGAAATGAAACATTGCTTATATACAGACCCTCACATGCTACTTTTGCCTTGTGCAACTTGACTATGCTATGCCTCGAGTAGAACGATATGTATATACTCTTCAGAGTGCACTGTTTTATTTGTTACACTGCACGACCCTAGATTATGTCGCTCAGTAAGTCCCTTTACGGTTTCACTCATCGGCTTACCTTCGGGCCCGAGCCAACGTGAATGCTTAAGTTTTCTTATGAATGCATGCTTGCCTGCTTATATGTTACCTTGTAATATTGTCTCGACTCAATGCTTACCACACAGAATCATGCCACAATCGTGTAAACACTATCCCTATCGTGCATGCATCTAGTGAGCCAGGAGACTATCAAATAGCTCTTCTGTGCATTGTGAACCTGCAAGTATCCGGGACCGTTAGGTCGTTAAGACAGTCCCCGCACCAGGGGAATACATCAAGGCAAGTTGAATTACTGAATGAAAATCATATCAAGTTTACATCTAAACGATAATCATGTCAAGTAAATCAAGTATCACAGCTCGTGGAGCAATACTCGTTCAGAGCCAGAATCAAGATTCAAGCATCTCTTGTACTTGTGTTATGGATTGTCTTGTTAAGATGTGAATTTGGATAACCCTAGAGACCTGCATGTCGCAAACAACTTGAAAAAGGTGATCTTCGGATCTCAGTTCCACGGGCGATCTCGGGGCACCGGGGCCGATCCGATCCGGATGGAACTCTATTGTATAGTCCTTTTGTTCTGGACGAGGATGGTTTGTAGCAGCACTTGTACTTTCTCGATGCATTCCATTCTCGTCACGGACTAGTATCTTTTACGGCTATGTCAGCGACCTCTTGTTCATATAGATAAGTCATCATCGCTTAGCGGCAATCCGCGTGCGAGTCATTGCATCTCATCGAGAATATCTGAAACACATGAACGATCATCGTATAACAATACTTGTGCATAAAGAGCATTTGAACGTCTTATGCAACACACCCGAGAAATCCTTATAACTCGTGCATCCGATATATAATCTCGCATTGAAACACTTATGTTTGTATATGATATTGTCCTGAGTTTCATTATATGCTGCTTGTGCTTGAATTAACTTGGTTTGCCTTGGACATGGAAGGTATGCTCTTTCCTGAGTTATTCATGGTGATTTTATATAGGCTACAAGATTCGTGACCTAAGACTTGCATATACATAGATATCATTATGACTCGGGCGCACGGGGCAGAGCAACGCTGCAGTTGCAGCACATTCTGCGCACCCAACCAGTTTATGTGCACTGGGGTGGGGCTGACAGGGTGTAAAAGCCACACGGGGCAGAGAAACCGTGCAGTTGCAGCACTTCCTTCGCACACAAGCAGTTTCTGTGCACGGGCGTGGGCCTACTAGGTCGTATCGAGGGCCCGGGGGCGAGCAACGTGAGCGCCCAGTGGCAGATTCTGCCCACGGCGTGGGCCTGACATGCTGTATCGCGCGCACGGTTTCGCGTTGTGTCGCGGCGCCAAAAACGACAAGCTCCTCGGGCACTTTGGTCCCCCGGAGTCAACCTCCTAATAAAACTGCAAATCTATTATAGGGGGAAGGTGGTGTTCGCGAAGGGTTTCGTCGCGCGCGACAAGCCCGTTCGCACGGAGGCGAGGATTTCGACGATCCCGTGCTCCACGATGCGTCCGACGCGGATGACCCATGCGCGCGGCGTCGCGCTTTCAGACCTGCATGGGCTACCACTTAAACCGTGTCACGCCCTAGAACAAGAATACTAGAGAGCGGAGGCGGGCAAAGCCAGCTACGTACACCAGAGTACTCTATGTCACGCCTCGATCTCCCGCAGGCAAATCGGTCGTCCCCGTTAGGAACGAATCACCGTTCCAGCGCTCCCGTGGGACGATCGCTTGACCCATCTGGGCATGATGCCGCACGAGCGTCACGCCTGTGCAAGGCCGTGGTTCATGCTCGCGGTAAGAGGTCTAAGCCACAGAGTCGCACAGATTGTCCGAGTGCAGCATAATTATAACGCATAGGCGATTGATAACAAGTTCACAGAGTCGTCAATAGCGGAAGCAGTGAATAACACAAGTATAGAAGTAAATCAAACTCTTTATTGATATTGAACAAGTGTTACATGCGGCGCTAGGCCGAGATTACAAGTCATACCCTCAATGCGGTAACCATCAAGAATAAGTATTCATTACCTTGCCTCGAATAGATGACTTGTTTGACCAGCTTAGTGGAGCGACCGTGTTTTTGAAGATTGATTTACGATCTGGATATCATCAGATCAGAGTCAGATAGCAATATATACCCAAGACGACGTTCAGATCAAGATATGGCCATTGGGGGTTTCTAGTAATGCCCTTTGGAGCAACCAATGGGGCAGCAGTATTTATGGATCTCATGAATCGTATTTTTATGTCTTACCTAGACAAGTTCGTGATAGTGTTTATCGACGACATCTTGGTGTACAGTCGGAGTGAAGCAGAGCATGAACATCATCTTCGAGCAGTTCTTCAAATTCTCAGAGAGCATAAGTTATATGCAAAGTTCATCAAATACGAGTTTTGACTTGATCGTATTTCCTACTTGGGCCACATCATAGCCAGATGTGGAGTGGAGGTAGATCCCAAGAAGATAGAAGGACATGTGAGGGTTTACTCTACAATCCAACAGTCATTCCTGGGTCAAGTGTCCTAGTTGTCTCAATCTCGAGCAAACAACAAGTTACAAGAAGTATAATCACCAAATATATAATAGTAAGGCGTCCCAAATATACATACATTGATGATCATGAAGATAGTTACCAAAATGAAGAACTATCATTGTGCAATATTACATGATCCGCTCTAGCTATAGTCTAGAATATACTTTACATATAGGCCCGCAGGCTAGAATGTAAAATACCAAAACACGTGCTCGGTGGCTAAACGCCTCAAAAGTACAAGATCATGTGGGTGATGAAGAAGAAACCCACTCAAGTTTTTGGGTGCTCCTTGTGTTCACCATCTAGAGGCGGGATGTACGGGAGATCCTGCAGTGTTGCTCCGAAATATGGCCATACAAAACCAGTGGGGCCAAATCCCAAAACAGCAAAGTACCACAAGGGAGCCAACTTAGGAGCTTAAACCAGCATGTAAATATTCAATAACGTAAGAAAATATAAATAAGGGCAATATGTAAATAAGCAGTTTCAGAAATTAGTAACGGATACAGTTTATGATTAGTAGCTTGATGATCCAAGACAAGACTAGAAAATATGCAATCACGGGCAAACAGGACCTACGGCTTACTACCATTAACTAACTAGGGTTATCACAATCCTGATTACTAACAAATGCAATTGAGATTCCATACAACCATATGACATGCATTTAGTTTATAATATTATAAAGAGTAAATAACATAGATTAATTAAGTACAAAGTATTTTTCTGGTAAATTGCAACAATCGACGGTATGCTGAAAGTGTGTCCCTCTTGACAGATAGCTCCAAATCTATCAGGTGTCGCTGGGATACCGAAATTGCATGTAGCCAGAAAATCTCTCTAGATTCTTCTAGATAATTATTCTATTAATTAACTTAGACAATTTATCAAGGATTTCTGACCGTGGTGCTCAGTAATCTGCCTTAGACATGATGCACGATTGGATAATAGCTTGACAAGTAAAATCAGGACAAGGGCAAGCAATCAACCACGGAAATTTATCTTATTAGTACAAACATTTCAGTTCTGGAGATTCTAGCATGTCAGGAGTGAGCTACGTCGAGCCACTATCAGGTTTATCCGTACATGTCAGGTATCTGGAGTCAGGGATCAAGTTTATTCAGTACAAGTCAGGTACCGGGAGTTCTCAGTTTAACAGTACCATTACATTCCATGTTCCGGGTATTCCATGTTCTGGTAAGTGTAGCATCCATGTTATAAGCAATTAGAAATAGCATGCATCATATGAATTTAACTAATTGGGCCAAGCACAAGGAGTAAATAATCCATAAGACAACATATAACAAAGGAAAATATTGCTACTATAAGTGCTAGAAGTGCAGGAGACTAGCTGGCCGCAGGCAAGAAACATGTCGCATGGATCAAATTGGCCGCAGGCAAGAAGTTGGCCGAATGGATCAAACTGGTTGTAGGCAAGAAACTGGCCGCATGGATCACCTCAAGGTCCACTCCTCGGGACAAGGTTTGAGTGAAGGGAATAAATGCAAGGCCAGGAAGTGACTGAAGTGACTAGCCAATAAAGCGTGTCAGAGAAGAAAAGACAAATTGAGGGAAAATTGTGCCAAAGCGGTGCTGAGTCATGCATAGCTCGGGGCCGTATAGACGAATTAGCCGCATGCTCCTCTAGGTCGCATGGAATCAGGAACTTAGAGAAATTTCTTTCGTTCAAATTTCATGCATTTGTCCAAGGGGCGTATGTGAAGATTCAGTCATGCGTCCAAAAAGATTGCCGCATGCTGAGTTTGGAGCGAGGAGTCCAGGCCGTATGCATGCAAAACAGGCAGCATGGAGCTCATTCGTCCCAGAACAACAAGTTTTAGTCATGAAAAAACTCCAAGTCCTGAAAATGTGATTCTCCATGAAATCCTCATTTTCAGCCCAAATCCAGAGAAGTAAAGTTCTAAATCACTTAAAATCAGATGCTCTCTCACATAGAACAACTAGTTTTGAAAAACAACAAGTTTTAAGTGATCAAAACCATAAAAATGTCAAGAACATATTAAACTAAAAATGTAGATCTAGTCCAACCAAGCTATCAAAACCGAAAATACCAAGAAGTAAACATGTATAGGAGTTCATTGAGCACAATATAGACTAATATAATGCAAGAAATTCACAATAATATAAACGTGCAAGTTCTTCCTCATTGGCAAGATGTACTTGCATAAATTCACCACTAACTACTATCACTACTACCAAGGGAAAAGGGAGGGGGAATCGACCTGTGCTGCTCTAAGCTAGGGAGGAGGAAATGAAAAGAAAATGAAAAGAGAAAAAAAATAAAAGAATTGGGAAGAGAGAGAAAGAGGGGTTATATCAAAAGTAGTTAACACTATTCATAAATCTAGAAATTACATGAGAGCAGCTAGAGAAATCCCGAAAAATATACGGGAAGCAATATTTAGCAATAGCACACATATACAAGATATGAACATAACATAAAAATATACGCAATAGTGAGACGAGTCTCACAACTCTCACCTCCTTATAAAAATTTCGTCATCAGAATTTCAATAAGGCACAGGATATAGTAAGGAGACTACATAAATCAGGCAAATAAAACAAGCATCATGGTACAGATGTTAATCACAAGCTATAAACTATCTAGAACAAGACAAGCATGCACAAAACAATATTAGAAAATTTTTTTTATTTTATTTAGTGGAGTATATATATATATATATATATATATATATATATATATATATATATATATATATATATACGGTTTGGTCGGTTCATTTTTGAGCCATTTTTAAGTCGTATTATAATGGAGAGATATATTTTGACTATATTTTTAGCTTTTTCAAATACAAAAAAGAAAATTTGATAGCAATACAATTTTCTATATCTATGGAAAAATGAGTAAATAATTGATTTTTTTTTTTTTTTTCATTCCTTCATACGAACCAAACGAGCCTTATAAGAGAATAGTCTCTGCAGTTTTGGCCGTCTACAATCGAGACGAGTTTGGCTAGATTGATGTTTGCTCAAATGTTCTTTTCTTAAATAAAATCGTCCAAACTTGAAACTACAAGAAGGTTTGGGGATAAATTGGTTGTTTTTCAAACTTGGAGAGGGTGCATTATATTGAAGGACCATGTATATATTTGGGATATTATCTGTGTAACTAGACTAGAGATGCAACAAAAGTAGCACATTGGCTTGATAGATTTTGTTTCTCCTCTAAATTTTATCATCTAGAGATCCCTGGATGGTTCGACTCTCTTCTTGTTGTATGGCTCTTGGGAGCAGTGTTTTAAAAATCGGATCAGAGATCGATCCGGCCAAACCACGCGTTGGGTCAAACTGGTTCAACCAGTTGGTTCATCCAGTGGTTCAACCACTAGGTTAATCTAAGTTGTCGAAGTTTAATTCCTTATGTACACTAATTTTTACAAAAGTATTTATTTACAATAGAATTTTGGAAAAACAATGGGTCAACATTGAACCGGATCAAAAAAATGATCGATTTACGGGCCAAACGGTTGAACCGGCCGGTTCGATCCGATTTTTAAAACAATGGTTGGAAGAAAGGTTCTCCTAAGATCCTTATGAAAACTTCTCTTTATGTAACTTGTATTACCAAAAATAAAACTAAATACTTGAGTATTTTTAAGGCAATAATCTTGTTACCAGGGATCAGATTGTGGCAGGTAGGCACGGTGCTTAGTAGTCCGACCACTCCTCTTCGAGAGAAAAATTATATATATATCAATTAAACACCTAATTCAAATTTTTAATCGAATTTAGATAAACACGAGATTCAGGTCAGGTAGGTGATCTAAGCATTCATCTACTCACAATGCAAGGCCTTGCGAATGAGCTACAGGTACTGATCAGTTTTTATTGATTATATTGTCAAGATATGCACGATCCACTTGCATTCCGGGTTTGAGTCTGAGCTGCGTTTCGTTTTCCAAGGCTCCAGTCTGGGCCGACCCGGTCCGCCTTCTCTTCGGAGTAAGCCTGGTCCGCTCCGACCCGACCCGTTTCGGTAAAACTCGGTCAAATCTGATCCCGATCCGGTCCGATACACACCCTTAGATGTAATTCCTCTTACTCTAGGTCTTTTATTCTAGATGTGGGTTCTACAAGTTTCCAATTATAATTCCAATACAATTAAATAAAAATTAGCTAAACTTTATACCATTTCGCTTGTTTTCTCTAATTTTTTCCACTTGTAAAATGAACCCTTAATAGAACTGATGGATGATTTTGATTCAATACCAAGCCCAAAAATATGAATAGGAAGTTGGCCCAGCTAATGGGGCTGGTGAGGAATATAACCTATAGATTCTAGGTTCAAAATTGAGACCTTAAAAAAAGTCAAAAAATGTACGTTGGCGGCCCTGCCAGTGGGGCTGTGAGTGATAAACTAGAGGTCTTGGATTCATGAGGCCTTAAAAAGTAAATTGTAATAACAAAAAGAAACCAAAAATATAGGTCAAATTTGCTTTTCTATTCCAATATTCTTCTTTTTGAAATACCTCGAATTTCTGGTCTAGTTCTATGTATTTTTTGTTTCCTTTTTTTTTCTTTTCTTTTAACCATACGTGAAAGTGGAATCAACGGTCGAGGTTGGAGATCCCCGGGATGTGATCTGTGATGCGGTAGAGAAGCTCCATGCCCATCTATTAGTCATGGGCTAATCAAGAGGTATAAGAATAGAATCAGTAGTACTGAAAAATAAAAGAAAAGGTTGAATTGTCCTAATGGTATTCTAACTATAATGTTAAAGAGAATTTTTGACACCTTAGCTTTCTACTGTTTGATTTTGGAATCCAATTTCGTAAATTATTTCTTTGAAATATTTTTTTTTGTCAATTTTAAAGCACATCGGAACGATTTCAAAAGAATATTGGTAATACAAATTTGTATATTGTATTTTTTTCTTTTTTACTAGCAAATACGATGTGCTATACAATTGACAAATTATGCTTTAAAAGAATAATTTATGAAATTTTGGCGCCAAAATCGAACAATGAAAAATGAAGGTACTAAAAATGTCCTAATGATGTAGTTGAAGTGTCATTAAGATAATTTACCCTTAAAAAAATCTTAGAAAAAGTCCAATAGACCAGTTCCTAAATTTTTGATGTTCAATGTAAAATATCGTGTACTGAAATGCAAATTATATATCGCAGGGCTTTCTTGGGAGCGTGAGCAATTACTGTGCACAGAATGCAATATATGTCCTGTTTTAATAGTGAAGAGTTTCCCAAGGAGAAGTAGGTATTGTTCAGACTTCAGAGTGGTGATGGTTGTGCTTGAACTGCCTATAAATGACAAATTGGTCAGGTTATAATATACAGAAAATTTACTGTGGCAAAATAAATTTATGTTAAATTCATGCAAACGAAATAAGTTTGGATAATTTTAAAATAGAGAGCCAACAGTGTTGGCAAAAAAAAAAAAAAAAACGAACACGTAGGTAAAAAAGTCAAAAGTGGACCCCACAAGTCCAAATTCTTGGCAGAATTTGGCCTTGTGGGACCCGCGGATTGGTTTGGATGGTTGGATTTTGTTTGGTTGGTTTTATTTATTTAGTTAGTTTAGTTTTGGAATTTGATTTAATAAAATATATTTTAACGAAATAAAATTAAAATGAATTAATTAAGTAAAATTTAGAAATATTTTTTTTGAAATTTGCATCAAGAGCATCAAAATTTGTATAAATTTTATCTAAAGCATCAAAGTTTAAAAAATTACGAAAAAAAATATCAAAACGTCCTTTGGACGTTTATATTTTTTAATATTATATTTCTATCGTTAATTTTCTCGTCGTTAACAGACGTTAAAAAAAAAAAAAAATCTGCCGTAAGAATATTACGTCTGCCGTCGAGCAGACTTCGAGCGACCATAACTATTTGTTTTGAAGTCGTTTTTCGTTAAACAATAAGTCGATTTGTATGTTTTCGACGAGAGTAACACAAATCGTGTAGAAAAAAAAATTTATCCTAAGCAAGACGCACATGTTACAGACAAAAATATAAATTTTAAAACTTTAAAGTATCATAACTTTTGACTGAGAGATCGAAACAAGGTTCAGTTTGTGCCAAAATGGCCGTATTGAAAAGTACTACGGGATAAACTGTTTCACCGTTTGACGGATTTCTCAAATTTTTAGAATCGCAAAAAATTGATGTTTCGACCTTCAAATTTTACTTTAGGTCATTTTATTTTTGAATATTTAAAATTTACTGTAGCGAAATAAATTTATATTGGATGTGGGGCCCACGGATTTAAAACGATATTTCAACCTCCCAAAAAAAATTAGGAAAAAATTTAACAAATTTTTTTTAATTAATTGTTTTATGTCAACTATCAAAAAAACTAATAAAACAAGTAAAAAAACCAAAATAAAACTAAATAAATTTAAATTAATTATTTTTGTTAAAATAATTTTTCTTAAATATAATTACAAAACTAAAATAAATAAATAAAACATAATTAATTAAAACAAACTAATAAAACAAACCAAGCCAACCAAAGCAAACCAACCAAACAAAAAAAAACCATCCAGCCGAACCAGTGGACCCCCCAGACCAAATTTTCGTCAACTGTGTTGGCTAAAATTGTCTCCGTCCCAATTTCAGCCAACAGTGTTGGCAGAAATTGGCTTGTGGGGTCCACTTTTTTTTTTCTTTTTTTTTGTCTACGTGTTTTTTTTTCTTTTTTCCGTCAACACTGTTGCCAGACTCTGTCTCTATTTCAAAATTATCCAAACTTGTTTCGTTTGCATAAATTTAATATAAATTTATTTTGTTACAGTATAATATATGGTTAGTGGCAACGTTTTTTATAATTTTTCTTTTGTTTTGCTTTTGCTGTCAATGTTCTGAAATTTGTATGATTATAAAAGCCAACCCTTTCTTCCATCCGAACAGTAGCACAGTTCACCCCAAGTTAGACAGTATTAAAATAGTCAAAATCGCGTAAATCGAATAAACCGGACGTTTTTATACTTCTCTTCTGTTTTGCTTTTGTTGTGGATTGTATCCACAAACACTTCCTCCCAGCCGAGCAGTAATTGTGCAGTAAAATTCACATTTGGTAGGGTTTAAAGATTTTTTTTTTTTAAAAATTATTTTAAATAGCTAAATTCAAAAACTCTTTGAAAAACTTTACGGATTTTTTCATTTAAAGTAATATAAAATTATATATTTATAAAAAACGGGATAAGTTTTGGGTAATTGCGGAGGGGGGGACCACTCGCCAACTCAGTTGGCGAGGTGCTGAGTTGGCGAGCATCTCGCCAACTCAGTTGGCGGGGCGCCCTCCTCGAGGGGCCGCTCGCCAACTCAGTTGGCGGGCCATGCACCGTTGGTAAATTAGCCGTTGGCCAACGGCTATATTCACTTCCTATAAACCCCCCCCCCCAAACACTCCTCACACCACTTTCTCCTCCTACCCCAAACACTCATCACACCACATTCTCCTCCTATTTTCACAACTTCCTCCTCTTGATATTTACTAGCGATGGCTACCCGCAATGACGGTCGTATTCCTGGCGGACCGACTACCGCGCTTATTATTAAGCAACGTGAAGAGCACATTTCTAGTCAGATATTTACTGGCGAGGTAATTTTTGAAATTACAAGTTGCCAACTTTATTAATGTATATGTTTTTTATAATGCCTATGTTTACTTTATTAATGCATATATTTTTTATAGTTATACGACCATGATAATGCTTTACGAACCCGGATCCACGTACATTGGCAGTCTGAAAGGAATTATCGTACGTGGGAGCTAAATTCGGTTCAAAAGGCTTTGGTGGAATCCTTTGGATTCCACTATATAGATCGTGTTAGATATTTAATTCACGATCTTCATTTAGTTGTAAGCCTTGCGGAGCGTTGGTGGCCAGAACGCAACACTTTTCAACTCCCATTCGGCGAGATGACGATCACCCTTTTTGATTTGGCGAATATACTAGGGTTACCTATTAAAGGTAACGCTATATATTTTGATCCGCACTTAAAGGGATCTGATCTGATCCGGAGTTATCTTGGTGTTAGCCCTCCTTTAGGTCTAAAAGACGGCAATTATGTGAAATTTTCATGGCTCCGTGGCAACTTTATAGACCTACATCAAACTATTGATGGGGTGGTTGATGTAGATGAAAATCGGGTATGTATTTTTATTAGTAAATTTGTTTATTACTTAATTTAGTGGTGCAATTCTATATAACACTTAATATTTGCAACAACCTGAGATAAACCTTCCCCCACAAGGTCGACTTCTTATGGAGGAACTTGTGACTCGTGTTGAGCATCTGGGTATTGGACGGGAACCGGAAATGCCTCCAGTACAATCCCGTCTTCCACCGGACTATCCGACCGGCTTAGTACGACAGAGACACTCTCGTCGTCGTCGGCGGCGGGATACTGCTGAAGCGGGCCCGAGTGACCAGTATGCTGAAGCGGGCCCTAGTGACCAGTATGTTGGAGCGGGCCCGAGTTACCAGTATGCTGGAGTGGGCCCTAGTTACCAGTATGCATGAGCGGATCCGAGTTACCAAACTGCTGGAGATGAAAGCTACCAGATATTCACACAATTTTTTTCGACTCCATCAGCACCGCTGCCTACCCAAACTCAACAAGACGAGGACGATGATTAGTAGAAAATTTGTAACATTGTATGATTACAATTTTTGTATGATTTGTAATGGTTTTTTATTACAATATTTGGGTATTGAACAATTCTATTTTAATCTCTCGGTTGACTAGTACATCTTCTTCGGTTGTGTCCCATAGCACCACAATTACTGCAACGTAGATCTCTTGTCGATGAATCCTGGGGTTTGATGCGGTTCTTCTTTGGTCTTCCGGCTTTACGTCTTACATCTGGCACCCCAATTTGTCCTCTTACCAAAGGACCTTGGATTTCGTAGGGAACTGGAATTGGCTCCATTTTATGCGCGTATACAGCTTTCAAGTTTTCCGTCGAAAATACTGCAGGATAAAAAGTATCAATACTAATATTGCAATATCTACAAACAAAACATGCATGTATACATGGTATATAAGTATGGTACCATTTAAAACATGTACAAGATTTGTCAGTTATATTAACAATATAGGTTCTACTTGTTGCACGGTCTATTATTTCAAACTTATAATTATCTGTCACGACCCGCACCCGGAAATTCGGGCACGAGTGCGTGGGTACGTCCAGCCTACGCCGCAGAATCGGCGGTAGTACGCTGTCTAGGTCAAATCCAGATTTACTAACTAGCTCATTCACAAGTAACATAGGCAAGAAAAATAGCAGGAAAAGAATGCTAAGATTTTATAACCAGAATATGATAATCAGATCCAGAGTTTATTACAGAACCATAGATTATATCGGGGACAAACCCGATTACTAAGATGAAAGAAAATAAACAACTAATGCTAACTACTCTGCAGGAGTAGTCTCCTGGGTGGGAACCGGCTCTGCAACTGTATCACCTGCTGGCTCATAGGGTCCATAGTAGGTAGGGGCAAGGTTCTCGTCATCGCCTAAACAACGGATCCAGTCAGGAAAGGAGCAAAGTACACAATGCACAACAAGATTTAAGCTAAATATTTGTGACAGGTAGAAAAATAACTGACTAAGCATCATGTTGAGAATATGCGTAAGTAAATAGTGAAATTAACTGAGAAATAATGCTATAAAACAAGACTAGAAGTAAAGTATGATTAATTGCTATAAACCAGAAATACGAGTAAAACAGGAAAAATGTGACAGGAAATGTAACTGTAACAAGACAACAAGAACTGCAACAAGACATGAACTATGTGCGTGAACTGGTGTATTTAGAATACATAGTTGGCATGTAGGGGTTTATAAGGCTAATAAGGCCGTCATAGACGACTAGTGACTAGGAACAATCAAGTATAAGGCTGATGGTACAGTCGCGTACCAGCAGCTAGTAACAGGACCTGGGGAAGGGTAAACTACATGCCTCCTAGTATTCTCCCACCCGACATGAAAAAGCAAGACACGAAATACATTATTCAAGACATGAAATCCAGTGTTCTAACTCTACATATAATCATCAATGGTACAAATGAAGCAGGGAATTTATTTATCACAATATAAAGGTTAAACTTGAAGTGCAGGTACTTGCCTGTTGTTTGGATCTGATTAATTTGGTTCTTGGGGAAAAAGTCCAGAGATGAGTCCAAAAGCTGAAATAGACATTACCATCACGCTCAGAAGATGTCAAATAGCTAGAAACGCCTGTCCTTGGGTCCAATTTGGAGACAAGGGCAAAAACGGTAATTTCGGGTCAAAACGGGGTCCGCCGTTGGGCCCGCTTTGCACCGAAAAACGCGTCCGGGTCAAAGGTCTCCAAATTCACCAAACTTAGTGTCAACAGGTCAGGAACGCTGATACGAACCCAACGGAACTTCCAGACTTGGATTCCGATGAGCCGAACACAAAATCGCCCGTCGAGCGGGGCCTGTGGGGCCCACGACACGCGATTTCGTCAACGTTCTCAGAATCGAACCAAACTTGACCCACAGGACCAGCGTATTGCTACGAGTCCGATGGCGCAAGTTTCGTCTCGATCCGACGTGTGTGCACTAAGTTAGGGTAAATTACAGAAAAGGCGGATACGGGACGATGTCCGCGGATACGCGTTGATTCCGGTGTGCACGCACACCCGAATCAGCTTCCACGAAAACTCACACGTCCGTATCGACGATGCGTACGTATCTGTGAAGACCGCACGCGACCAAGTCGTCCCGTTTGGCGGGGCGGACTCAGTTCCGGGGTGAAACAGGGTCTGGTTTTTTTCCTGTTTTTGGATCGCGGTGTGCGATCACCACAGGACGCGATGTCCCGAACAGTTTGTCCGGACACCGAGAGGGTCATACAGGCTTCCCAACGCAATTTACGGAATCGAAAACAGAGCTACGAGCAAGAAGATACACGCACCTGAA
Organism: Iris macrosiphon; assembly: GCA_036927795.1. Lineage (NCBI taxonomy): Eukaryota > Viridiplantae > Streptophyta > Magnoliopsida > Asparagales > Iridaceae > Iris > Iris macrosiphon. Next base: position 166,042,665 of record JAYESA010000011.1, on the reverse strand, counting down.
GTGGACCCGAAAACAGGGTCGATTCGTGTCCGACACGTGTCGGACACGGGGCTGAAACCTAGGGTTAGGGTTTACTGTGCTGAGGGGATTCCGGCGAGGGGCGGCGCTGGGCGGCCGGGCTGCGGCGGAGGGGGCCGGTCGGGGGTGCAGCGGCGCACTGGGGGTTCGTCGGCGGCGGAGACGAGCGGCCGGAGGGCGCTGTTGCCGCCGCGGCTGCTGCTGTGAGCTTAGGAGAGGAGGAGGGAGCTGGCTGCCGTCAGCGGGGCAACTGCGGGAGGAGGGGACGCGGCGGGCTCGTCGTGGCGGGGGAGGGTCGTGGCGGTGGTTGGCACGGCGAGGCGGGCGGCTGAGGGGGAGATCGGGGAGGAGGAGGAGGAGGGGTTTATAAAGGGGGCAGCGGCGGGGCGAGGGGCCGAGAGAGGCGGGCCGGGGGGTGAACGTGGGGTGAGGCGCGGCGGAAGCGGCGTCGTGGCCGGCTGGGCGCGCGGCGGGCGGCGGAGAACGCGGGGGCTGAGTCGTGGGGAAGACGGGTCGGCGGGTGCGGTCGGGTCGGGTCTGGCGGATCCGACCCGACCCGCTAGGAAATGGGCCGGGTTTGGGTTCGGGGATTTGGGCCGGGCTGGGTTCGTGGGCCGGGCTGGGTTTATAAAATATAATAATAATAACTTTTAAAAATCAATAATTAATTTAATAATTAATTAATTAAATAAATAAATACTTTTTAGGCATTTAAAAATAGGTCCGGGGCCCGATAAATTCCAGAAAAATTACCCTAAGTCCAGTTTTTCATTTTACACCCAAAAATATTATTTTCATAATATTTTAATATTGTTTATTATCAATTAAAAATCATGTAATAATTCAAAACCCTGATTTTAATTACCGAAAATTCCCAGAAAATTCTAGAAAATTGTGAAAAATCCCAATTTTAATATTTTTGAAAAAATCAGGGGCTTACATTATCAATAGCTAATATTTCTAGGTGGTTCTTCTCTTTGATAATAGAAGCCATATTTTTTAACATCTTCGGACAATAATCTGTGTCTATATTTTCAGTAAACTTTCTACGATTGTCATGAAGTGTAATAATCTTGGCTCTAATACCATCGAGAAGTGTTGTTATTGGCTTATCTCATAATTTCTTAATCCAGCTGTTGAAACATTCAGCAAGATTAGAAGTGTTAATATCTAATCTAGGACAAGTAACATACGTTGTTATCCAATGTTCAAATCGACGACTTTCATCGTTTACACCAATAAGCCAATCGTACAACACTATGTTCTCGGCTTTAATTATATCAAACACACTCTCTGCATCCGTTTTATTATATGATCTAGCAAGCGAGTCTAACAAGCGTTGAAATACTGGTTCTTTTGTAACTTTTTTCATGTTCTGTTTAAAATGTTGAATACAAAAAAAATGAGGAGATACAGGAAAAATAGCACGAACAACATTTATTAATCCCTTTTGCTTGTCAGATATAAATGAAATTGAACTCCAATCATTAAAACAACTTTCAAAAGATATTTTAAGAGAATTTAAAAACCAAGACCAAGAATCACTATTCTCACCTTCAGCAACAACATAAGCTATATGATATAATTGATAGTTAGGATCGTGAGCACAAGCAATAAATAAGATACCTTAATATTTAGACGAAAGAAATGTAGCATCAGTACTAATAATTGGTAAACATCCACTTAAAAATCCATCAATACATGACTTAAAACAAATAAAAATTCGTTCGAAGCTATTGTTTTCGGTAGTTTTAATAAAACATGTACTACCTGGATTTGTCTCCATAATTCTATAACAATACTCCTCAAGACTAGCGTATGCCTCATCATAACTACCATTAATTTCAGCTAATGCTGTCTCTCGAGCTCTCCATGCTTTGGAATAACTAACTTGTATACGGTGCTCCCTATATATATCTTTAACAATTTGTGATGGACTGTATGACTGGTTATCTCTAATAATGTCAATTATCATGGTCTTAATCCATGAAGCGGTAGCTAGTCGATGACGTCCTGTACTAAGTCTTCCTAAACAAGAATGACGATTTTCTAATGTACTAACTTTAACTATATCGCCATTTCCAATAGATTTGACATATACTCTCCAATTACAATTCGGTTGATCACAACTATATATAATTCCACGAGCATTATTCATAAGACTAGCTGAACAACTAAAATTATATTTAATTGCTAAATTACTTATAAATCTTCTAAAGTGAGAACGACTAGGAAATGATTGTCCCTTAAATAATTCATCAGTGATAGCTTTTACAACATCATCATCTACCGTATAATCTACATTTTCAACTAAATCATCACTATTTTCATCGTCGTTGTCACTATCATCATCATGGTTAGATTCATCTGATGAACGACCTTCTTGGATAAATGAAACTATTTGTTGAGAAGAACTAGCACCCGAACTAACATGCTGATATTCAGAAAAATATTTATTATTTCTACTATCTAAGGTTGCTGCTACTTTAATAACATATATTTTTATATAGCGTGATTGTGAATTAATCTCAAGAATATAATTCCATGCATCTTCACTATCTATCAAAAAACAATTAGAACAGAAAATAGACTTCAGAATAAAATCATAATGAATAGAACAACGTTCAATAATATGATTACGTATATTTTCAAAACTAATATTCGGGTAAGTTGAAAAAATTATACTTTCTCCTCCTTCGTAATTTAACCCATTTACTTTACCGCCGTGCGAGCATACAATTCTTACGCTACGATCCATGACGGTTGAGAACTTTTGCTACAGAAAACAGGAGGAGGAAGCTGTGAAAATAGGAGGAGGAATCTGTGAAAATATGAGGAGGAGTAGGAGGAGGAGAATGTGTTGTGTGAGGAGTGTTTGGGGGGGGGGGGGGGGTGGAGGTGTTTATAGGGGTTGGAGGGAGCCGTTGGAGGGAGCCGTTGCCCAACGGTTGGGTAGCCAACGGTGCATGGCCCGCCAACTGAGTTGGCGAGCGGCCTCTCGAGGAGAGTGCCCCGCCAACTCAGTTGGCGAGATGCTCGCCAACTCAGCACCTCGCAGTTGGCGAGTGGTCCCCCCCTCTGCTAATTCTCCAAACTTATCCCGTTATTTATAAATATATATTATTTTATTACTTTAAATGAAAATATCCGAAAACTTTATTGTTTATTTTTGGTATTGCTAGAAATAGCAGGGACTACAAATAGTCTTTTGCTAGAAATAGTCTTTTGGATTGGAGTCTTTTGATTGAGATATATCAACTTACATCTTATGGACCATGTTTTTTTTATATGGATTGTAGTAAGATATGTATAACTTACATCTTATGGACCATGTTTTTTTCATATGGATTGTAGTAAGATATGTATATGACATTCAAGATTCTAGGCAGATTTTTTATTTTTTTTATTTTTTTTGAGATGTCCGACGATACGCACGAGACTTTACGTATGCTCCGTTGTATGTCATTTGGGTCCACTGGCTTCACACTTCCTCTGCGGTTTGATCCGCGACCTCTGTCCAGACAGGAAGGTTATACCTCTTCTCACTGATCACAAGAGTCCGGTTTTTTTTTCCTTCTCAAACCAATATACTAAATTGCATAGGTAGTATTTTAATATAGAAGAGAATATTATTCTTTCTATACATTTTGGAAAGAATGAATGAATCCGATAAAAATATTCTTGATAATTTTATAATCATGTAATATTCATACTATTGACAATAAAAACAAAACTAGAGCGGGAATGAAATAAGGAACATTGCCATTGTCTCTCTCTGCATCCAATGTCTCTTTGGATGATTTAACTATCAGAAAATTACTTAGACAATAATAAACTATATAAATATTATGTATATGATAAAATGATTGGAAAAATATATAAAAGGATGCATTCATTCTGTCATTACTATTGGCAGGTTTCACAGGACCACCAATAGCATGGACATTATGAAGGTTTTTTTAATTTATTTCGATGCTCTCATATCATCAATAACATTGGTGGTTTGGGTTCTAGACCGCCAATAGCATTGGAATTTTAATGGTTTTTTTTTAAAATGCATAGCACATAATGTGTAAAAAGTAAGAAACGGTAAAATTTACAACGGAACTCGAATCTCACTTCTATCCATACTTCTTCTACTGGTCTCGGATACACATGATAAGTTTTGTAAAATGATAAACTATTGCACCCTAGCAAATGACTTGTAATCTCTACTCGATTCCTAAGATGTACTACGCTCTCCTTTTTGTTGTATCCTCTGTAGTCTCCTCTGAGCCCCCTTCATCACCACCATCCTGATCGTCCTAAGACTCCTCTTGAGGTTTGGGCTATATAGGTATCGGAGTTGATGGAGTCATGTATACCCGAGTATATGGATCAACATCCATCGCGCATAGTAATCCCAATTCCCACGAGCTTCGTACTGTGAGGTGCCCTCGCCAACATGTCGGTCAATCTCTCTATCACGATGGTGTGATGTGCCATCTCTATCCTGACATTGTGTACTCTTCCGGGAGTATGCCCGCCCGTCTATGACTGATGGTGCCTTCAGGATAAACTGGTGGCATATCAAGGGGGTAGGGGTCATCTAAGAAAATTTGCAACATCTTTGTAAATTAGCCCATGGATCTACATTTGGGTCTTGGAATGCTTGCACCAGTATAGGGGGTCTGAAAGCAAACTTCCACAACGTGTCTCAAATCTGGAAGCCTAATCAGAAAGCAAAGTTCGGACTCTTACAGTTGTATTTTCTCTATCACGAATGTAACAAAAAAGGCTCACGGAGCATCATTTGCTTCAACCCAAACTATCACATAGCACGATCAACTGGATAAAACATGATATATCCGTGGAATATGACATAATATCTATAAAGTCTATGCTGACGTGTAGTGTGAAATATCTCATCCAAAACACTACAAGGTTGCCATTTAACCTATTATATGTTCAAAATGAACATAAAAAGATAGTAAATTAAGAAAAATAAATTAACTACACAAACGTGTACTAAATTTACCTCTGTGTGGACCATTGTGTCAAACATCTTTTGGTAAAGCGAGACCACCTTGTATGAACAATGTACCACATCTATATTCACGGTCATCCACCGACGAGTTTACGGGAAGACCCGCTCATCATCAGTAAATATACTCACTAGCCTACCAACACCGAAATGCTCATAGGACCAAATCTACAAAAAATATACAAATATCAATTAGTGAAATATGTACATGACATATATTAACAAAAAATTACTTTCTTCATACTTGTAATAATGTAACGCAACCACATATGTTACTTCAAATGCTACATGTGGGAGAAGTCACAAAACTCGCCATCTGGCTATATAAGTAAGCTAATGTAGCTGCACCCATGCATGTTATGTAGGTGCACACAAATCTTCTAGTAATGGCAAAAGATGCACAATGACCTTATTTTCCGATGTGTTAGAAAATATAAATACACCACAAAATAATAGTATGTATGTCATGGTGCGATCTGAAAATATCATTAAGGATTTTTTTTAGCTAAACTAAATAGTATTTTAACATGAAGTAATGCAAGGAGAAAAATACCAGATAATTATCCATGGAAACTGTTGTATACCAATGTGATAAATATAGATAAAGTTGGACCGGAGCCAAGTAAATATGGCATAAGTTCCTTTTCTTAAATCCGTCGCTCCATACCAAGATATGTCTTAATCAGCTCAAAAGCATCTTACTCATCATCCAAATATACCCGGTCACCTATAATGGATAATCTAAAATCTGTGCAGCATCTGCTAAAGTAATCGTCATCTCTCTGACGTGTAGTTGGAATGTGTTGAGTTGGGGTCGCCAACGTTCAATGAGACTCAATATCAAGTCTCTGTTATGATGCATAATTCGGATCGAGTCAACATATTAATTGAAACCCAAAGGCTTGAATTAAGACATTTTGCACACTAGTCAACTCCTATAAAGATCGCCAATTGTCATGCTCCCTCAAACATTATCACTAACTACTATACATTAATTAAAAACTAGGAAAATATACCTCTTCGAAATATATCAACCACGATATATGGAACTCACATTGCTGGATAATGACATGACTAGTGGTTCTATCAGAGGTATACATCCATCGTTTTGGCTAACCATCTCTAGCTAATATAATATTAGATTTTTTTAGATTTTGGGAGTTTCTAGTATTTTTAGGGTTAGGTTTAAGGGTAATGTTGAAAAAACACTAGGTTTTAGGGTTAGGGTCTGCTTTGTAACAATGTTTTCACCGGTTTTGGGGTATTTTTGATTTTGCCGTTTATGAAAATCCATGCTTGTTAATTTTTTTAGGCGCCAGTTTTCGTCGGCTTAAAAAACCTCTCAAATCCGGTGTAATATAATTTTTGGTGGCTTTATAAACATCCTAAATTGGTAGGTTTTGAACGATTTTATTATTTTATTACATTTATATCCTCACCAAAAATATATAATTATAACTATTAATATCATATCCTATATTTTCTTTCTTATTTGTTTTTTCTTCTATTTCTTCCAAACTATGACTATTTTTTCGGTAAATTTTAAAATCCTTCTCCTACTTTTGTCCAGCCTTGCCCCCCCCCCCCCCCCCCCCCCCCCCCTATTTGCAATCTTGTAAGTGTTCCTTTCTAAACTTGTTACACATTTACATGCTTTATTTTATTTTATCATAGTTTATTTTCGCAAGGGTTCTCTAGGTCAAAATTGTTTGTATTCACTATGTTGTGCTATGTTTGTGATTTTTGCAAGATGGTTTTCGTACAATTTATTTCGGTTCTCTCGCATTCTCTTGATTTGAGAGAACAATTTCTGCATTTTGTTTACAACGCTTTGTGTCAGTTAATTGTGGCTGTTTCAAATTCCTGTGTTATTTTTGCCATGTACCTAGTTAAATTTAAATCACAGCGGGACTTTAAAGAAGTTTATTCCGTCTATCTCATATTCGACTTTGGCGAAGCGCAAATTTGATAAATTCCACCAATATTTCATTCATACCACCAAATCTAAACATATGCTGAGATTTTGCCTATATTGTACTCCCAAAAACAATTTTGGATACTGAGGACATAAAGTGCAGTAGATATCACAAATTTACAAAAATAGATTACTTTTTCCATAATTTCAATTTTTTAAAAAAGGATCTTACAGAATTCACCATCTTCAAATTTCACAATTTGCTTCCTGAATAAACATTATTACATGCTGCAGTTAAGTTCCAAATTATTTATATTTAACACTATTTACAACTCCTTCCAGCCAAGAACAGATTTACTGCTGCTATGCTCTGTGATTTTGCTGCGTAGGAGATTTCACTATCAGAACTGGACACTTGACGTTCCGAACACAGTGGTCACTGACACTCCCCAGTAGAGCCCTGAAATCAACAAAGGGACAACCAAATTTTAATTTCCCAACTATTGAAACCCCACAAAGAAATGAAAGGAAACAAAAACTCTGATAACCTACCTCTTAATGAAGCCATAACCATGGCTCCCCATGACCAGAAGGTCGGCTGCAAGCTCTTCGACCATGTCGCAGATTATCTTCCTTGCGTCTCCCATTCGCGTCTTCACTTGAACCTTGATCTGATGATTCAAAATCAGCAAAAACTTGATTGCATGAATGCTATATTTTTCCATCAGATATGTTGGTTCTTCTTATTATGAGGTGATCAATGGTCGAGTTCTCTAACATCTAGGGATTTGGTTTATTCGATTTCAACCGAATCGAAATAGTCAAAACCCAATAAACCGAAATTCTAAAAATTCAAAACCGAACTAAATTTAGCCAAAATCGAAACCGAATAATCGATTCGGTTTACCCTGTTGGGTTATTTCTATTGTTTAATCGGTCGAGCCCAAAGTTGAAACTGTTGGAGTGGGTGGGTTTTCCAACCTATGTAGAGAACACTCCGGAGGGCGACGAGCGTCGTCTGTGCGTCAGAGAAGCTCGGGGAGGCGACAAGGGCCATTCGAGAAGTCAGAGAAGCTCGGGAGCAGCAAACAGGGGAGTGGGGGGTGTTAGTCTCGAAGTCAAATCAAAGTAGAGGAGGTCCACAAAGTATAAACTCACACAAGAGTTCGTCTCTACAAAAGTTGGTGTACTGCGACTCACTCGACAGTGCCTCTACAGTAAAAATAACTCCACAGCAGCACAACACCACGAACATGTTACAAACAGACAAAGGAGAAAAAAAATAAACACTACAAGGAACAGAAAATCGTTCTTCTCTTTACGTTCGCAGACGCTACAACGAGAAGGAACGGGAACAAGAAAAGAAATACAAAGAATTGAACTCCTACTGGGGTGATCAAAATCACCGATGCTCAAGGCAAGATTCGCGCTATACGACGAACTGCCCTCAGGATTCAGCAAGTTCACACGAGAACTTCTGGAACGCTCTTGGTCACCTTCGGATCACTAGGAAAATACTTTGTGGAATGGCGCTCATTGTTGCCACATAAGCTTTAGTGCTATCTAGTTTTTTTGGTTCAGTTGGAATTTCTCAACCCCTCAAATGAAAGAGGAGCACCTCTATATATAGAGAAAATCAGCACCTATGCGGCACGAGAATGCACGTGTCGCATATGCGCTAAAGACCAGATACCAAGGCGCATGCGTTGCCTCCGCCGCATGCGCCGCCAAATGCCAAAAGTAGCCGCTGAGAGCAGACAGTGCCGAAAGCAGCAGCGTGCACAAAAAACCACGCACCGCAGTAAGCTGCCTGTGCCGCTCGTGCCGCACGCCGCCGCCAACAACAGATCATGTCCCCTCCACATCAGGTCGCATAGCGCCTAACCGCATAGCTCCTGACCGCATAGCTCCTGGCCGCATAACGCATGGCAGCATAGCTCCATGTCGCATAGCTCCTGGTCGCATAGCGCCTAGCCTCATAACTCCAGGCCGCAAAGCACCAGGACACAGCTCCACAGCAGCATAGCGCCATGAAGCATGCGCCCGAGCAAGCAACCGTGCATGCAACTTGCACATAAAATGAGGGCACGAGCGCCATGCGACGATGCTGACGATGCGACGATGCTGACGTATTAAGTGCAAAGTGTGCCAATAAAGTACCATTTTCGCCCTTGAGCCCGAGCCTGAGTCCGAGTCCGAGTCCGAGTCAGGGCTTACCTCCTAAGAAAAATTTCCCAAAGGTGGTGACAAAATAAATATTGTCATAAAGGGGTTCACACTTAATCCCTCTAGAAAAATTAACCCACATGGGCCATCACCCCATGTACATATACCAGTACTAAGAAAAGTTATATATTGAGATATAGACATTGGTGGTTTTTCGATGTGGGACTAAAAACTCCCAAAGCAAAGTAAAAATCACCAACAATCCCCTACATATATCACAATATATGGTTGAGCGTCCCTCACATCTCATCATGCATTAGGATAGATGTCGCCCACGACTTGAATCTTCATGCATGGGTCAAACAACTGTACGATACCATAATGGACTACACCTTAAATTCTGAACCATAGTTGATGTTCTTTCCACTCGCATAATGACATCAGTTGTGCCTCCGGTCGCACATTAAAGGCCCTATGCTGACTTGGTTTTGGTGTATGTATCTTGGGTGTCTACAAGTTTACCCTCAAGAGACAGCCTATATTTCTTTTTTATACACTTAGGTGAGTTTCTTTCAAGAGAGTTTAATATTTTTCAGCATGAAGTATTGCGCTTCCGTGCAGTGCTACGCCGCTGTGACATGACTCGTAGCCGAGGTTAACTATCTCATGTGGTGTCACCCACAGTAGCATGAGGTTACTAGCCTCTTAGTAGTGATGTACTACATCCCAGCATGAAGCCTTGTGCTTCCGTGCGGTGTTACGCAGCTGTGACATGGCTCGTAGCCGAGGTTAACTACCTCATATGGTGTCACCCACTGTAGCATGAGGTCACCGGCCTCTTAGTAGTGCTCTGCTACAACTCTCTACCTTTTCAACATTAGGCTACATGCCTATTTGTGGTGCTACTACCGCTGTGACATGGATCACAGTTGAGGTTTTATATTTTTTACCTCATCGTGGTGTCACACCACTATAACATGAGATACATGTCCCTTGTAGTGTTGAACTAAACTTGCTTCCTGCAGCGCACGTCGGACATTCACTCTGCCTGAGAACTCATTAAGGCGTCAAAGCCAACCTTACACATGAATTATTCTATAGAACAAAATAGTATATTACAGTGATTTTGGGTACGTATCCCACATTGTCCATAAGGACTACCCACTGTACCTGATATTTTTCCATTCAGTAGTCCTCCCTTGAACCAAAAGCTAGATGCCTAGTAGATTTCTCTTTGAACTAATAACATAAAACTTAATGGTGGGATTACAAAGACACAATATCATAGATCCTTCAAGCCTATTTTATCTGCTGTGTCTTCGACTAGCTGGCACTTGAGACCCTTAGTGAACGAATCTGACATGTTCTCCTGACTCCGAACATCCACCACTGCAATGACACCAGTTTTGATGAGATTGTTCAGTGCTCTGTGCCAAAGCCGCACGGTTTGCTTCTTTCCATTAAAGAGATTATTAGATGCTACTGTTGTAGCTGCCTGGTTAACATAGTATATTGGTATAGCCAGAATCAGTACGCCAACCATTGAAAGATCGTACATGAGCTCCCGAAGCCATTCTGCTTTATCTGCTGCAGCTGCAAGTGCATAGAACTCAGACTCCATCGATGAGCTTGAGAGCATAGTCTTCTTCTTCGACTTCCACGATATGACAGCTCCTCCCATTGAGAAAAGATATCCTCATATGGATCTCTCGCTCTCTTCTTCTAAGTACCAACTAGAATCACTGAAGCCTTCTACCACTGCTAGATCTCCGATGTAGTAAAGTACAAACTTCTGAGCTTTCTTGAGGTATCTCATCACCCTCTTCACAGCTTTCCAGTGCTCAACACCTGAGTTACTCGTGAATCTACTCAGCATTCCCACAACAAAAGTAATGTCAGGTCTAGTGGCATTTGTAGCATATATCAAGCTCCCGGTGACGCTAGAATACTCCAACTGTTTGATATTTTTTTTATGGGTTAGGCTTCAGTTTTTTGTCACACATATATGGAGTATCAATTCCTGGAAGATCCTAATATCCATAGCGTGTGAGCATCTTCTCCATATAGTGAGCTTGTGATAAGGCAAGCCCAGCTTCTGTCCGGATTAACTTAATCCCAAGGATGACATCTGCATCTCCCATGTCCTTCATACTGAATTTAGACGAGAGGAACATCTTTGTTTAAGTGACACATTCTTTATCCGTGCCTAAGATTAGCATGTCGTCCACATAGAGACAAACGATGATACCTCTATCACCAGCTAACTTTGTGTACACACACTTATCAGTTTTTTTGACCTTGTAGCCATTTGATCTGATAACTTTGTCAAACTTCTCGTACCATAATTTGGGAGCTTGCTTCAGACCATACAAAAATTTTACCAGTTTGCAAACTTTGTCTTCAAGACCTTTGACGATAAACCCTTCTGGTGCTGCATATAAATATCCTCAATCAGTTCACTATTCAGAAATGATTTCTTGACGTCCATCTGATGAATCACCATTTTGTGAATAGCACCTAGAGCAATCAGCATCCTGATAATAGTCATCCGTGTAACGGGAGCATAGGTGTCGAAGTAGTCAACCTCATGTATCTGAGAGAACCCCTTGACCACTAGTCTGGCCTTGAACTTGTCAGCAGTTTCGTCTGCTTTCATCTTCTTCTTAAAGATCCACTTGCATCCGATAGGTTTAGCTCCTTCAGGTAGATCGACTAACTTCCAAGTATTATTAGAAGTTATCGAGTCAAACTCGTCATTGATAACCTCTTTCCAGAAAATAACATATCTGGTCTTTATTGTCTCATTATAGGTAAGCGGATCAACTTCCACATAATAGATAACATAGTCTTCTCCGAAGTCCTTCGGCCTCCTCACTCGCTTTACTCTCATCTTAGCGGATTCTGGTTCAAATGTTGTCTCATCAACGATAATTTTTTCTTGGAATACTTTTCTCTGAGAGGTACTTGCCTTGTCTGTACTAGAAGCATTCTCTGGGACATCCGCGAGAACAACATTCTTGTGCCTAGCAAACTTATCTTCAAAGAATTCTGTGTCGTAAGATTCTATAATATGATTAGATTCGATATCAAGGAACCTCCGAGCATCACTCTTATCAGCATAGCCCAGAAATATGGTCTTCGTAGTTCTCGTTCCCAGCTTCTGAATCTTGAGGTCTGGAAGCTTCACATACGCCAGACATTCCCATACTCGAATGACATTCAAATTGGGTCTGACCTTGAACCAGAGTTCATGAGGAGTAATGTCAGATGTCACGAACGGTACTTTATTCAGAATAAACGTAGCTGTAAGCGCTACTTTTTTCAGAAGCACTTTGGAAGTCCTATTGTTAGCAACATGGAGTTCACCATCTCTGTCAGCGTCATGTTCTTCCTTTCTGCTATACCATTAGATTGGAGAGAATACGGAGCAGTAGTTTCGTTGATAATTCCATGTTCTTTGCAGAATGATGCGAATTCGAAGGAACGATATTCTCCGCCTCGATCACTTCTGAGTCTTTTGAGTTGTTGACCGGTTTAACATTCTGCTTCAGCCTTGAAGTCCTTGAACTTCTTGAATGTTTCATATTTGACTTAAGAAGATATACAAACGCGTACTTCGAGAAATAGTCAATGAAAGTGATAAAATACTTCATTTCGACTTTTATGGAGAATTGCTTGAAGTCACAGATATCTGAGTGTACCAACTCCCGAAGATCTGTGCTTCGGTTCACTCTTTTGAACGGCTTCCTGACGATCTTCGTATGCGCACAGACTTCACATTTCTCCACCTTCTTACCCCCATATTTGGAGATAAGGTCTAGACTAGACATCTTGTTAATGCGTTTATAATAACATGTCCTAGTCTATTATGCCACAACTCAAGAGAATAACCAGAAGTAGAGACTGCATTGATATAAACAGAAGGAGTTACAAGCTGCAGTTTAAATATTCCTTCGGTACAGAAAACTTTTTCGATGTATATTTTCTTGTAGGACATCACCATCTGACCAGCATTAATATCCATCCCCAGGCCAGCCTTGCACAACAGACTCCCAGAAACCAGATTCTTGGTGATCATTGGTACGTGCTTCACATTATCCAGTATAAATGACTTTCCAGAAGTCAGCTTCAGCACTACCGTCCCGATCCCCAGTACTGCAACTTGAGACTTATCCGCCATCTCGACTTTCTCAGAGGTAGGCTCGTACTTGACAAACAACTCCTTCTTAGAGCACACGTGGCAAGATACACCAGTGTCCACCCACCAGTCAGTATTCACGCAATGTGACTCAATCTGCACAATCATAGCAACTAGGTTAAGCTCGCATTGCTCTTTCGGTTTAGGCTTCGACCTGCAGTCGCTCTTAGAGTGACCCTTCTTGCCACAGTTGTAGCATGTCACATCAGTCTTTGGCTTTGGCTTGAACTGAACCGACTTCACCTTCAGCTGGTTGAAGTCCTTCTTCTTCTTGTTGTAGGAAAATTTCTTCTTTCCTTTAGAGTCACTAGCATGTACCATGTTGGCCTTAGACAACTGCTTGTACAAGGAGTCCAACTTCAGTTGCCCCATGGCTTCATCTTCAATATGAATCCAGTGAAGAAGATCTTCGAGCTGGATCTTCATCTTTTTATGGTACATGTCAGTCTTGAACCTGATCCAGCTTGGAGAAAGTTTGGTGATGATAGCCCCCACCATAAATTTATCTTCCTGCTTTATGCCCTCTTCCTCCAGTTTTTTCTGCATCTTCAGAAGTTTCTTAACTTATGGTAACATCACATTCTCGTTCTTAAATTGCAAAGTGAAAAACTTCTCAACGAGTTGGATTTTAGACATTTTTTTGTCAGTTTTGTATTGCTTCTCAAGATATTCTCAGACATCTCTTGCCTTCTCCTTCTTGCTGTAGGACTCTGCCATCGAGTCGTCCATAGCATTGAGAATAAATAACCTGCAGAGGTCGTTGTCTTCCTTCCACTTGGAGTGCACATCCTGCGTCACACCAACTGCAAGCTCTCCTCCATCTTCGGAAATGGTAGGTTCAGGATCAACCAACACATAAGAAACTTTGACAAGATGAAGATTCAAAAAGATCTTCCTCTTCCAAATATTGTAGTGTTCGCCATCAAATTTTTTAAGCTTGTGAAAGCTAGTATCGAGAAGGTTTGAGTGATTGTCCATTCTAACTTGGATCGTGCCTTGAGAATGTTAGTCCCGAAACCAAATCAAAGTAGAGGAGGTCCACAAAGTAGAGACTCATTTAAGAATTCGTCTCTACAAAAGTTGGTTTACTGTGAGTCACTCGAGAGTGCATCTACAGTAAAAATAACTCCACAGTAGCACAACACCACGAACAGGTTACAAACAGACAAAGGAGAAAGAAAAAAAATACTGCAAGGAACAGAAAATTGTTCTCTCTTTATGTTCGCAGACGCTACAACGAAAAGGAACGGGAACAAAAAAAGAAATACAAAGAATGGAACTCCGGCTGGGGTGATCAAAACTACCGGTGCTCAAGGCAAGATTCGCGCTATATGACGAACTGCCCCCAGGATCCAGTAAGTTTACACGAGAACTTCTGGAACGCTCTTGGTCACTTTTGGATCACTCGGAAAATACTTTGTGGAATGGCGCTCACTGTTGCCGCATAAGCTCTGGTGCTCTCTGGTTTTTCTGGTTCAGTTAGAATTTCTCAACCCCTCAAATGAAAGAGGAGCACCTCTATATATAGAGAAAATTAGCACCTATGTGGCAGGAGAATGTACGTACCGCATATGCGCTGAAGACCAGATACCAAGGCGCATGTGCCGCCTCTGCCGTATGTGCCGCCAAACGCTGAAAGTAGCAGCTGAGAGAAGACAACGCCGAAAGCAGCAGCGTGCACAGAAAACTACGCACCGCCGCGTGCTTCCTGTGTCATTTGCGCTGCACGATGCCGCCAACAACAAATCATGTCCCCTCTACATCAGGCCGTATAGCACCTGGCCGCATAGCACCAAGCCGTATAGCTCCTGACCGTATAGCCCATGGCTGCATAGCTCCAGGCCGCAAAGCACCTGGACGCATAGCTCCACGGCCGCATAGCACCACGAAGCATGCGCCCGAAAAAGCAACCGTGCATGCAACTCGCGCATAAAATGAGAGCACGAGCGTCATGCGACGATGCTGATGTGCTAAGTACAAAGTGCGCCAACAAAGTGCCACTTTGCACCCTTGAGCCCGAGTTTGAGTCCGAGTCGCTAAGCCCTTCCGGGCTTATCTCCTAAGGAAAACTTTTCAAATGTGGTGACAAAATAAAGATTGTCATAAAGGGGTTCACACTTAATTTCTCTAGGAAAATCAACCCACATGGGTCACCACCCCATGTACATATACCAATACTAAGCAAAGCTATATATTGAGATATACACATTGGTGAATTTTTGATGTGGGACTAAAAACTTCCAAAGCAAAGTAAAAAATACCAACAGGGAGGCTGCTGGAAACAGGTCTACCAAGTTCGGATCGAACTCGGTTTCCCAGGCCAAGTTTGGGCCAAACTCAGTCTGGGTGCTCCAGAAGCTCCATAGAGCTGTTGTTTCGTTTACTCGTAAATCACCGACTCGGGCCGAATTTGGTCCGAGTTCGGACGGAAGGCTGAACAAAATTTTTGAGGTATTTTATACATCGTTGGATCGTATCCTATGGTTCAGGTTGGTTGCGAAATTAGGGAGTTTAAGTTAGGTTTTTTCTAACCCTAACATATGCAATAAGCAGAGAAAAAGAAGGCAAGAGTATCATTGCAACTTTGAGAAGAAGAAAGAATGATTGGAGGTCGTTTCGAAGGAGGAGATCAATTTTAAATAATTTCTCATTGTCTTCTATCTTCGTGGTGTAATCTACTTTCTATTCCCAAGTATTGTGGAAGTTCATGTTGGATCGGGAGGAGCTTGTAGAGGATGTATTTTATTTATTCCATTAGTGGAGGTTCTTCAGGGTTGGACTCCGATCGTCCCGTTATTTTTTCTATCTAGATTTTTCACGTAAAAATCTCTGTGTCTGCGATTTGTGTTTGGCATTTATGGTTTGTACATTTTTCTCGGTTCTCTCGCAGGTACTCTCTGGGTTGGGGAACGATTTTCGCGTTTCATTCTCAACAAAGTGGTATCAAAGCCAGGTTCTAAATTTTAGAAGGGTGTCAGGAGTTGACAGGCAATCCAGGGAGGAGAGATGGACGCGAAGCCGGTGCACATGGTAAACCAGAACGGTACCAACTATCATTATTGGCGGAACAAGATAAAGAATTGGTTGTTTGTCAAGAAGCTGCATCTACCGGTATTTGCTTCTGAGAGGCCCAGTGACAAATCCGAAGAAGACTGAAAGTTCGAGCATATACAGGTGTGCGGATATATCAGGCAGTTTATTGACAAGAATG
Organism: Iris macrosiphon; assembly: GCA_036927795.1. Lineage (NCBI taxonomy): Eukaryota > Viridiplantae > Streptophyta > Magnoliopsida > Asparagales > Iridaceae > Iris > Iris macrosiphon. The sequence goes on along the minus strand of JAYESA010000011.1, from coordinate 166,026,134 downwards.
TGTACAATCACGTTGCCAATTTTAGCACGCAAAGACACTGTGGGATAAGCTGGAATCTTTGTATGCGAAGAAGATCGGGATAAATAAATTATTCCTGATCCGGATGATGATGGGTTTACGGTACAAAGATGGAGCGTCCATTACGGATCATTTGAGTGAGTTCCAAGGCGTGGTGGACCAGCTATCCTCGACGGGAGTCAAGTTCGGTTCAGGGACTATGGTTACTGTGTACATTGCCACACTCGTGGGAGACCGTACAAGTGTCTATGATCGCTTCTGCTCCGAAAGGCGTGGTCAGTCTGGAGTTTGCCAAGAGCGGGGTACTGAATGAAGAGATGCGGAGACGTTCTCAGGACACTTCATCCACATCCCACTCAGAGGCGCTAGTTTCAGAGAGCCGCGAAAGGGAAAAAAGCAGGGGTCTATGCGGTGGCAGAGACAAAAGTAGGGGAAGGTCCAAGGGTCGGTAAGAGGACTCGGAGTGTTACCATTGTGACAAGAAGGGCACATCAAACAGAACTGTTTGGCTTGGAAGAGAGAGAAGAAGGGCGACAAGGGAAAGCAAGGCGAGAACACTACAGCGACGACCTCGGTACATGGAAGCGATGTGATCATTATAGGTGATGAGGTTGTCATGAACCTCGCATGCGATGACAACTCTTGGCTGGTGGACTCAGTTGCTTCAGTGCACGTATCTCACAACATGACACTATTTTCTACTTACACAACAGACGACTGTGGAGTGTTGAAGATGGACAATGGAGATATGTCGAAGACAGTTGCCATTGGAGATATATATTTGAGGACAAAGACGGATGCAGTTCTTGTTCTCAAAGATGTCTGTCATGTCCCTGATATCTGTTTCAACCTGGTGTCGGTTGAAAGGTTGGATGACGAGGGTTTCTTCAATCTCTTCGGGAACAGTCAGTGGAAGCTTTCCAGAGGTTCGATGGTGAATGCCAGAGAAAGCAAGAGGTCCAAACTTTACTATATGGAATGGAGTGCACAGGGGGCACATGAGGTGAACACAGCTACTGATGCATCTACTGAGTTATGGCATAGGCGGCTCAGCCATATCAGCGAGAAGGGGATGAGATACTTGGTGAACAGGAAGGTGATTCCAAGACTGAAGTCTACAAAATTGGATAGATGCACACACTGTTTAACGAAAAAACAAAATATGGTGTCTTTCCAAAGTCACCAAAGTTCAAGAAAGTCAACGTTGCTCAAGTTGATTCACTCGAATGTCTGCGGTACTATGAAGGTAAAATCTATTGGTGGTGCTTTTTATTTTGTAACATTTATTGATGATGTTCCAGGAAGGTTTGGGTCTATGCCATAAAGACCAATGATCAGGTGATGCCCACTTTCAAAGAGTTTCAGGCCTCTGTTGAAAAGGAGACGGACAATAAGCTACTATGTGTTCGGTCGGACAATGGCGGCGAGTATATCGGTCCATTTGATGCTTATTGCAGAAAGTAAGGGATACAACACCAAAAGACTCCACCAAAGACACCGTAGCCCAACGGTGTAGCGGAGCGCATGAACAAGACACTGGTGGAGAGCGTGTGGTGTTTGCTGTCAGAAGCAAACTTGTCGGACAGCTATTTGGGTGAGGTACTTTACACAGCTGCTTATGTTATTAATTTATCTCCTAGTGCTCCTTTGCAGGATGATGTGCCTGACAAAGTATGGTACAAAAAATAGCCGTCATACAATCACCTGCGAGTGTTTGGTTGCAAGGCCTTCGTGCATGTACCGAAGGACGAGAGATCCAAACTTGAGCCGAAGATGAGGCGGTGCGTCTTTTTCGGCTACGGTTTGGCTATAGATTCTATGACCTAGTGAGAAGAAAGCTCTACAGAAGCAGGGACGTGGTATTCGAAGGACGAGAGATCCAAACTTGACCCAGTTGAAAGAACGCTGCTGGAAACAGGCCTACCGAGTTCGGACCGAACTCGGTTTTCAAGCCGAGTTCGGACCGAACTAGGTTTTCAAGCCGAGTTCGGGCCGAACTCGGTCTGGGTGCTCCAAAAGCTCCATAGAGCTGTTGTTTTGTTTACTCGCAAATCACCTACTCGGACCGAATTCGGTCCGAGTTCGGTCGACGGGCTGAACGAAAATTTTGAGGTATTTTATACACCATTGGATCGTATCCTACGATTCAGGTTGGTTGCGGGATTAGGGAATATAAGTTAGATTTTTTTCTAATCCTAACATATGCAACAAGGAGAGAAAAATGAGACAAGAGTGTCATTGCAACTTTGGGAAGGAGAAAGAAGGATTGGAGGCTGTTTCGGATGAGGAGATCATTTTTTGGTAATTTCTCATTGCCTTCTATATTCGTGGTGTAATCTATTTTCTATTCCTAAGTGTTGTGGAGATCCGTGTTGGATCGGGAGGAGCTAATAGATGGTGTATTCTCTTTATTCCATTAGTGGAGGTTCTTTAGGGTTGGACTCCGATCGTCCCGTGGTTTTTCTCATCTGGATTTTTCACGTAAAAATTTATGTGTCTGCGATTTGTGTTTGGCATTTTTGGTTTGTGTTTTGCTCGGTTCTCTCGTAGGTACTCTCTAGTTTGGGAAACGGTTTCCGCGTTTCGTTTCCAACAGAAACTGTAGTTAAATTATATGAAAAATTAGAAATAAATACATTAACCCTCCCTATTTTTTATGGGTATTACATGAACCACCCTTATTTTAAAAAATAATTACACGAACCATCCATCTGCTTAGGGTTATAACGCTTCATAGAAAATATAAAACATATGAGTGGCCTGTGTAATTAGTTTCAAAATAATAGTGTTTAGTGTAATAAGTATAAAACATAGATGTAGTTAACATAAATTTTCCTGAAAATTGTAATTTGTATACACATATTTGTCGTATTTAAAAGTTGTACCCAATGTTGAACTATTAAATTATCAAAATTGGACTTCAAAATATATACATAAAATTGTTATTTTTAAAATATACATATTTTTAATAAAAAATATGCATAGAAATAAGATTATTTATATAATTGTATAAGTCTTATTCGATTTTCGGTTTGGACCGAAACAGAAACCAAATAAATATTTTTAATATTTTTAAAACCGAAATCGGATCGAATTTTTTTTTTTTTTAAACTGAACCGAATCTCTTATTATATTCGGTTTTTCAATCCAAAACAGAATAATGCTCACCCTTACTTAGTACTTACATTGCCATAGCTCTTGCAGATATTCTCAGCCTTTTCTAGTACAGAATTAGCGAGTCCTACGCTGTAACGATCCATAGCTGTAATCACTTGTTCCTGGAACATGTAACCTGTAGATTATGGGAAGGAAGTCAGTTAGCTAAATAGTACATCATTGTTTTAAGTCCTACGCTATAACGGTCAATGGCATGTTTGTTACGATGGAGGGCACCCGTGAAAATCGGCACGATTCAAAAAAAAAATTTGGAAACTTAGTTCCTAATCCGGTAGGAAAAAAAAAAACATAAATATTTGCAAAAGATGAGTTTTTTTTTTCTAGATGTCCGACGATACGTACGGAACTTTGTACACGCTGCATTGTATGTTTTTTGTACACACTGTCCCACACCTTTTCTACGATTTGATCTCGAGACCGTCCGAAGAGGTTACACCTCTTCTCACTGACCACAAAAATCAATTAAGTTCGATAAAAATGAGACGTTGATGAACGTAATTGTAGGTCCACCCGTACCTGTGCTGTCTAAAGCTGCGTACACCGGCGGTGGTGGTCGGACGTAGAGGAGGAGGAGGACGACGGTGCCGCGCCCAACATCAACTCCTTTGACATCAACTCCTTTGATGAGGTTTTGGAGGCACCATTGGAGTGCGTACGTGCTCTCCTCGCTCTCGTCGACCGCCACCACAATCCTCCTCACCTTTGCTTCTGCAATGTCATCAGCCATCTCGGTCTCTCGGACTAATTGCTTAGGAAGTACAAAGGAATCAAAGGGACCAACGAAGACTTGACCCTCTTATAGATTATCACTGTGGTTTCATGGTATCCGATTCCTGTGTCATAGTGGTTCTGCACGCGGTTTTCGTAAAAACTATAATTCTACGACATTTAAAATAACTAGCAGGAAAGAAAACAACCACAATTTATTTATTTTTAGATGTCCGACGATACATACGAAACTTTATACACGCTGTGTTGTATATCATTTAAGTCTATTGTTTTCATATATTTTTCGCGAATTGATTTCGAAATCTTCGTCCAGCCAAAAAGATTATACCTCTTCTCACTGATCACAAAAACCGGTTAAGTTCGATAAAACAACGGCATTTGAAACCACAAATTTTTTTTAAAACTGCCATCGGTCCAAGAAATGGTCAAAAACTACAGACAACAAACCAGAAATCCTTTGGCGAAAAACAAACAAGCCAGAAACCCGCCTATCAAAACAATACATATTAATATCATGAACCAAAGTTTAAATAATTGTCCCAAACTATGTCTTTAGACTGAAATTGAAGGGTACAACTAAAACCAGTCAATTCAAAACCATCTTAGAGTGATGTAGCATATTATTGTGATGTCCTTAAGAGTGATGTAGCATATTAGCGTTATGTAGCATACATTCTTCTAGGATTATTTTTATTTATTATTATTTTTTCAACTTTATCTTTTTGTTATGATAGGGATCGCTAAGAATTCTATTTCTTTTAGGATTTTGATTTTGAGTCTATCTTTTATTAGAAGAGGGGATAAAGTACAAAAAAAAAAAAAAATCTTCCTAAGATTACCACTTTTGCAAAAAACTAATCGTCACTTTAAAAATTATTACATTTTTATTTTGACTTAGTTTACACCTAATTTAATTTCTGCCGTTAACACAAGTTAAATTTGGCCTGAAATAACAATTATATCATCTCTCTATCTGGTAGCGTCCCTCCTCCTTCTTCGACGATGGCACAGCAGCGGTGCCGCAGTAGTCGCAGCTGCGTAGCGGGAAGGGGGGGCGGGGGTGGTGGCTCGGGGGGGGGGGGGGGGGGGGGGGAGGTGGTGACGGGTGGTGGCGCAGGGAAGAGGGGGAAGGGGGGTGGAGAGGGAGGAGGTGGAGGGAGAGGGGGTGAAGAGGACGGTTATTTTGGGTATTTTATTTTATTTTAAATATCCACTAACGTCCATTTCTAATGGGTTCAATTTGATCAAATTAGCAATTACGAGAGGATTTATTGCTAATTTGATCTATTAAGTCTTAATTTGCAAAATTTGTTAATGTTAGGAGGATTTTTTTGTACTTTATCCTTATAATAGATTATATCTTCGATTAGGATTAGGATTTGTCGTGAAAGTCCTACAAATATGTAAATTCTGTATATTAATCAATAAGATTCATTTTTTGATATCTGAAATTTATTCTCTCCTCCTCTTAGTCGTAGGCTCGATCCACTGTTCTCGATACCGTTTTACTCTCACCAAACAACGGTGGCCAAGTTATAGTCATCACCGATTGACTTGGTCATTGTCAGACACAAAGACAAATATGTTCCGCTTTCACGCTGCGTTAAAAACCTCTCCTCCCACCCCGTCTCTCACACATACACACACACACACACACAAAAAGACCAAATCAAGAGAACACAATAACCCACTAGTAAATACCATGGGCCAAAGTTTTAAGAATAGTCATAAACCAAGTAAATCCCAGCCTTTGAAAAATTAAATTAAATGGGAGGGGTCTTGTAGAAGTCCACGACAGAGACGGTCACGAACGACTGACCTCTTCTAACAACAACAAACAAAATTAAATCAGAAACCACATTTCCGCAAACATACATCAAAGCAAACTGACACCAACAAAACAAAATAAGTTCCAATCTACCAATTTGAACTACTATATTTCTCCATCTTTCTTTCTTTCTTTCTAGTAGGGGTGTCTTCTTGGAGGAGCATTCTCATATTCTTTCTGCATCAGAAACGGACCTACATAAAAACGAGTGGCTGAATTTTTGCTTTTGAGTTAAATATTTATGTTCTTTTAATTTTATGTTTTGCCACCTCGAAATTTATAATTTTTAAATTCTATATAAATATTTATATCATGTTTTACTTTTTTTTTCATAATTTTTATTTTTATACCTTCTAAAATTATATATATATATATATATATATTTTTTTAAATTTCTGCGTCTGTGTCCGTTCTGCATCTTGATATGTTTGTCACCTCCCAAAGTACCAAACCTTGACCACTTGATAATAAAGTAAATAATAAAACTCTATATCCTGCAAAGCAAGCATATGGAAAAATTGAAACCATTATCAGTATGAGTGAACATCTTCAAGTTGCAGGAAAATCTGATCACTCTTCCACTTACTCTGAACACTATGTTGCACAAATACGGGGACACGCACATACATAAGGACAAGATATGTATACAGGATACAAACATTGTTCACATAGGTATATTGTACGAATACAAAAACAGATACGAGTAGGGACACCGTTTTTCTGTGTCCGAGCAATCAACATAGATTGAACCACATCATCTCATTGTGGTATTCAAACGTTTGGGCAGAAACGTTAGTTCCCTCGTAACTTGTTCATGATAGAGCCACTCGGTATGCTAGCAAAGTACAAACACACCAAAAATGCGAGCCATGTTGTGTCGCACACGTATTGGACACAATATGACTCTCCAAAATAGACTAGGACACACCAAAATATGTGTCATGTCTGTTTCGACGTGTCCTTACTAGTTTCGTGTCGTGTGCGTGCAACTCAGGCTAGCTTAACTCTAATAGCAAACTTAAAATCGTCATTTTACTTTCAGGAAGGTATTGAGTCTACGCTTGTGGATTAATGATAGCGACACAACTGAAGTTCAACAATCAGATCTTGAAGAGCATTCACGAGTCCAAGGAACAAATCTCTAGTTGATAGTCTTCTTCTACCTCACACTGGACACATACAAATGGAAGTTGGTGACAGAGAAGGTGTCATACAACTTGGCTTGCATAATCAGCTGAGTCTCACACTTATCCTAGAAAACATTAGCTTTGGGTATTACTTTATAAATGGAAAGCAAAGTCTCCATTTGTCTTAGCAAATTATTATATCGATTAAGGTTGCGTTCGGTACCGAACTCGAGTGACCCTTGTGGTTACCGAAAAGAGGTATAGGACTCTTGCTGAGTGACGAAAGATCGGTGGATTGAGTCACAGAAGTGTATTATTCCTTCCATTTATTTGGTGAGAGTTGGAGACCGGACATCTCCTAATCAGTCGGTGGTGTATGCGCATTTGTTGCCTCATTAAAACCTTATTAAAAAAAATCCAGTAAAAAAAATCTTAGTTAAGAAAAAAGAGTACAACGCGCAAAATTCAAAATTATTCTTTACAAGTCATACTCCCCCTCGATACAATGGATCTATAAACAGGTAGTTGGTCTGATGATTAAGTCGTCGTATGCCTATTCCGTGTACCTACTTCTGAAATGTGGTCTTTGGCAGTGCCTTGGTTAACAAATCGGCTAAATTAATCAAAAATTCTATATATCTGAAAATTAAATTTTCGGTAATTAAATTTTTTGAAAAATTATTTTCCCATATTTAGTGACTATATAAATATTCCAAGGATAAAAAAAAATTTAAAAAGAATAAAAACTGAGGAAAAAAAACCAAAAAAATTGAAAAAATAAAAATAAAAATAAAAAATAAAAAACGGAAAAATGAAATGAAAAGAAAACAAAAACAAACAAACAAACAAACAAACTACTAAATGAATTTGATATTTGGAGTTGTTCCATGGAAGTCTCTCTCATTTGGTTTTCGTGTTTCAGTTGGATTGTTGGTTTAGTATTCCCGTGTTGTGTCAATCACAGATTAACAAATTTTAAAAAAAGAGGCACAGCATTTTTTCTAGCAATTTTCGCTAGTACAATGAATGGACCACTTAATCACCGTGACGACTAGCAAGGTAGTCCATGGGGGTACCTCTATACCTACTTTAAGTAAGATGTTACCTAGTATAAGGGATATTCTTGTACTATGAATTTCCAAGAAAAAATTTTTGACAAATACTTGACAGTCCGAAAAAAAAATCGAAAAAATATCATGTGTCCGTGTGTGATTGACCGGAGTAAAAGTTGATGACCTCAATGCCTTCTGCTAACATAGGCCAAAAAATTCCGTCCAATAAAAAACCGACATGTCACATATCGGTTTCTCAGACGGGTCTACAAAGACGTGCTAATATCCTCCTCACCACTACCAACATCATAATCTATAGACACTAGTCTCTTAGGACGAGGTGAATCATTGATACTCCAAAAGTGGTGGTGTTCATGTTGGACATAAATCAAACACTACTTAGGACACTCTAAAATATACAATGGAAGGGAAGAAAACTAGATTAACATGCGAATAAAAGTTCAACAAAAGGCGGTAAACAATATACTATTGTTGGCTCTCATTGTCATTAAATATCACTTTTAGCACCTCGTCACTTTGGTGATACCTATCATCTCAATTGCATCGTACTAGAACCTCTATTATCACCAAGTTTATACCCAACCATCACCCATGTGACATCCACCACGTAGGGACCATAGTTTGCAGTACAGCCAATACAGACCCGATACGGCCAATACCGATAAGGTTTGATGTGATACCTGTCGATACCGATACTGATCAATATTGAGGATCTTTTTCGGTTATTTCGGTAAAGAAAAATGAACGAAAAGACCAACCACCAAGAATATGATTGAAGCAAACGCATTTTCATTATATTATAATTTAAGAATGCCATCATTTATTTTGCCATTCCAAAATGCCACAAGGTAAATCATATTCTCCTATTTGTGTTTGATCTGTACATGTGTATTCTAATGAACCACACAATGCTTATTTAGGTCACAAGTATGTGGAAGACTAATCAAGGTTTTCCCAAAGCAGTATTTGATACTATCAGTATGAACAGTTAGCTGATGTCAAAGCAATGCATAATGTCACAAAGATAAGGACATACTGATACATAATGACAAGCACAGATAATATCGAAGGAAAATCACTATTGACAGCAGTCGGGAATAAGATGTGAGTCTTAACCTTCTTTCTCATGTCTGCAGAACAGTAAAATCATGTATTGCTTGGATTGAATGCAATGTATGGCACCCATCCTAAGTGACGACTGAGATGACATACAGAAGAAAAAATTAAGACGCGTAAAACGATTTGATAAAGATGGCTGATAACAACTGTATAGGATAGGAAACTTATGCCAAAGGTAAACTTTTGCAATATCCATAAGAAACTAAAAGTTAGATTTAAAAGTGTCGGTAGCTTGATTTATACTTAAAACTAGTTTATAGTTGTAGATCTTCAATGTGAGATGATAATACGAAGATGTAACAATCTTCAGAAGAGGAATTAAACTTTACATTTCAAGTTTGTTGAACTTTACATAAGTTCTTTTGATTTCTTTGGAACACCACATAACAGAATTGCTAATGACCAGAAGAGCAATACATAAGGCGCAAATATAACCCAGGTAACGTAAACGAGAAAGAAAGTGGTGAATAAATCAAGAATTGACCTAGAAGCTTTCTCAACAGACGGGAAAGAGACCCCTAGCAAAATAATAATAATAATAATAGAAAATGGGCATGGCTGTTCATATGGACAAACTAACTTAAAGGTTTCCAGTGCCATCTTGCAAGAGACACATCCTTTTACAAATGTTGACATCAACTGTACTTAGTTGAAACTTGAGAACCTTGACAATAGTTCTCTAAATGAATTAAGGAGCTTTAAAGTTATGAATTCCAAGTTCTTCCCCCCACCCACCCACCACGCCGCCACCACCACAATGCATAAACCAGTCTTCAGTGCCTTCATTGATGTCATCTTGGGAACTCGCATGAGAAAAGAAATCAGTTATCATGCAGCTAAAAGAAATAAAGAAATGATACTTTGTGCTACATAACACAGGAAGGTTTGCTGGATTAAGGCTGTAAAGAAGGATACAGTTTTTATTAATGTTATGGAGGAACAAGAGCTGAAAGGAAGAAAAAGATAAAAACAGTCGAGCTCAAAAAATTGGGATGAAGACTGCTGCTGCTGCTTATAATAATAATAAAAATAAAAAAATAAAAAAAAAAATAAAGCTCAAGCATGGAATTGGACAGAACTACTACTACTACAGATATCCATTATTTAAAAAAACTACAGGAAGGAATAAACAAGATAACCAACAAGAACTAAATCTTGTATTTAAGTAACATCTCATAATGATAAACTATAGGGTTATCTCAAACATTTTTAGAAACATAAATCCAGAATCTATTTTAGAGCGAAATAAAAGCAACAAGAAAATTGGGGAGCACTTCATATATTTCAGGTAGGAACTTACACCAAACTATTCAATTTGGGTTAGTTCCAGAACGGAAGATAAGCCTGGTACCAATACTTTGGGCTAGTGCTACAATTTGGTTGTGCTGAAACAATATAACTAATTACAGGAAGAATTACTAACACCAATATATAAGAGTATATATTCCCATTAAGTTTCGTACACTGTAAATCTTCAGTAAAAACTAAATAGACTTATATTTTCCAGAGAAAAAAATACTACAGCTCTATAGGAGTATCCAAGACCTGAAAAAAAAAAATCAGGCTCAAGTTGTACTTACTATTTAATTATTTACCTCTTGGTTTTGAATTTCTAATTTTTTTACCAATAAGTAAACAAACTTGTATGAGATATACTATATTGTTATTCAGTTAAAACCAAAAAAAAAAAAAATAGCATACAGAATCTACACCTCCAGATATTAAAATCTCCGTTATTGGCTAAAGCGCAAAGCATTACTCTTCTCTCCAAATAGACCTGAGCAGCTTTCAATTACAGCAGGTTAGAGGTAACATTAGATAAAAGTTGAGCCATACCCAAAACAAAATCATCTTAGCGAAGATCAATCCAAGAGCCAACCCTGTTCTTTTCCAGATTCCAGTGTGACTAGTTAGTATCACTGTCTGTATCACCAGCAGAGAACATATAAGTATTGAAACTTCTCATAGCAGTAACTAGATGTACAAAAACATAATTCATATAGTAATATAGTAGTAAACTGGGATACATTAATTAGCTACAAAAGAAACCCATACATGCATATAGAAAACGGATGTACTGACAATTCCTAGTTACCACTAACTAGTATCATATTTGTTCAATGTGTCACGTTAACACAAGCTTTATGTTCCCACACATCTTAAAGAGGAAAAAGATTCAGTTACTTCTGTCAGAAGTAAGACAATAATCTCATTTTAGATACCAAAAACTACATAACAGAGAGAGCATGTGTTCATGCTCTGAACATATAAGATGTTAGAGTTATTTTATTTTGTTATTTATCATATGAGGGTATAATAGTAATTGTGGGTGTATTGCATATCAATATAAATAGACATGAGATGCAACCTAGGATTTTTTCGGCTTTTTTTCGCCTACTTTTCATGATTCGCCGTTCCTCGTTCGTTGTTCGTGGTCGTTCGTGGTTCGTTTATGAGATCTAGGGTTTCTACAGATCTCCGTTGGTTATTCGTCGTCGGTTGAGGTTCGTTGTGAGATCTAGGGTTTCAAAGATCTCGTCTTTCTGTTGCATCTGCAAGTTTGGTGGGGACCGAATCTTCTAGCGAGGATAATAGTGGTGGTGGTAGCGGAGGTGGTTCTCCTTTTACTGTTATTCATAATGATGAATTGAGAAAGTCGATTACAGCGGTGAAACTCAATGGTGCGAACTATCTTGCCTGGTCCAAGTCTATCAAAGTGGTGTTAAAGGCGAAGAAGAAGTTGAAGTTTTTGACCGAAGAACCCCTGCCTGAAACGTCCGCTGAGTATGAAGATTGGATGAGTGCAGATGCATACGTTATGTCGTGGTTGTGGCATAGTATGGAACCACATATCGCTGCTAATGTTCAGTGGTGTGAATCAAGCAAACAGATTTGGGCATCTCTAGAAGAATCTTATTCGCAGAAGAGAAACGTTGCCCGTATCTATGAGTTGTACGAGTTATTGTTCAATACAAAGCAAAATGGGAAGCCTGTGAATGAATATCTGGCTTCAAAGAAGGCTTTGTGGGAGGAACTGCTTCAATATCATCATGTTACTACTGATTTGAAGGAAGCTCGGAGACAGAAGGAAGAGTTTCATGTTTCACTCATCCTAGCCGGCTTGGATCCTGCGCTCGAACCTTATAAAGCTCAAATCCTTGCTGGAGAGCAGTTACCTACGGTGGCAGATACTTTCTCCCGTCTCAATCGTTCCTTTCTGGGACAGAGTTCTGTGGTGCCGAGTACTGACTCTTCTGCCCTAGTTTCTAATGCTGTTGGTCGTGGTGGTGGACGTGGTATTGGACGTGGCGGTAGAGATGGTGGTCGTAGTTTTGGTCGAGGAGGAGGCCGTGGTGGTAGAGACAATGGTCGTGGTGGTGGTCGCGGTGGTGGTGGTCGCGGTGGTGGTGGTGGCCGTGGTCAACCACGAAAGTGTAACTATTGTGGAATGCTCGATCATGTAGAAGACTATTGTTGGGACAAATGGGGCAAACCAGAATATGCACATCAAGTGCATGATGAAAATATGCAGTCCCAGGACACCACTTCTGCTCCCAGAGATGATACTTCGGGTTTCAATCAGACTTCAACGTCCGATATCTCATCTCCATTTCAACAGATCCTCCAGAAGTTGAACGCGCTTGCTAGTACCACCTCCCAACCTACTGCAACCATGGCACATATAGGTAATCCTGCTTTTGTGGCAACCCAGTCACCATCCACCTCTTGGGTCATCGACTCAGGAGCAAGCTCTCACATGTCTGGTATAACATCTATCTTTCATAATCGTAGTTCCATGAAACATAATATTATCTTGGCTGATGGGTCTACTCGTCCTGTGCTTGGGAAAGGTGTCATTCACCCTACTCAATCACTATCATTATTTGATTCATTATATGTGCCTAATTTTCCATTTAATTTGTTATCTGTGAGCCAGTTAACCAAATCTCTTCAATGTTCTGTGACATTTTCTCCCAATTCGTGTGTTTTTCAGGACCTCAGGACGAAGAAGACGATTGGTTCGGGGCATGAAAAAGATGGACTGTACTACTTGGATCTACCTGGAAAGGCCTTCACTTCTGTTTCTACTTCTCCGTTGCAGTGGCATTATCGTTTGGGACATCCGTCTTTGGCTAAGTTGCGTCAAGTTGTTCCTAGTTTGAGTCATGTTTCTAGTCTTGAATGTGAGGCTTGTCAGTTAGGCAAGCATCACCGTAGTTCCTTTCCTCGTCGTAGTGAGAGTCGTCAATTAGAGTCTTTTGATCTTGTTCATTCTGATATTTGGGGTCCGTCTAGAGTCAAAAGTCCGAAAGGATTTCAGTATTTTGTTATTTTTATTGATGATTATTCCAGAATGACTTGGTGTTATTTAATGAAAGAAAGATCTGAGTTTCCAAATGTGTTATCTGTCTTTTATAATGAAGTCTATGTTCAGTTTAATAAACGTATCAAAATTCTGCGTTCTGATAATGCTTTGGAGTATACTCAATCTTCTGTGAACAGTTTGTGTTGATCGTGGTATGATTCATCAAACCAGTTGTGTCCACACCTCTCAACAAAATGGTATAGCCGAACGTAAACATCGACACATTTTAGATGTGGCTCGAACTCTCATGTTCAATATGCATGTCCCCAAACAGTATTGGGCAGATGCCGTTCTTACTGCATGTTATCTTATTAATCGCATGCCATCATCTGTATTAAATAACAAAGTTCCATTTACTATATTACATACAGATGTCGCACCATTTTCCTTATCTCCTCGAGTGTTTGGCTGTGTCGCTTTTATTCATAACTTGGAACCTAATCGAGATAAGTTGGCTCCTAGATCTCTTAAGTGTGTCTTTCTTAGTTATCCCCGTACTCAAAAAGGTTATCGTTGTTACAGTCCACAGTCACGCAAATATTATGTCAGTGCGGATGTTACATTCTTTGACTCTAACTATGTTTACCCCTTTCTTTCCTTCAGGAGACCGTTGTTTTCCTTTTACAACAGATTTGATATCTTCCATACCACTTCCGGTCATTCCTGAATCAATTTCTGTCTCCATTCCCCATTTACAGGTTTATCAGAGATCCAAGGACAGGCCAGTGGTTCTGCAAAATTCAGCCTTCAACCAATCATCTTCCGTGCCTGAGGTTTCTGCTCCCATCACCACAGATCCAGATGATCTTCCTATTGCTCTCAGAAAAAGATAACGCCTTTGTACCACAAAGAATAAGCATCTCATTTCTAACTATGTTTCATTACACCGTGCTTCATCATCTTTTCATGCATTTGCTGTTTCATTGTCTTCTACTTTTATTCCCAAAACTTACAAGAAGGCTATGTCATCTTCTGGTTGGAAAAGTGCAATGGATGAGGAGATGTATGATTTACATCAAAATCAGACTTGGGAGCTTACATCACTTCCTGTTGGAAAAAAACAGTGGGTTGTAGATGGGTGTACACTGTTAAGTATCACCCTGATGGTTCTGTTGAGCGCCTCAAGGCACGGTTGGTTGCAAAAGGGTATACTCAGACATATGGCGTGGATTATATGGAGACTTTCTCTCCAGTGGCTCGGCTGAATTCAGTTCGGATTCTTATTTCTGTGGCGGTTAATCACCAATGGCCTATATATCAGCTGGACATAAAGAATGCTTTCTTGCATGGTGACTTACAGGAGGAGGTATATATGGATCAACCACCGGGATATGTTGTAGCAGGAAATAAAAGACTCGTATGTCGATTGAAGAAAGCATTATATGGACTGAAACAATCACCTCGTGCTTGGTTTGACAAGTTCAGTTCAGTTCTCATTCAGTATGGCTTTCGGCGTACCACATCAGATCATTCAGTGTTTTGCCATTCTTCCTCAGCAGGTATTATCGTGTTGATTGTTTATGTTGATGATATCATTATATCTGGGAGTGATCATGCTGGAATTGCGGACTTGAAGGCCTACCTTAGTCGTCAGTTTCATACTAAGGGTTTGGGTCTTCTTCGATATTTTCTTGGAATCGAGGTTGCTCGATCTAAGAAGGGGGTGTATCTGTCACAACGCAAGTATGTTCTAGACTTGCTTTCCGAGACTGGGATGTTGGAGTGTCGGCCAGTTGAGACTCCTATGGATTATCATGACAAGCTTGATGCTGACAGGGGAGAGTTATTTGAGGATGTTGGATATTATAGACGTTTTGTTGGCAAACTTATATATCTTATTGTTACTCGACCAGACATCACATATGCAGTTGGAGTAGTCAGTTTATGCATGCCCCTCGGCAACCACATTGGGAGGCTATCTCTCGCATTCCTCGATACTTGAAGGGTGCACCTGGAAAGGGTTTGTTGTACAAACCTTCCCAGTTGCTTACGGTGACTGGGTTCAGTGATGCTGATTGGGCAGGCAGCCGCAGTGATAGGAGGTCTACTTCTGGCTATTGTACGTTTGTGGGTGGCAATCTTGTCACGTGGCGTAGTAAGAAGCAGAATGTTGTGGCTCGTTCTAGTGCAGAGGCCGAGTACCGTGCGATGGCTCATACAGCTTCTGAGATGATGTGGGTGCAGTCTCTTCTTCATGAAATGGGAATTATGATTCCTATTCCGATGGAGATGTATTGTGATAATCAGTCGACAATATTTATCGCAAGTAATCCGGTGTTTCATGAGCGCACGAAGCATATCGAGGTGGATTGTCATTTTGTTCGTGATTTGTTGCTGAAGAAACAGATTGTCACTCCTTATGTTCGGTCAGAGGATCAATTAGGTGATATCCTCACCAAACCACTTGCTCACGGTCCATTTTCTGATTTATGTAGCAAGCTGGGCATGTCTGATCTATATGCTCCTGCTTGAGGGAGGGTGTTAGAGTTATTTTATTTTGTTATTTATCATATGAGGGTATAATAGTAATTGTGGGTGTATTGCATATCAATATAAATAGACATGAGATGCAACCTAGGGTTTAAGGCCCTTGCAATCTCCTTTCTTATATTCTCTCTTCTCCTACTTCCTCTTCTCCTCTCTATCTCTAAACTTAACTTAAGACATACTTCCAAATTCCAATGCATAAACAGGGCATGGACTGGATGATCATCATATAGTTTACTTAATAAAATAACATAACTTTCTAAGATATGTCTATGCATATGGAAGTAACTTTTTTAATTGGGATTCTTTGTTTTCTTGTTTGCTACCATGTTCTCCTGGATCTGCATAATACATGTGAACAAACTTGGAAAAAAAAGGGTATCCCAGTATGGTTAGAAGTGTATCAAATATCCAAATTTATGATTTTTTTTTTTAATTGGGATTCTTTGTTTTCTTGTTTGCAACCGCGTTCTACTGGATCGGCATAATATATGTGAACAAACTTGGAAAAAAGGGCATCCCAGTATGATGAGGCTTCTCTGAATGTTGAGTTTATACTTTATAGAGAAGCTGTTTCAGGGACTCAAGTGTGCAATGCACACTTGATTGCATATCTTGTTACTTGCTTTGGCAAGTACATTTTGAGGTCCAATCCAAATATAAAACATACTCCATCCTTGTCCTGAAACATATGCTCTGGAGAAAATATTTGGCTCAATCTCCAGCCAAATGACCACAAACTGCAGCCACAAAGAATTACTTCCAAATAGTCAAATATACAGAAGAAACTCCTCTCAATTTCCATAGTGGATCTATCATTGAGGGTTTATCTAGCAAAGTTCTCAAGCTTGGCTTGATAGGACATCTAGTATATGAAACTAGACAAAAGCAGTTTACAAATCAAATTTAACTAAGATGTTTTTGTTTACAAATCAAATTTAACTAAAGCACCAACGAGTAGTCAATGAATTATGTTATCTAGGAGTCAGTTATGTATATCAAGAAATGCAAGAATTTATAATGTTTAAAACAAAAATAAACACCATAACTATTGTAATGAAATACTAAAGCTAGAAATCAGTTGAAAGAATTGTACATTTAAAATGAACAAAATGCTTTGTGGTTTTCTAACCAACGAGACCTCGATACTCAATAGTTCTTCTATTGAGCATGCCATGAAGGAAGAGACAATCTACTCAAAATCCTTTAAAACAGATGCCAACTGACATCTTGAAGGCAACATAAACAGATGTTAGTAAAAACTAATTAATTAAAAAAGATCCAAGTTACAAAAGGATTGATCTGGTACCCATAACTCTGGGATGTGAAGGCACAGTTTGCAACTATTTTTCACAAGCAGGATATCATACTCAGTGTTCTAAATGGTGCCCGTCTCGGCTGCCTAGGCGGTCGCTCTCTGCACCGCTTTTGTGGTTGGTGCCTTGGCGATGGAGTAGACGGCCAGCGGAGGTTTGACGGCATAGGCAGAGGTGAGTATGTGGCACGCGGTGTACTCTAATTCAAATTTTGTAGTAGAATGAGTTAGGCAGCGGTGTAGACGAACGCCTAGACGGAGCAATAACTGAATAGATGTTCTGGCAAAATAGTTTTGCAAGCATTATGGACCTATGAGTCACCTTTACATGACTTAAACTTCATAAATCTTTGTTCTACAACTTAGCTATACATAAAAAACCCTTAAAATATGCATATTATACAAAAACAGTAGTAAAATAGTAAAAAAAAAACCCAAAATGTATCAAACGCCTAGGCGGTGCCTAGATGTCCTAGGCGGTAGGCAGACCCTTTCCGCCGTGCTCCCGCCTACCGCCGTTTGGAACATTGATCATACTGCAAGGGAAAAGATAAATAGCATATGCCAGAATCTAATGAAGTAGTCTACTATATTTATTAAAGTCGTTACCACTACACCAAAACTCTAGAATTGTGATGACTGTTGAGGGTTAAATATATATACTATTTCAACATGCCCCCAAAGGTAGTGGCCCATTTGGGGCAAAGAGATGGATTCACGCTGCGGTGTAACTTATTTTTATAAAATCCAGTTAAATTGCATTCAGAGGATTCGAAAGTGGGTTGCTCTGGCAAACCATGTTTTAGTCCCTGACGCTACACCAATACTCTAGAATTGTGATGAGGTTCCCTAAAGAGGTAACTACAATGATCCAAGGTAGTCAAAGGCGCAAGGCGCACTCGAGACGCAAAGGGTCCAAATCGCCCGAGGCACAAGGCGCACTTAAGGCGCGCCCGAGCGACGCGAGGCGCAAAAATTATATATATATATATATATATATATATATATATATATATATAGGATTTCTATATTGATAAACATGTGTGCTTCAAATTCTGTCTAGGTTGCAATCACTTTGAATTGAGTGAGTGAGAGAGAAAATAATAAAAAAAAAGTACATCATTTCAAAAAACAGTTTAAAAACAGTACAACAGTTAAAAAAAAAAGTCTAAACATGTTTTTTTTCACAAGATTTTCAAGGCGCGCCTTAGCTATTCCAAGGCGCTCGGAAAAGGCACACCTAGGCGCCCCTTAGGTGCGCCTTAAGAATTGCGTCCCACCTGGAGTGCCCTGAGGCGCTGCCCCTGCGCCTAGGAGCAAGATGCGCCTGGGACGCGCCTTTGACTACACTGCAATGATCCACAACAAGGAGAAGACTAAACAACAAGAAATCAACAAAAAGAACCCTCTAAACTTCAATATGGGGGAAAACAGTAAGCAGACACATTTTCTATATTTATGTATTGTCTTTTCTTCTATAAAAGTGTCAAACTCGCAGTAACTAACTGAGACAGTTATTGTAAGTGATTCTTTAGAGAGTTTGATAAACATGCCAAATAAGTAAGCTATCCATGATGATATCAAAATATAAGAATTGGAGTTCAAATCATGTATTGGACTCGTAAAATGCAACAAAACTAACAAATAAATTGGAACCAATATCCATAGCATGTAGAATTACATAAAGGTAGAAATGATTACTGGTTTTGCTTCCCCGAGAAATGAATCAGACTGCACGAGTAAATAAGATTTCTGAGACAATGATCAGATGGTCGAACTACAAAGTCTACAATTGTCCCATAATGAAACATATACTCACCTAGTCTGGCTTTAGAATAGAGTAATATAATATGATTTTAGACATATATCATATCGAAGATCATAAATATTGGATACATGCTTCACTATCCAGTGATCCTGAAATAGAACTGGTACGGGACTTTCTTCAAACATACATAAGAACAAACTGACACCAACACAAAAAAATAAGTTTCTATTTACCAACCTGAACTTACTAGATTGGGACTGCATCTTGACGTGTTTGTCCATTTCCAGAGTAACAAGCCTCGACAGCTCGTCATATGGAAGATACATGCTTCATTATCCAGTGATCCTGGGTAGAACAAGTATAGGACAATACTAACGTTTAATTTCTGCCAAGCAAGCATATGGAAAATTTTAAACCATTATCAGTATGAGTAACAGCTTGGAGTTGCAGGAAACTGTGATCAGTCTCCAATTACAAAATCACACGATCCCATTGTCATATTTAAATGATTTTGCAGAAACATTGGGGGTTCACATTTTCACATGATAGATCTGCTCAGTATGCTAGCCTAACTCTGATAACCACCTTAAACGTTGTTTTTTTTGTTTGGGGGGTGGGGGGGGGGGGGGGGTGGGGGGTTGCATCATGACCTTTAAGGTATTCATCAATTAAATCCATATTGTTTGGAATGACATTTTAACAAATTTCAACAAAGAAAATGTATCACAGTTTTAACTGTTTTTCGCTAGCACAACAAATGAGATCACTTGATCATCATGACAAGTCGCAAGGATGTCCTATAGGGTACCCCTAGGGCCCTATGCCTAATTAAGTAAAATGTCACTTTGTATCCCTTATTCTAACATACACAAAGGATTTTCCCGTCCTTGGGCGAGGGATATTCTTGAACTCTGAATTTCAGATTCCAACAAGCATAACCAAGGAAAAGATTGATGGGTTTGAAAAGATGGAAGAGAAGAAGTTACATTAGAATGAGAATGAAAGTACAGGAAAAAGGTGAAGAATATACTCTTGTCGATTCTCAGTGTCATGAACTATCACTTTTAGGACCTCATCACTTTGGTCATACCTTTAACACTCCTGTAGTAGCATCCATCATGTTGGGCATCCACCCTTTTACATAAGAGTAAACTGTTAAGATGGTACAGTGCTCTTCCTACCTTGTGGTCTCAATAGTCACAATCTTCTAGCTAAAGACAAAGTTTAAGAGGTTTGATATCCATATTGTTTGGAATGACATTTTAACAAATTTCAACAAAGAAAATGTATCACATTTTTAACTGTTTTTCGCTAGCACAACAAATGAGATCACTTGATCATCATGACAAGTCGCAAGGATGTCCTATAGGGTACCCACTAGGGCCCTATGCTATGCAGTTAAAAACCGTTATATATCGGATATATCACCGACATATAACGGTATCGGTGATGAACCGATATTTTTTTTTGGAAAAATCGGTTAAAATATCGGAACCGATAAAATCGGCCGATATTACCGATATTTTGTAATATATCGGTTTAATAAAAACCGATATCTCACAGTAATTTTTTTTTTTTTTTTAACAGGGAATAGGGTCGCTGATGCGAGAGAAAGAGGGGAAAAAAACGGTAAATATCACTACACACACACAATGCAATATCTGTGCATTGGAGAGGTAAGGTGTGTGTGTTTTAGGGGTGTGAGGTTGTTTGAAGGCTCGGGTGATGCAGGCTTCAGGTGAAAGTGCTGCAAGCAGCACATGCTGCCAAGTGTTTCTTAGCAGCAGCTAGTATCAAGGCAATTTCAGTATGTAGGGTTGCAAATGACTTGATGTGCAGACTTGGGGAAGACTCTTAGCTGAAGATTTGTGGGGAGAAGGTGTGGTTTTCAGTGTGCTGTGAGCAAGACAAGCAAGGTGGAGTACATGGGTTTGCAGCAAGCCAAGGGATAGGTTGGGGGGTTTCCTTGTGTGATACAGCAGAAGAGGGCATCTTGAGGTATCTTAAGGGGAGGATGTGCCTGAGTATTGAGTGTAGGATTGTGTGTGTGTGTGTGTTTTTTTTTTTCTAGGAATAGAGATGAGTAGTGAGTGAGGTATAGTAAAGAGTTGACTAAGTGGATGAGTGTAAGTTGAGAGTTATCTTAGCGTAGTGAGTGTTCATGGTTGAGTGCACCAATGCAGTGAGGAGCTAGTTGTGTAAGTATTGGGTAGTGTTGCATTGGTATGCAATGGAAAGTAAAGAGTCATAGCAAACACTATGCTAAACTATTAAGTGTATTGTTCATATATAAAAAATTGTGTTAAAAATGCAAACCGATATTTACCGTTATAAAACAGATATATCGGTGATATATCTATAACTCTACTGGACCGTTATAATGAAAAAACCGTTATTAACTGCATAGTCCCTATGCCTAATTAAGTAAAATGTCACTTTGCATCCCTTATTCCAACATACACAAAGGATTTTCCCGTCCTTGGGCGAGGGATATTCTTGAACTCTGAATTTCTGATTCCAACAAGCATAACCAAGGAAAAGATTGATGGGTTTGAAAAGATGGAAGAGAAGAAGTTACATTAGAATGAGAATGAAAGTACAAGAAAAAGGTGAAGAAATATACTCTTGTCGATTCTCAGTATCATGAACTATCACTTTTAGGACCTCATCACTTTGGTCATACCTTTAACACTCCTGTAGTAGCATCCATCATGTTGGGCATCCACCCTTTTACATAAGAGTAAACTGTTAAGATGGTACAGTGCTCTTCCTACCTTGTGGTCTCAATAGTCACAATCTTCTAGCTAAAGACAAAGTTTAAGAGGTTTGATATCCTCCTCATCACTACAACCCCATACTCCAAAGTGCTTTATCATATCGTGTTCGTATTGGATACGTAACAGACTATTTGGACACTCCAAAATACACAGGGAGCCCAAAATCACTGTTGTCTGTATTGCCAATATTCAAAGCCATAACTTGGTTTGGTGTTGGTCCAATTTGAGGTCAGTCTTGGTCGGATTTAGATCCCCTAATGCCAACATATTGTAATGTTCCATAATGCCAATGCAAATCGGGGGACTTCATGAGATATTGACAATTTTTCGTGGCGAATATTTCCTGTAAACATCTCAATATATTATGCAGTGCTTCCTATTTGCATTGATATTACGGAGCATTTCATGATATTGGCATTAGGGAAGTTGCACCAAGTTGAGTCATCAAGGATAATTGTTGAATGCATCAGGACTCATTTGAGTGGGCAAAATGGGTGATTCGTATTTTACTAATGCCTATTTGATGGCCATTCCGACTATAAGGTATTGTTACTTACCAAACAGTAACTAAGACAAATTGTTTGATGTCCTGCTTTTCATCCTCCAGATTCATCACAAAAAAAATAACATTATTGAAAAATGACTCAGGAATGAGCATTAATTGGTCTACCTCCTATTTGCTATTGTCTAGCTTAATCCAAAAGTTGCATCTTGGCACTTGAAGGAAATGCTTCTAATTATATTATGATTTACGAATGTGATCAATTATTTCACCCGTATGCTTGGGAAAATCCTATTATCGTCCTATTTGTGTGTGAACTGTGCATGTGTTTATCAGTGACCCACACAAGGCCTCAAGTCTGTGAGGACCATAGCATTATATAGTTGATATTAACTACCAGTATGAACAGTAATGGCAAGCACATTACCTCTGTAGTAAGACATCCATCAATTAAAATCCCATAATGTTTTGGATGACATTTTAACAAATTTCAACAAAGAAAGTGTATACATGTTTAACCGTTTTTGCTAGTACAACAAATGAGATAACTTAATCATCATGACAACTATCAAGGATGTCCATAGTGTACCCCTATACCTACTTAAAGTAAAATGTCAACAATGGCTATTCTTGAACTCTGAATTTCCGATTCCGACAAGCATAACCCAAGGAAAAGATTGATGGGCTTGAAAAGATAGAAAGGAAGAAGTTAGATTAGCATGATAATGGAAGTGCAAGAAAAAGGCACATGACGATATACTCTTGTCAGTTCTCACTGTCATGAACTGTCACTTTTAGCACCTCATCACACCCTGTAGTGGCATTCATCATGTCGGGCATCCACCCTTTTACGTAAGAGTAAACTGTTAAGGACGCTATAGTCTTACTCTTCCTACCTTGTGGTCTCAATAGTCACAATCTTCTAGCTAAAGACAGTTGAAGAGGTTTGATATCCTTCTCATCACTACAACTTCATAATCCAAAGTGATCTATCATATCGTTCTCATTTGGATACATAACAGAAACTATTCGGACACTCCAAAATACACAAGGGTACCCAAAATCACCACTTTCTGTATGGCCTAAATTCAAAGCCAAAACTTGGCTTGGGTTGGGTCCAATTTGAGGTCAGTCTTGGTAAAATTTGGATCCCCTAATGTCAATATCTCGTAATATTCCATAATGTCAATGCAAATCGGGGGAGTTCATGAGATATTGACAATTTTGTGTGGCGTATATTTCCTGCAAATATTTCAGTATATTATATTATACAGTCCTTCCTATTTGCATTGATATTACGGAGCATTTCAAGATATTGGCATTAGGAAAATTACACCTAGATGAGTCATGCAGGGATAATTGTTGAATGCATCAGTCATTTGAGTGGGCAAAACGGCGGATTCGTAATTTACTGCTGCCTATTTGATAGGTCATTCCTACTATATGGTATTGTTACTTACCATACAGTAACTAAGACAGATTGTTTGATGTCCCGCTTTTCATCCTCCAGATTGATCACAAAAATTACATTATTGAAAAATGATTCAGGAATGAGCATTAATTGGTCTACCTCCTATTTGCTATTGTCTAACTTAATCCCAAAGTTACATCCTTGGTGCTTGAAGGAAATGCTTTTAATTATATTATTATTTATGAATGTGATAAATTATTTCACCGTATGCCAAGACTTGGGAGAAATCCTATTCTCGTCCTATTTGTGTGTGAACTGTGCATGTGTTTATCAGTGACCCACACAATGTTTATTTAGGCCTCAAGTATGTAAGGACTATAGCATTATACAGTTGATACTAACTACAGTATGAAGAGACGAGCACACATAATATAAAGGTAAAATCACTATTGACAACATCCAGGGGAGTAAGATGTGAGTCGAACCTTCATTCTCATGTCTACAGAAGCAATACAAACATGTATTGCTGGGATTGAATGCAATGGAAGCCACCCATGCCAAGTGACCACTGTGACATGCAAAGGTACAAAGAGAGAGACATTATATACTAAAAGAAGAGATGAACAAGTGCAAAACAATTTGATAAAGACGGTTGATAACAGCGACTGTAAAGTATTGGAAGCTTAAGCCAAAAATGATACTAAGTGAGAATTGAGAAGCATGCATATCCATCATAGGTGAACTTTTGTGCTATATCCATAAGAAACCACATTTTAGATGCAAAAGTACCTGTAGCTTAATTTACACTTCAAACCTAGTTTATAGTTTTAAATCTTTAATGAGATTATTATAAATGATAAGAAGATGATGTTACAGTCTTTAGAAAAGGAATTGAAGTTCACAAATACCACTCAGGTAAGTTAAATGAAAACCACAAAGTCGTGAATAAATCAAGCTTTAAACTAGAAGTTCTTTCAGGAGACGGAAAGGAGATCCCCCAGCAAAACAACAGTAGTAAATGTGCATATGGATGAACTTACGTCCAAGTTTCCTATAGTATGTTGCAAGAGGACATCTTTCTGCATGTCATGTTACAAGCGACACATCTTCTGCATGTCATCTTTGCAAGTGACACATCTTCTGCATGTCATCTTGCAAGTGACAGGGTACACCTTAATTATAGTAAGTTCAAAAGTAAGTTCAAACTTGTGAAGATTAAGAATAATTCTCAAATGAATCTAGGAGCTTTATGTACCGAATAGTCAAGAACAAAAGTATTTGCCTTAAATTGTTATCAAGTTTAAACATATCAATTTAGCGTTCCAGTGAACCCCCCCCACCCCAAACAACCTAGAAAACAATATATACCCTAATTTACACTCAAGTACCCTGAGCTATAACACTTTGTACGTAAATACCCTATACTAATTTAATAGGCACTTAAATACCTGAACTTCCTTTCATCATCCCTAACAATAATTCTTATCATGGTTTTCATTATCTCCCGTATCCCTAACCCTAATTTTCTTCATCTCCTTGACCCTAATTTTCATCATACCGTACATTCTTAACCCTAACTGTGACCCAGCAGCACCCCACCCCCAAAACCCACCTGAGCAGCAGCCACGAGCCTCCCTCCTTCGCCTGAGCTCCCTCCCTCTCACTGTAAACCCACACTTTGAGCCACCCCCCTCTTGCAGAGGACCCATGCCAAGCCCCTCTGCCTGAGCAGCTACAGCCACAAGGGAACACACACACACACACCCCCTCATCGCAAACCCACACCATGTCAAAACCCTTTTGCCGTTCTCCGGTTATCTCGTCTTCTACAACCCTCGGTAAAAGAGAGAAAACATAATTTTTCCCTTAAAAAGGACACTGATTTATTTGTCTTTTTGGAGGTAAAAAGTATAATAAAGTCACTTGCAAAGCATGTGCCAACAAGGAACTCACGGAATAGCAACTTGCAAAAGTAGTGATAGTTGATGGTGTTCAAGTGCCTATAAAAATTGCAAAAGTAGCCTAGTTCATGGTATTTACTATTTAAGTGGAATTTAGCCTAATAAATACATAAATCTACCACTACATACATGCAGTAGTGAATGTCTCTACAATGGTGTTGAAGAAATTCATATTAGCTCACATAGGAGAGCATGCCAAGTTGTTAATGTATTCTAGACATCAGTTGTAATGTATATACATAGAATTTGTATTTATGGTGATGAAGTAAGCCATCACCAGTAAGTATAATGATGATTAGCTTACATGGCAGAGCTAGCCAAGAATAGCTCCTATTGCTTATATAGGGCTTTCACAATTCAAAAGCAACTGTTTTCGCACCAGGAGAAGAAGATCAGGAGGAATGACACGCTTTGGAAGATATTGAGAAAAAATAACCTAAAGCAGGAACTAGTAGTTAATGAATTATGTATCTAGAAGTCAGTTGTCATGTATATCAATAAAATGCAAGAATTTGTGATGTTTAATAAGAAAATATATACCTAACTATTTTAATGCAATACTAAACCTATAACTCATTTATAAGAATGGGTCATTTACGAATGTACAAAATGCTTATATAACCTGTAGTTTTCTAACTAAGGAAACCTGGATAATCAATAGTTCTTCCATTGAGCTTGCCATGAAGGACGAGGCCATCTTCTTCAAAACCCTAAGGCAGATGCCAACTAGGCCTAGAAGGCAACATAAACAGATCTTAGCAAAAACAATTCTAAGCTAAAAAAAGAAGGAATGTTCTGATACACACTACGATGTGAAGGTACAGTTTGTAACAAATTTTCACAAGCAGGACATCATATTGCAGGGGAAAAGATAAATAGCATGCATGAATCTAATACAGTCTATTATATCTTACACGAGTGCATGATTGGCACTTCTACTGATGTACATTCACCACGGCACCAGGCAGCAACTTGAACAAAACAGCAACTCCAACTAAGAAAAAGAAGAATTCAGACCAAAGAAAGATTTTGAAATGAAAGGAACATTTATTTCTTCTGATTAAAGAGGTATTTGTCAATTTGGAAGGAAAATGATGTCTCTATTAATATCCGTCAAAACATATATTGATGGTAAACGGACCTTTCAAGTAACATATGTGGTGAAGTTTTTAGAGCATTTTCACCACCCTCCTGAAAATATGTAGATTCACTTTCCCTGCAGAGAGAATTATACAATGATCCTCAGCGTGCAGAAGCAAATCAACAAAAAGAATCCTCCAAACTTCAATATTGTGGTGGGTGGGTGGGTGGGTGGGTGGGGGGGATAATAACCAGACACGTAGTCTATCATAATATGTGTATGTGTGTGTTTTCTTAAATAAAAGTAACTCATCAAACTTGCAGTCACTAATTTGAGATTATCAATCTATGATAAATTAATTAATAACCTAGAAAAGATGTAGACAGTGAGATTATAAACAATTCTTTAGACAGTTTATAACATGCCAAATTAGTAAGCTATCCATGATGGCGTCAGAATATACGAAAGATTTGGAGTTTGAATCGCGTATCATACTATCAGACTCATAAGAATGCACCAAAACTAACAAACTAACCAGAACATAAAACATGTAGAATTACATTAATGTAGAACAATAAATGGCTTTGGCTCCCCAATACATGACTCAGACTGCACAACTAAATAAGATTTCTGAGATAATGATCATATTGACTTGAACTACACTTGTGTCACAATGAAACAAATCTAACCTAGTCTGGCTTCAGATTTTTTTTTAATGATGAATACAGTAATATAATAGGATTTTAGACTTGCCATCATTTACTGTTTTTGTTGAATATGTATGATTGCAAGAATGACTAAAAAACAAACACAAACAAAGTATATCAAGAATAAATTGAGATATAATAAAGAAGAATGGTGTTTTCTGCCAAATTTATATAAGACAATGGATAGATGATTAAAACACTTCAGCATATCCAATGGTCAGGATTAGGATTAAAACTTGGTGACCTGTCCATGAAGAGTGTGTTTTTTCACTTATGGCACCACTACAAGTGGTTCAAATGATGTTTGTTTTTGCCACTTATAACTTAAGTGACTTAGCTGTTTGATGTAATTTAAAAGTTTACCAATACCCTTGTTTTCAAAAAATTATATAATTGTTATAGCCCCTTATCTAAACAAAGTTAATTTTATGTACATATGATGCCATCAAATTTATTCACATTGATTATTGATACCAAGGTAATATTAAAATTTCAGTTGTTAACATACACAATGTCACTTCTAAAATAGACGAGGACGAGAACAAATAGACGAGGACAAAATTGTTAAACATACACAATCACCACAAAATAAGTACTAAATTTATTCATATGGTTTATTTTCTTCTTATAAGTTGAGAATATTTTATCCATTTTAAAAAATAGGCGAGGACAAAACAAACTTTTTATACTTTATAAGTACTTATTTGTTTTTGAAGTGGCAAAATGTCACTTCTAAAGTTTGAGCTACTTACAGGTGGTTGCCATTTATAAGAGGCCAAAACAGGCAAAAACAAACACCCCTTAAGACAAAGAATTGTCGGAATTAATTTATTTGGTATGTCCTTTATCATTTTGTTTACTGTTATTTATTGAGTAAAATAAAATATTCGGTAGAGTGTCGAGAGGCATGGATCACAGTGCCGTCACCAGCTAGTTATATAAGGAAACCATAAAACTGTATACAATATGGCCTGTAAACAACTCTAGATACGAATTTAAACTGATAGACAGGACCAAGAATAGGGACAAACATAATAGCAAGCCAGTATGAACGAATTTTAACAGATGTTTATAAAAACAAGATTATCGCACCTGGTAGCACTAAGTAATAGTGAAATACAGATATTACCCTATGCCATCCAGTAAAAGCTAAGTCTTCAAGATACCATAGCCAATCATAGACTCAGAGTTGAAGATCTCCCTGAAAGGAAAGTAGAAAAACCATTGCAAAAAATATATATATAAAAAGGGGAGATAAAGAGAGAAGGGGATCTTGCAGTTGACACAGAATCTATATGACATTTCAGTTCTGAATCCCTGAAGCTTGGATTCAAAAACATTACATACCGACATTCATAAGCCCAACAGTGTATTTCAATTGATTGAGCATTCATTACAAAGAAAATTAACTAAAGGATGTAAAGTCGGGCACGCAGCGGCAATTTAATAGTCTCACATAACGAATAACCAAAGGAAAGAAGAAAAAAAACAAAGTTCACTATTTGGATCTTCAAAAGCTACAGGAGCCTCATAGGGATAGCAAAACACATCCATGTTTAACACCATCGCAGCTAACTGAAATCTCTTCTAGTCAATCTTGACGGAGGAGAAGAGGTAGTGAACAAAGTAGAACGACATCAGAAACCCGATTGTACCAGTAGACAACATGATAGCTAATGCCATGATGAAAGAATAGCCAAGGTATAAAATAGCCGACACCGGCCCACTCAGGCTCCTTAGATCAAACACCAAGTAGTTGATGGAGTACAGGAACACATACAGAGACACTGAGCCCGAAGCAAAGAAAGCCTTCCACCACCACCTCCAGTCCTCCACGCACAGGTGCATATAAGTCAGCACCACGGACACCTCCGCACAAACCACCACCAGCAAGAGAAGGACCACCAACAGGAATCCGAAAACGTAATAGAACCTCCCAAGCCAAATACTCGACAGTATGAAGAACAGTTCAATGAAGAGTGTTCCGAACGGAAGAGTTCCTGCACCGAGAACAAGAAGCCATGATGGATACTTCCTAGCCGGGATTTCCCTCGGAATCTGATTCGTCCGGACCGGCAATTCAATAGCCTCTGCCCGGGTGCCCATGAATCCTCCCAAAAGGGTGAGAGGCACCGAGACGCAGAACCAGAGGGCGAGAAGGATAAAGTAGAGCGAGATGGGGATGGCCCCGGTGCTCTTGCTCCGCCAAAGTATAAAGTTCAGTATCGTCAGAACGACAAACACGATCCCAGGGAAGAAGCACGCAATCGACCAAGAAACCCCTCTCCAGCCCTCCGACGACCCTTTGATCGTCCTCCACAGCCGAACCCCAAAGTAGCCCGCTACAATACCAAGGAAGAGATACAACAGTATCATCCCGGTCAACAGCATCCCACGAGAAGCTGGCGACATGAACCCAAGCGCCGCGAACACGATCGTCACCACCGCCATCCCCGTGATCTGAACCCCATCGCCAACCATAACACAAAGCAGCTTCGAGCAAGTCGGCTCTCTGAATACGTCCCCGACCACGAGCTTCCAACCCGACAGCTCCTCATTCATCTGCGCCTGGGCCTCCTTGTCCAGCTCCTCGTACCTCGTCAGATCCCTCCTCACCGTCCTCAAGAATATTACGAAAACAATGCCGGCAAGGAAGAAGATCACCATCAGTGAGTTCATGATCGAGAACCAGTGGACCTTCGCCCCGTCCATCTTCAGGTACGCGTCCCACCGCGAGGGCCACCGGACGTCGCTCCTCACGAACTCGACAGCGTAGGTGAACGTGATCTTCTCCTGCTCCCGGATCAGCTGGCACTTGTCGAGCTCCATCGGGCAGCTCACGGGGTCGACGGGGTCGTACATGTTGAGTTTCGACATGGCCTTGGGATCGCGCTTGACGCTGCACGGGACGACCTCGAACCCGACGATCTCGTACCCGGACATCTTCTTCTTGTCGGCCTCCGAGATCACGCCCATGCCCTCCTCGCCGGTGCCGATGATCTCGACGCCGCTACCCTCGTACTCGTGCACGAGGACCTTGAATTTCAGGTGGTTGATGATGTAGTCGTCGGGGCTTCCGGGGGCCGGGGTGTAGCCGACGGGGAAGCCGGTCCACTGGATGATCTGGCCGTTCTGCTGGGTGAAGCGCATGGCGGGAAGGTTGTCGAGGATCATGTTGACCTGGTAGAGGTCGCGAGTGCGCTGCTTCAGCAGCTTCACCTGCTGCTCGGTGAGGGGGCGGGTGGTGCAGAGGAAGAGGGACTCGTTGATGCCGACGCGGAAGCGGTAGGGGGAGTTGTCGATCTGGTCGCCCATGAGGAGCTCGCCGAGGTTCTCGGCGGACTTCTTGATCCCCCCCTGAGGCTCGCAGTAGGGGAGGGAGTAGTAGGAGAAGGGGAGCTCGGTCTCGATGGAGGTGAGCGAGTTCACCTTGACGGAGATCGGCTCGCGCGAGGAGTACGTGTGCATGTAGCTCCCCGGGAGGTAGAAGCCACTGCTGGGAGGAATCGAGAGCAGCAGGAGAACGGAGAAGAGTAAAAATGCCATCTTTTCTGCCAGATCTGGAAACCCTGCAAAATTGAGAACGGATCTGGGGGTTATTTCGAGGAAAATGTGCGGATCCGGAGAGAAAATGAAACCCTAGATTTGTTATAAAAAAAAAAATGTTTCGGTTTGGTGTGGGTGGGGGTGTGTGTGTGTGGGGTGGGGGGGGGGGGGGGGGGGGGGGGGGATCGTAGTTTGGTACCTTGTCGAAGAAATTAGGGTGGGAGAGACGACGGAGGAAAGCGGAATGGGATATAGAATGGTGAATGGGGAGGTGGCGGTGCTTTATGTGTGGTGTGGTGCAAAACAAACTGTCATTTTTCCTGTCCTTTCTCTATTTTGTGTTTTCTTTATTATTTTTCCGGTGGAATCTACTAAATAAATAGGTGGGAAAAACATATTAAATATGACAGCAGATTTGTTTTTGGTGTGGTGTGGTGTGGTATGGTGTGGTTATTCTTTTCGGTAGCGGATTCGAGTGACGTGAACGTATCTCGACCGTCCAAGTGGTTATCGTGAAGGAATGTGAATATTTGCAATTGGATATCCTTGATTTGGGCTTATATTTACTATGTTATTGGATGTTTACATAAGTTATTCTTCTTCTTCTTCTTCTTCTTCTTCATATATGAATAACATTTTAGAGAGGAAGAAGTTGATTGCATGCAGTTAGAAGTGACTCACCACCAGTGCTGGAGTCCCTAACCATGGCAGCAGACTGATTAAGCAGTTGCAAGTCATCTTGTCTCTCTCGACGATAATTTCCATCAACCACCGGCGACAGCAGCATATCCAATAAGCCACGTCCTCCTCCCAACGTCTTGCCAAAGAATATATTGCTTCAAGGGAGGTCCGACATCGGCAGCTTCGGCGTTGACGTCGTTGGCGCTAGTCCATAATCCTCTGGCACAATACTCAGCCTCGGAGGAGTAATACAGCCTACCGAACTCCCCGCCAAGAACTGGATCGCACTCGCAACTCCCGCATTGCAGTGCACGACACGTTATTGCTGCCGCTAAGGGTACTGTTAGAATAAATCTACTTTTTCCGTTTTGAAATTATGTAAACAAAAATAAAAGAAAGTTAATGTTACCGACCTCTGGGGAAGTCATACATAACGCATTGTCCTAAGAGTTGATCCGAGATCTATGTGCAGACCTTTCTCGAATGCTCATACTGGTAAAACTTTTGTGCTACCGGTGTCACGATTCGCACCCAAAAAATCGGGCATGAGTCGTGGGTACGTCCAGCCTACGCCGCAACATCGGCGGTAGAACGCTGTCTAGGTCTACTATCTAGCTAACAATCTCACACAACAATATAGGTACCTGTCAATATCTCAACTCCAAACGGAGGAGCAATATGATAAAGATAATCACAAGTACTCAACCACGAATCTAAGCACGATAAGATAACACAGAAGACTAACGCTACAAAGTCTAAACAACTGCTACTAAAATAATAACAACATTAATAATAATAATAATACAACAATATCCTGATCATATACAATACAAGGTCTCAATCCAAAACCGGGGACAAATCCGGTACCAAAAGCTAATAAATACAACAACTGAGGTCCTAATGATCCCGGCTACCAACCCAAAAATTACTCCTAAACTAGGGGGTCCCTGTCTGCACCATCGACAGGCTGAGGTCCATAAAACGTCGGACACCAATCCTCCGGATCCTCTGAAAATATATCCAGTCAGGATTGGAGCAAGTACACCTCTAACAGCAGTTCCAGTTAAATGATAAAAACTATAAAGCAGTTGTAGCAAGTAGCAAGGTGAAGGAAATAAAGTATGAACAAGAAATATATATATATCACTGGTGCATAAAGATAAAGATGCATGAATATCAGAAGCAAGATAGTAATGACTGCAAGATACAAAAAATCTAAACTAAAATCAAGTATGTGCACAAGAACGTGTAGTGAGTCCAACAAAAATACATGTAATGAGTCAAGTCCAGAAAGTATAAGTGAGACCAGCAAGAAATGCAAGAGAGTCCAGACTAGAAAGAATGAACTCGTGTCTTTGAAATACTTGTTTCGACATGTAAACGGCTAGGGGTAAGTACGGCTCACCGCACACTGGGTGTGCGGCTGCTATCATTCCAGATTAGACACGAGGGGGTGATTCCAGTGATTCTAGTTGGGAATGTTTACATGTCTACTCGAGTATTTTTCTGTCCCGACTAGTACAAGTGAATCCAAGACCCGACACGTAAATCAAGTATGAGTCCAGCCAGAAATATGAGTGATGCATGTAGTGAGTCACGATGTGATGCCAGTAGGTGATTCCAGAATAGAGGCCAGAAACATGAAATATATGTGTCGCAAGTAAATGAATCCAGAAATACTAGTTTGTGTCGTGCCAGAAAAATCAGAGAATACTATACTAGAAACTGAATCATAATAATAATCAGATAATAAAAACTATCAGAGAATGTACTCGTTTGACGTCCTGAGCAACTAGCGATCCGAACTGGCGTCGCAAGGACCTATTGTGAAAAACAAGGTTAAACAGGGTTCTAAAGAGTTAAACAGATATAAAATAGCTAAAAACAAGCTTCTAGAGTCATTCTAGGTCAAACGGGTCAAACCGGTAAATCTGGGTCAAAAAGTTAACTATGGGTCCAAAAAGTAAACCCTGGGCCAAAACTAGGTCAAAAGTTGACTTTGTGTCAGATCCAAATCCCAAAAATACGTAGGACTAGGACACGTAAGCATGCCAATCGTATGGATATGGCAACTCCAATATATGAAAACCAAAATCCACACGTACGCTGTAATATGAATATCAATCCACAAGTGGTATAAACATATGTCACAAGTCACAGGGTATAATCTAAATCTCATCCACGAAAATCAAATATAAATAAATAACCAGTATCTATGAAACTATATCTCAATATAAGTATCTAAAGATGATAGTTTGATGGAAATAAATCCACTACCAACTCGAATGGAAAAGCACAACACAATAAACATAATATAAGAATACCAGCTAACGACCACGGCTCGAAGAGAAGACATCCTCGAAACATATGTAACCATCCGAATCTGCGCTCCTGAGAATACTCAAGAACAGATACACTTGGAAAGGGACCAGGTCCTCAGAGGGACGTAACAAGATACATAGAAACAAGCCAATTTGAATACAGTAAACATGCATAATGTTTAAAAATATATAAGTACGATGTACAAGGCAATCTATATGAATGCAATAAGGACAACCTTTCATCGTATGGGCAAGGGTAGGCTACTCGATCTAAGCCTCACAACTCACACACCCGTCTAGAACATAAGAAATCGACATACCTCGGGGGTAGCGACCAGCACGACTCTACAGAAATCGATATACCTCGAGGGTAGCGACCAGCGCAACACACGCCCGTAGTGCGAACTATATACTATGGTTTACCAGAGTGGTTAAAAGCCCATACGCCTAATAATTGTCCTCTCATGATACTAAGTGACATGTGTGTGTCAACATATCTAATACATAGTAATGACTGAAAGAAAACTACACATGCAAGAATAAACATAATGCAATAAATATACAGGAATATACTAAGCATGCAAAATACTGTAAACAATTTAGCAAGGTATCTTGCCTGGTAAGAAAGCTGCAAAGTATAACGTCCAGAAGTCCACACACATGATCAGAAGCTATGGCCTCATAACAAATATCTCCGGATGCTGAAATAGATATCATCAACGTTCCCAGAATAAGCAAAATAGCTAGAAAGTACTTCCCTTTCGTCCAATTTGGACACAAGGGCAAAACGGTAATTTTGGGTCAAAGCGGGGTCCACATGTGGCCCATTTTGCACCAAAAAATGTACCAGGGGTAAAGGTCTCTAAATGGGACAAATTATAGTTCAAACAATCCTAAATGTCAATACGAACCCAACGGTATGTCCAAATATGGATTCCGATGGGCCGAACACAATTTCGCCCAAAAAGTCAACCGTGGGGCCCGCCAATTGGCGACTTGGTCAATTGTCTCAGAATTGCATGAAAATTGGGTTACAGGACCAACGCGTTACCACGAGTCCATTGGCGCAAGTTTCGTCGAAATCTGACGAGCGTGTACAAATTGCGCACAGCTTTCGCAAAAATTGCGACACGGGGTTTGTCCGCGGATACGGGCTGATTTTGACTCGCACATGCTTCCAAATCAGTTTTTGCGAACTCTCACGTGTCCGGGTACTCTGCGCGCACCGATTGGTACACTTGGTACACAGCGGGGCGGTCCCGTTTGGGGGGGCGTGCTCCGTTTCACAACTTTTGGAAATCTGGAAAAAGTGTATTTATGGAGTTTTCTAACGAATTTAATTCTACCTACAGCAGTTAATAATCTAGGGTTATTTAACAGAAATTAAACTAGGTCAAGTGGTCTACGCATACCAAAAAGAATCATCGAATTCGGATCTCTGTGGTGGGAGATACGAATTCGGGAACATGGGTGATCACCGCAGTTTTCTGCGATCCCAGAAATTGGTCTTTTTCTGCCAACTTTGGCGTTATTTTCGCCTATGGTTACGCGTTGTTCAAGGTCTACTATCACACAGATATTGAATAGGGTTAAGGGGTGAGCATATCGGTGAAGACGGGATGGCATTTGGTTGAGTGAGGCGACGAAAAACAACGCGGGAACACAGGTACTTCGCTGCGGAAATCTGCAGTGCGCTGGGTGTGCGGGATCGCTGTCGTCGGGGTCAGTTTGGACGGCCTAATGGGGTTCTCCGGCTGCGGTGGCAGCGCTCTCTAGGTCTATATGGAAAGAGGAAGAGTTTGGATGATCTAGGGTTAGGGTTTTAGTTGAAATAGAATATATATATAAGTATATATATATGAGAGAGGAAGAGGGGGGAATCCGTTCGCGGGTGTATTGGGTTGCTCATGGGCTTGCTGTGTAGTTGATTTGCAATAGGGGGTGTGTGGTTATTTGCAAAGGCTGCTGGCTCACAAAGGGGGCGGGCTTGCTGCATATTAGCAAAGGGCGGGTTGGTAGGCTTGGTAGTGATTTGGGTAGGATAGTTAGTTAAGTAGGATCTAATAGGAGTATTTTAATTGTTTTCTTTTCTTTTCTTTTCTTATCTTTTCTTTTTCTTTTTCTTTTTCTTTCTTTTTCCTTTAAATAGGAATATTACACTAATGCATACCATTAAGCTAGCAACTGCTCAAGGGGTCTCCTACATGAAATAAATTCGAAAAAATTCTTAATGGTCCCATAAATCCCCTAAGTTCACCAACACCTAAAATAAAAATTAATAAAAATCTATTTCTCCTAATTAGCCACTAATTACTATAATTAAATTAATAATTAATAATTAATAAGGCCATGCATAATTTTCTGTAGATTTCAGCATCAAAAACATGCTGGAATTTATGGCTCATCCGAATTGAAATTCGTTTGGGAATTATGGCACATACAAATTTTGTATTGTGCACCGATGGTTAAATTCTAACCTAGAAGTTCTACAGAATTAACAGTATATAAATACTTTGTATTAAATTTTAGAAAAAATATATGTCGATGATCTCGACATTAGCTTTCCGAAACTTTAAACGGTTCATGATTCTGATTCCGGGTTCTCCCGAAATTGCGAAAACATCGAAATACGTCTATTTTCGGACATACTGTGCTCTACGAATTTTTCAGAATTTAATACTAATAATTTAGAAAAACAATTTATATAATCAGAAAGCTAACCTCATTATCGTTCTAACAAAAAAAACTAGGCCTCGTTTGGAGTCCAGAGCTATGCGCAATGGCTTCTGGAAGATGAAGGAACCCTAGATGACAATTCTTCAAAAATCGGCTGAAGAAAAACCCTAGAAATTAATATCTAAACTATTATATATATATATAGGAGAGAGAAAGTGCAGCCGCGGCTCATAGCGCGCCATGTGGCAGCCATCCGTGCAGCCCCGCCCAGATCGAACGGTCGCAGTTTGATGCGGCTCGGCTCAGCTGAGTCCGAGTCGAACTCGGTCTCGGCTCGGCTCGAGGTCGGCTCGGCTCGGCTCGCACCCACTCAGCGGTCACTGACAGGCGGGCCCGGCACTGTTCATTGCTGGAGGCTGACAGGTGGGCCCCCTGTTTGCTGACTGGGCAGAATTAATTACTTTTTGGGTTTTCTTTTTCAGAAATTAGTTTTTAATTCAGTTTTTCATAATTAACTCGAAATAAATGCTAAAAATAATCGAAAAATTCTCAAAAATTCTAGAAAATATATTTTATTATTTAGAACCTAAAATAAAATTTTGGGATATTTTTAATTAAGTTTGAATATAAAATAAATTCTTTAAAGTCCTCAAAAATTAGTGTTACTAGTTTTTAATTAACTAAAAATTATGGAAAAATTCCAATAATCTAAAATAGCCTAAAAATAATTCTAAATAAATATTTATATAAGTAAATATACTAAAAAAATTATTTTCTAATTAAATAAGATAATACTCTAAATAAATTCAACATCTATAATAAATATAATAATATAAAATATACACAAATACCTATTTTTGGTGAGGGAGTTTACAAA
The DNA here is from genome assembly GCA_036927795.1 of Iris macrosiphon. Lineage (NCBI taxonomy): Eukaryota > Viridiplantae > Streptophyta > Magnoliopsida > Asparagales > Iridaceae > Iris > Iris macrosiphon. Next base: position 165,988,587 of record JAYESA010000011.1, on the reverse strand, counting down.
TCATCAGTCTGTAGCCTCTGGGCATAAAACACCATCGAGCGTGAAATCGTAGACTTGTGGTTCCTGAGCGTGAAGTCGTAGGTTTGTAGCCTCTCGAGCATAAAAGCTACCGAGCACAAAGGCATCCGGGCGTAAAACCATAGACTTATAGTTGTCGAACGTAAAGCCGTAGATTCGTAGCTGTCGAGCGTAGAAAGCTCCTTTAGCGTAGGACTGGAGATCTGTAGCCTGTAAGCGTAGAACACCATCGAGCGTGAAATTATAGACTTGTGGTTCCTGAGCGTGAAGTCGTAGGTTTGTAGCCTCTCGAGCATAAAAGCTACCGAGCACAAAGGCATCCGGGCATAAAACCATAGACTTATAGCTGTCGAACATAAAGCTGTAGATTCGTAGCTGTCGAGCGTAGAAAGCTCCTTTAGCGTAGAACTGTATATTTGTAGCTCCTGAAAAGAAAATTTCTCCGAGCGTGAAGTTTGCGGATCTGTTGCTTCTGAGCGTAAACTGAGCGCCACCGAGCGTGAGATCATCGATTTGGTATCTGCTGAGCGTAAAGTCGTAGGTTTGTGGCCTCTCGAGCATAAAAGCTACCGAGCACAAAGGCATCCGGGCGTAAAACTATAGACTTATAGCTTGCGAGCGTAAAACCGTAGATCTGTTGCTGTCGAGCGTAGAAAGCTCCTTTAGCGTAGAACCTGCTGAACCGTCTTGCACGAAAAACTTTTCAAATTTGCTGACTGTCCGTCTTTCAAGGGTAGTGGGCTGACGTAGCATCCAATCATAACCCAATATTAATTGCGAGATTTGGTTAGGGTCTCGAGGAGCCCGTCCGAGGATTCGAGGAGTCGACCCGAACTCTATATATATCCCAAGCTTTTGAGAGAAAAACTTTTTATCTGTCTTCTGTGAAAGAGAGCTTTCGACTGTTCGAGTTTTTCTTCGTTCCTTCTCTGAGCACTTCGAGTCTTCATAAATGGCGCCGAAACAAACCCCCTCCACTAAGGGAAAGAGCATAGGTTCTTCTTCTCATTCTTCTGCCCCAGCGAGGGAGTCTTCGGTTGGGCAAGGTGAACTTCCTTCCGAGCGAAGTATCCCGCCGACGAACAGCGCACCCGGTCTTAGAGGTAGAGCCTTTGGGGTGACAAAAACGACGAAAAATCCTTCGTACACGTTGAACGTGACCGCGCTAGGTCGTCTTCTATGCTGATAGCCTCTTTTGAGGAAGATGATGCACGGAGACGTTTTTATCTTTTACGCCCACATTTCTAATGTGCCAGCATAAAGACTCCATATTTTTGTAGTTCTGAGCGTAAAAGCTCTGGCTACCGAAAATTGGCGTATATCGTAAAATTTAAGTTTTACGCTTGTGGAGGGGACTTCTGGCGTAAAATAACCAAATTTGTACAATCCTGCGTAGAGCACAGACTGTCATTTCTTTGGTCTGTATGTTTGTGCAAGATTTGCAATGACATATTTTCCTTGCACTTTTGCAGTTGATTTGGATGAGTCTCCACTGGCCGAGGTAATGGGCTCCGCTGCCGGGATGCTGCACTCGAACTACCTGGAGGATCTGTCCCACGTGGCATTTCCCATCTCCGGACCCCAGTATCCTGAGGGAAGGGAGTTTTTGATATCGGCTCAGGGCGAGCGGACGCTGCTGAGCATGATCAATGGCGAGCCCTTGACATATGTAGACGGGGAGCAGTACATAAAGCCGGCTTTCCTCTTTGGGGATATGATTGACAAACAGTCCCAGACGAAGCCCAAGAGGGAGCCCTGGGTTTTTTCTGCCGGGAACTTGGTCTTGTATCTGCCAACGATGCCGAGGGATTATCCCATCTCGGCTTTCTTCCACGCGACGCATCCCAGGAAGATATCGTGGACGCTGACTCCTGATCTTCACGGCAAGCCAGGGAAGATCTTTCATCTGAAAGGAGCTGACCAGGGGTCGTTTGTCAGTCGTCCTTCCGGCGTTGTGACGTTGTTCAGGGGACTGTGCCCGGGCAGTGTCCCGAGTGAAGACAGCTCAGTGATCCAGCCGGTCCAATTGCCGACCTTCTACAACGACTTCATGGGATGAGGTGGGGTATATCCCAAGGAGAATCCTCGGTGCAATGGGTGGATCGCCCCAACAAACTCCCGATGGACATGCCTAGTTGACTGGGCCTTGAAGCACTTCCGGAGAGAGCTGGAGGGCATTGGACTGTATGCCGTTGTGAGTGCGACGAGCGTCGGGTTGCCTCCCAATCCTAATTTGTTCTTGGCACTGATGGAGCGATACATTTCGTTCACTGGCACCTTCGCCACTCCACTGGGGGAGCTGGGATTGGCCCTTCATGAGATGGCAGTTGTCTCGAGACTGCCGATAGGGAATACCCCATATGAAGAGTATGTTCCCACCAACCGAGAGTTGGTGGACTTGGACCCTCGGGTGGCGGAAGTGTATCAGGAGCTGATGTGTCAATACTTCGCGTGCACCACTTTTTATAACGAGCCTTCTGATTTGGCTCACACCACCAAGTGGATGTCCTACCTCTTCTTCCACCGAGCCAGGGCTGCCAAGTCGGAGAAAGCCTCGGGGGGCAAGAATGAGCCCGTGAACTGTTTGGGCGTGCTTAGTGCCCAGGTCGTGGAGGATCTTATGGAGGAGGCTAAAGCTCCGGATCAGATTCTCGTCGAGGGGGTAGGAAAGTACCCTGAAGGCATTAAGGCCTGTAGTTACTTGAGGCGCTGTCGCAGGCCTCTGTCGAAGGAAGCCCAGCTGGCTGGTTTCCTCTCCATATGGCTGCGTCGAGTAGTAGTGCCTGGTACTGCGTCCGCGGACCGCATTCACCGGAATATCCTATGGCCGGCAGTGCGCCTGGTGTTCGGGGCAAGACTGGGCTTGCTTCCTGCCATGGTGTGCCGTATACAGGCTGGCCTGACAGCCATGACTGATGGGTTGCTCGTCGATGAAGCTCGGCGTGAGAGTTTTCCCCGGGTGGAATTACCATACCTGTATTTGATGGGATGGTTAATTCTCCACAATCCCCGGGTGATGTCTCCTGGCTCCGGTAGCAGCTCGGGGGGTATATTCTTGCTGAATTACAAGGACTCTCCCTGGAATGTGAGCACAGTTTTAGACTATCGGCTGGTGTTGAACCTCAGCCACGGCTGGAAGCTCCTCTGTACTCCCCCTCATGTACATCGCAATCAATCAGGGACGAGGCTTGAGGATTCAGGTGGAGAGAAGACCGATCTTTCTCCAGAAGCTTTCAATTGGTTGGTCTGTATTAGACCCTCCCATCTGCTGTACAGGAGCGAAGACCATTGCTTCTTTGAGCCCTACTTGCCTGTCGGTTTGTCCGGCAGTTTGGGTACGATCAGTTGCACGTGGGCAACGCCGTCACCAGCTTCAGGTCCAGGGGCGGACTCATTGATGGAGCTAGAGGGTGGCGATATTTTATCATGGATTGCACGGGGGCAATCTTTATCGTGCCGGTCGTTACAACCTCCACGGAGCTCCGCATTCTCCATTCTTACGCCCAGTTTTACGTGGCGATTAACACCTTCCATCACGATTTTGACATGCGTGGAAGCTTCATGGTGCCTTCTCCCAAGCCTGGGGGAAGAGTCGAAGTCCCCTCGGTTTCTTCGGACGAGGGTGAGGAGTCTGGCACTCCGGATGAGCCTCTGGTGTCGGTGCCGAGGTGTAAAGTGCCTCCGCCTGCGGGGGCTTTGGTAGTCTCTTCTGGGAAGCGACGGGCTTCTGCTCCGAAGGAAGCTTCTCTTCGTAAGAGGAGGAAGGAGACGGTTACTCGTCCTCTCCGCATTCTTGGTGTTGAGGCTCCCGGGAGTGAGCCTGCATCTCCCCATATCAGGGATGATTTTTTGGCTGGAGGTTCCTCTCCTTTTAGAGAGGGACCTTCTACAGTTCCGGCCGGCGGTGCCGGAGAATCCTCGCTAGAGGTTGCTGTCGTGGCTACTGCTCCAGGTAGCGGAGCGAGATTGCCTGTGTGGCCGAGGCAGATGGAAGAATCTTTCCCGAGGTCAGCAGCGGGTAAAACTCCCGCCGTGTCAGCGAGCACGTCTAGCGAGATTCCAACTGATGAACCTCGATCGCGTCTTGGTGAAGGCTTGACAGAACTCTTGGCGATGTCGGTCGGCCCACCTCCTTCTCCAGGTATGACAGTTCGCATTGCGTCATTAAGGCATGGTTTAGCTACATCGGCTGCAGATGCGTCGTATATGCCGTTGGCTCTGGGTAAATGTCGTCTTTATGTCTCCCTTTAGAAAGATTACCATCATACTGATATCAACTTTCTTGTCCTTTTCTCAGGGGATGGCATCCAAGGAGAGCACAGCGTTGAAGCGCCTTCTGGCTCTGCTCCGGCTCCTGGCGATGATGTGGAGGCGCCCGACTTCGAGGAGGAAATGTCCTCGGGGGCTAGCTCGTCCAGAGTGGTTTCGTCGTCTCAGGAGGAGGACGAACCCGTCATCGTGACCTCGCCCCTCGCGAGTATGCCGATGACTTCGATTGTTGCGTCGCACCTTCTTCGGTCGCGCCATGCGTCGAGGCGGCGGCTGTGGCCACCTCGTCTGCAATTATCCCTGGAGAGGGACTTGCTGATATCGCGACCACTCCTGGCGTTCAGTCGGATCTAGCTGCATTGACCGAGCAACATACTAGCCTCTTTTACACCGGTTTGAAAACGATGATATCAATGGTGTTGGAGAAGAGTCTCGACTTCGAGCGCCTGAAGAAGACTTCTCAGTTTTTGATCGGGGCCATCAGGGAGCTCGACGATCCTGGGGTAGCTGACGCCCTGGAGGCGGTGGTTAATGGTTTAGAGCAACCCATTAACGAATATTTGCAGCTGACTCGGGGTAGCTTCGATGCTGAGGTCCAGACCAGGTACGACCACATGACTGCACGGCTCACTTCAAAGCTGGAAAGCCTAGACAACTCCATCAAGACACATGAGCTGGAGATGGATAGAAGAAAAGCTGTCGTGGCAGAGGCTCTCGCTCTTGAGACGAAGTGCCGATCCGAGCATGAAGGGAATGCAGCGAGGGCCTCCAAGCTGAGGGAAAAACTCGCTCGGGCAGAGGAGTGGGCTTCTCAATCGTTGGCGGATCTAGATGTAGCGACTGGTCGATTGAGCGTGCCGCGATGGGATTTGGACCGTGCGGAAGCTGCCCGCGCGGGCTGCCTTCGGGCAAGGGCTGAGCTGTCCTATATGAATACCCCCGAGGCACGGCTGGAGCGGGCTCGCGCCGATGCCTTGGTTCTTAGGAATGAGAGGATAGCTACACTGGAGCGGCTGATTCGCAATCTGACTACTCCGCCATCATGATGTATCCTTTCTCTTTCTGCTTCCCCAGATGTAATTCTGCTCTCTTTTGGGAATAAATAAAAGCGACTCTTTTCTGACTTTTGTGGACCCATCATTTCGGAATGTAAATGACAGTTTTTAGGCGAGAGTGATATCTGATGATAAACTCTCGATAAACTTTTAGCGAGACATATCTGTTCAGAGGTCATACGGACATGATAGAATATAACCCAACTAATTGCGTTCTAGAAGTAGTTTTGTCAGAATTGCGATCCTCGCTATATTCCACTTGAGCAGGGGAGATTTAAGCATAGTACCTTTTCAGGAATTTGCCGTTGATAGGAGCCATTAACTGGTATCCATTAGGCTGGGCTATCCTGTAGGCGCCGTTCGAGAACGTTGTCTCGATCACATAAGGGCCTTCCCACTTGGGCTGGAATTTGCCTTTACTTCTGTGAGTAAGAATCATCGGCCTTCTTACGGCTAGAACTAGCTCGCCGACTTTGAACACTCTTTCCTTCACTTTATGATTGAATGTTTTGGAAATACGTGCTTGGTAGAGCGCGATGCGCTGCTGAGCTTGTAGGCGTTTCTCGTCTAATCCTCCTAGCTCTTGGAGCCTTAACTAGTCACGGCTATCCTGAGTGACGGGATCTGGATTTCAATGGGGAGAACTGCTTCGCTCCCGTAGACCAGCGAGAATGGGGTACAACCTGTTGGTGTTCGTACCGTTGTGCGGTATGCCCAGAGACATTCGCCCAGCTTCTCATTCCAATCTCTTTTGTTTGAAGAGACGAATTTTTTCAGGAGTTTGATAATGGTTTTATTGAAAGCTTCCGCCAAACCATTAGCAGCGGGATAATATACTGTAGAGGCAATATTATGTATCCGATTTTTATCGCAAAATCGATGAAATGCTTGGCTGATGAACTGAGGCCCATTGTCGTGAATTATCCTCCGGGGTACCCCGAAGCGATAAATGACGTGATGCTTGATGAAGCTGATCACATTAGACACCTTCACCTTAGCGAGGGGGATCGCCTCTGCCCATTTGGAGAAGTAATCCGTGATGGCCAGTATGAACTGGTGACCGCTGGAAGAAGACGGGTGAATAGGACCAATGATATCCATACCCCATGCTTCGAAAGGCCAGGTCGCAACCGTAGGATGTAGATATTCAGACGATTGATGTATGAAGTCTGCATGAACCTGACAGGCTCTGCATTGTCTTGCATACCGTATTGCATCTGCGATCATAGTAGGCCAATAATAGCCCATTCTTCTGATGCGATCCTGTAGTTTAGGACCGGGTTGATGCGCTCCGCATACGCCGTCGTGAGCTTTCCGAATAATCTGCTGTGCTTCGTCTTCAGATAGACATCTTAATAGCAGTCCGTCGTAGGTCCGGCGATATAGGCATTGTGAAGATGCATCGTAGTAGAAGCGTAATGATCGACTTTTGACGGATACTGCTTCTTTGGGGTCCTCCGGCAAGATTCCGTACGCGACAAAATCTATGAAGGGACTTCTCCAGTCTCTTCTGGAGGGATATGTGTTTACAGCGTGGCTGCATTCTATGTGAAAGTTGTTCTTCACACAAAATAAATCTCTGTTAAGAAGGATTACCGAATCCTGCCTTCTTATAGAAGTGGCTAAATCTGCAGCTAGACTGGCTAGGGCATCAGCTTCTAAATTCTGAGATTGAGGTACATGCTCTAGGAAGAACCCTTTGAATTTCATGGCTATCTGGACCGTCGCTCGGTGATAGGGGATGAGGTCTGGATTCCGGACTTCATATATTCCTCTGACTTGATTGACGATAAGCAGAGAATCACCGAATGCTTCCAGGGACTCGACCCCCAGCTCTTTGGCGACTTGGAGCCCGATTAGCAGAGCATTGTACTCTGCCATATTGTTGGAGCAAGGCTCGCTAAGAGAATATACTCGATAGATGACGAGCTGATCAGGAGTGACCAGGACGACTCCTACTCCTGAAACGACGTTTCCCCTAGGACCGGTTCTGGAGGCACCATCGAAGAAGAGTTGCCACGCGTCACTTTCCATCGCGGAATTACATTCTGCAACTTCGTCGTGAATGTCCTCGTATAATTTGGAGGCCTCCGGGGTCGGATGAGCAGCTAGGAAGTCAGCCAGCGCTTGGCCCTTGATGGACTTCTGCGGTACGTACACCATGTCATATGGTGTTAATAGCATCGCCCAAGTGGCGAGTCGGGAATTAAGAGCACTAGGCTTGCTCATCAGTACTCGAAGAGGGTTGATCCTGGAGATGATATGAATAGTCTGGCCGGCGACATAGTGCCGCGTCTTCTGGATAGCGAACATCAGAGCCAAGCATTCTTTCTCTACTGGGTTGTACCGGTGTTCGGCTCCGACCATCATCCTGCTGAGGTAGTAGATAGCATGTTCATGACCCATGTCGTTCTTCTGTGCGAGAAGAGCTCCTAGTGAATGATCCATCGCTCGAACGTACAACAAGAATGGTCTTCCCATGACGGGAGGCATCAGAACTGGCGGACTGGTGAGGTAGTGCTTGATATCTCCGAACGCTTGCTGACAGGCTTCGTCCCATACGAAGGATACACCTTTCTTCATGAGATGAGAAAAGGGCTGACATCTCCCCGAGAGATTGGATATGAATCACCGGATGTAAGCCAGACGGCCTTGAAATCCCCGGAGTTCCCTCAGATTACGGGGCGGTCGCATTTCTACGATTGCCTGGACTTTGTCGGGGTCCACCTGGATGCCTTTGGCGGTAATGACAAATCCCAGGAACTTGCCACTGGATACACCCAGAAAGGACTTTGTAGGGTTCATCTTGAGTTGATGTTGGCGCATTAACTCGAATACCGTCCTCAAGTCTTGAATGTGATCACCCTTGAGGCGACTCTTGAGGGCTATGTCATCTACGTAACATTTTACTGTTTTGCATAAATGCTCATGGAATATGTTACTCATAGCCCGTTGGTATGTAGCCCCGGCATTCTTCAATCCGAAGGGCATGACCGTATAGCAATATACCTCCAATGGTGTCCGGAAGGCAGTGTGCTTCTCGTCTTCAGGATGCATCTTGATCTGATTGTATCCTGAGAACCCGTCCATGAAAGACATGCGTTCAAAGCCGCAGGTGTTGTCGATCATGATGTCCGTGATGGAAAGAGGGAATTCATCCTTGGGGCAGGCCGCATTCAGATCTCGGTAGTCGATGCAGATACGTACCTTCCCATTTTTTTTCATGACTGGGACAACGTTGGCGACCCAGTCGGGATGATGTTCTTCCCGGATGAAACCATAGGCTATCAGCTTCTTGACTTCAGCTTCAATGGCGTCCATCATGTTCGGGCGGAACCGGCGTTGGTGCTGCTTCACATGCTTTGAGTCGGTCAATATGTTGAGTTTATGAGTAGCCACCTTCGGGTCTAGGCCCGGCATGTCCCCATAATCCCATGCAAAGACGACGTATTTCTTTATCAACTGTATGATTTCTTCCCTTTCAGCTGGGGGAAGATTGTCACTGATAAATATCGGCTTTGGCGAAAGTTCACCCCCAATATCGATTTGGATAACTTTGTCTTTGGTGGAAGGTTCTCTTTGCTCGAAGCGAAATTCCCACTGCGTATCCATTTGTTGAGCCCAAGAGTCATTCTCAAACGGCTCAGAATCCTGTTCATCTGCTCCTCTGGGATCTGTCACCACCATATTTACTGATAGTGTTTGTTCGAGAGCATCAGGTGAGTCGGGGGGCGACGAGCCGTTCTGGGAGGAGGGAAAGATGTCCTCGTCTGACTTGGAAGTCGTAAGGGAGGTGGCATACCCTAACCCGAAACGAGTTTGTCGATAGCGGGGGTCGCCGCGCGGCTGGGTTTGTCTGCCTCTTCCGTAGTTGAGGCCTGGCTTCTGCTTCAAGTCGTAGCCCATGTTTTGCATGATCTTCAGCGCTTGCGGGCTGTATCGGTGAACTTGCATTTTTCCAGTATCGTCATCAAAAGGATCTTCCTGGTTAGCTGGTTGATTGCGCATGCGACCGAAGAATATTGGACGCTGACTGCTGCAGGTAGACGGGACAATGGAGATAGAATCCTCATGGGGTCCATACGTTGTGATGACGTTGGATGATGATGCTACTTCCCAGACATACGGACGGTAGGAGTTTATAGCTTCCAAGAATTTTTGTGCTATGGGTTCTACCTCGTCACGGGGAGTGGTACATGTCATGACCCAATTCCGTAGAATCACTTGAGGCGTCCCCCGAATCGTGACAGCCGTGCGGGCCTGGGGTTGCGCCCGCACAAGGCTTTAATGATTTGCATAGCAAGCACTTATTCAGAGTACGCAGATAAATTGAAACACAGATTTGAAACATAGAAAAGTTCTCTTTATTGATAATGAACATCTATTACAAACTCTTGAACGAGTCAGCTAATATGCCGAACGGCTTACAAAAGGGTTGACTCAAAATGAGATAGCAGTCCTGTACATTACATCCTTTTATAAACTCAAAACGATAAAGACCTCCAGGCTGGAGGACGGCTTTGCCACGGAGCTGCATTTGTGTATGAAGAGTTGCAGCTTCGGACTTCAAAAGGCTACAGGGGCGCGGTGAAGATGCGCCAACAGCTGGACTGGATCGGGTAGACGACTTCGGCTCCTCGCTCGGTTCGCCTTGGTGCGGAGAACCTGTTTCAACGAGGGTCAGCATATCGAAACATGCTGGTGAAGGCGAGCTAGCCTGACTATACCAATCAACACGTTGTTTAGTGAAGCATGCATATTTTTGTGGGTTTCTATCTTGCCTTAGTTCATTTACAAGTAAGCAGCATATAGAATTTACTGAAATGAACGTGCCACCGTTAGGTGGATTTTACCTGACCGTCTGAATTACCTGCACAATACTTACCATGCCTTCCCTGCCACGAAGACACAAGTTAGTATGCAACAGGTTTAAATATACACGATGATCACTGGCTTGATTGCCATAATGGACACTAGTCTGTGACGAAGATGGTTTGCTACGTGCAAGAACGTTAGGCGCCGCATACCACCCTGTCCTAGTACGTGAGACTAAACGTTAGTTCCGTCCGGAGCCGGAACGGTGCCAGTGCCCCAGCAGCCGCCTGCAGGAACTATACCTTGTGCATAAGTTGTCCGTGATCGCACACTAACAATCATTCGCCCGGAGGCTACGTTGACAAGCATTCGCCCGGAGGCTACGTTAACAAGCATTCGCCCGGAGGCTACGTGAGTACAAGACAAGCGATATTGCATGATTTATTTTACATTGCAACTACGTTATATTCATGCATCAGGATATACGTTTAAACTTGTATCTATGCATTTGATGAACATTTCCGAACGAACAAGCATGCAAAGATATAACCGTTCACAAGTTTCATTGACAAGCATAAGTACCAAGTCTATTCTCTTTTATCTTGGTTTCTTTTAGTTATTACTTGGTATCGTTTGATCGGGGTAAGGAGTGAAGCTTGGAAGCAGGGCTAGCTAATCGGGTTGGTAGCCACTCACTTAGATTTTGTAAGGGAGAAGGAAAGAGGCGCTTCACGACTCCGTTCGCAAGTCGCCTACTGCTCGTTCACCTGCACACGAACAGCTCGATTAATACTTCTTCCTCTCTTTCCAATCTTGGAATAGAAGTGCAAGTCAATGAACGAAAACAATGAAAACCATCGAAACCGTTCAAGAAAACAAGCAAGTACTAAAACCAACTCAAAGCACGAAAATGACAAGCGACATCGAAAACCGAGGCAATAAAAGATAGCAGCGGAGAGGTCCCTCCTGACTCTGCCGCTAAGTCGATCCTTGGGGCGCAGTCCACTGAATATGGGAATCGATTCTGAAGAAACAAATCCATAACGAGGACGAGTTCTTAATTCGATCTATCCCGATCGAACGATACCGTCTTGTGTTTCTTAGCCGCGGTCTCCGCACCGGGAGAACGGGGCGCTACATCCTACCCAACTAATTGGAAGTTTCGTCCCGAAACTTAAGAACAGGACCTACCATCAGGGAACGTTACGTTGGGGATGTTTAGCAGAGTATTTGGGGCAGTCACAAATTCTATGGTTTGCATCGCCACAGATGAGGCATAATCCTTATTTCAGACGACATTCGTTGACCAGGTGCCCTAGCCTCCTACAGAAGTGACATAGCTGCCCTCTCTGCGGACCACCGTTGTTGCGGCACTTTGTAGCTGTGTTTCCTCCTTCGTTGCTTTGGCGTTTGTGACTGGATGTATGCACAGCGCCGGCAGCAACATGAGGATACTGTGGTTCTAACGATAGGGCGTGATTCATGACTTCACGCATCGTACGATACTGAGGAACGGCTACGTGCGAATGGATGGCAGGGCGTAGTCCACCTTCAAACCTTCTAGCTCGACTCGCTGCATCAGGTAAATAGGCCCTAGCGAATTTGGAGAGTCGGTTGAATTCGACGGAGTACTCCTTAACTGTTATACCGCCTTGCCTCAGTTGCACGAACTTGTTTTCCATTTGACGTTGTACTGGAGGGGGTACAAACTCCTCTTCGAACGCGGCACGAAAAGTCGTCCACGAGATCGCCTCCTCTCCTTGATCAAATTGGAGAGATCGTCGATGCACGTCCCACCAATCGTGCGCGTTGAGGCGGAGCTGTAGTTGCGTGCAGGCGACGTGCTTCTCTTCGGGGACCTCTAGCAGAGCGAAGTGATCTTCAAGTTCGGCCAACCAATCTAGAGCTACGACTGGGTCCTCAGTCCCGTTGAATGGGGTGTTGCAGACTTTCTTGAAGTGGCCAAAGTCGAAGGCAGTCACGTCCCTCGCCCTTGGAATTTGTGGCGTCTCTACTTCAAGCACGGGCTGTTCCACCGGAGTCGCTGGCATTGCCGCGGACTGGTTGGATGCCAAAGTCTGAACGATCTGCTGCAGGGTATCTACCTGCTTTTGTTGGACTGAGAATCGTGCTTCTATATTGTCTTGAAACTTGAGCTGACTCTCTTCCGCCCGCTTCTCGGCCCGTTCATAGCGAGCCTCGTCCCTTTGTTAGTTTGCCTCCAACATCTGCAACATTCGTTGGACGGGATCGATGCTTGGCACGGCTCGCTGGCTCTTTGAACTTCCCGAAGTATCCGAACTACTTTCTTGGCCTTGTGTTTCGTCCGGAGTTTGCGCTGCAGATTACGCTGGAGCCATTCCTTCAAAAGAAGGTAAATTATATTAGGATCATAATGTATTATGGACTTATTGCATGAACGTATCTCATTTTGGCCTAGCGAGTTCAAGAGTTCGCACAGGAATTGATCGTTAAAGGAACTTTTCCAGCACGAAGTCTAAGGAACTTTGAATCTGTGCTCTGATACCACTATGTCACGACCCAATTCCGTAGAATCACTTGAGGCGTCCCCCGAATCGTAACCGCCGTGCGGGCCTGGGGTTGCTCTCGTACAAGGCTTTAATGATTTGCATAGCAAGCACTTATTCAGAGTACGCAGATAAATTGAAACACAGATTTGAAACATAGAAAAGTTCTCTTTATTGATAATGAACATCTATTATAAACTCTTGAACGAGTCAGCTAATATGCCGAACGGCTTACAAAAGGGTTGACTCAAAATGAGATAGCAGTCATGTACATTACATCCTTTTATAAACTCAAAACGATAAAGACCTCCAGGCTGGAGGACGGCTTTGCCACGGAGCTGCATTTGTGTATGAAGAGTTGCAGCTTCGGACTTCAAAAGGCTACAGGGGCGCGGTGAAGATGCGCCAACAGCTGGACTGGATCGGGTAGACGACTTCGGCTCCTCGCTCGGTTCGCCTTGGTGCGGAGAACCTGTTTCAACGAGGGTCAGCATATCGAAACATGCTGGTGAAGGCGAGCTAGCCTGACTATACCAATCAACACGTTGTTTAGTGAAGCATGCATATTTTTGTGGGTTTCTATCTTGCCTTAGTTTATTTACAAGTAAGCAGCATATAGAATTTACTGAAATGAACGTGCCACCGTTAGGTGGATTTTATCTGACCGTCTGAATTACCTGCACAATACTTACCATGCCTTTCCTGCCACGAAGACACAAGTTAGTATGCAACAGGTTTAAATATACACGATGATCACTGGCTTGATTGCCATAATGGACACTAGTCTGTGACGAAGATGGTTTGCTACGTGCAAGAACGTTAGGCGCCGCATACCACCCTGTCCTAGTACGTGAGACTAAACGTTAGTTCCGTCCGGAGCCGGAACGGTGCCAGTGCCCCAGCAGCCGCCCGCAGGAACTATACCTTGTGCACAAGTTGTCCGTGATCGCACACTAACAATCATTCGCCCGGAGGCTACGTTGACAAGCATTCGCCCGGAGGCTACGTTAACAAGCATTCGCCCGGAGGCTACGTGAGTACAAGACAAGCGGTATTGCATGATTCATTTTACATTACAACTACGTTATATTCATGCATCAGGATATACGTTTAAACTTGTATCTATGCATTTGATGAACATTTCCGAACGAACAAGCATGCAAAGATATAACCGTTTACAAGTTTCATTGACAAGCATAAGTACCAAGTCTATTCTCTTTTATCTTGGTTTCTTTTAGTTATTACTTGGTATCGTTTGATCGGGGCAAGGAGTGAAGCTTGGAAGCAGGGCTAGCTAATCGGGTTGGTAGCTACTCACTTAGATTTTGGAAGGGAGAAGGAAATATGCGCTTCACGACTCCGTTCGCAAGCCGCCTACTGCTCGTTCACCTGCACACGAACAGCTCGATTAATACTTCTTCCTCTCTTTCCAATCTTGGAATAGAAGTGCAAGTCAATGAACGAAAACAATAAAAACCATCGAAACCGTTCAAGAAAACAAGCAAGTCCCAAAACCAACTCAAAGCACGAAAACGACAAGCGACATCGAAAACCGAGGCAATAAAAGATAGCAGCGGAGAGGTCCCTCCTGACTCTGCCGCTAAGCCGATCCTTGGGGCGCAGTCCACTGAATATGGGAATCGATTCCGAAGAAACAAATCCATAACGAGGACGAGTTCTTAATTCGATCTATCCCGATCGAACGATACCGTCTTGTGTTTCTTAGCCGCGGTCTCCGCACCGGGAGAACGGGGCGCTACAGTACATACTTGCTCAGAGGTGAGATGGACATGATAATTGACGGTCAAAAGTTTATTCAGAGGTAATATGAACATGACAAACTTTGTGATTGTAACTTCCATCGGGGATGGAGGCACACATCTGCTCAGAGGTGATATGGACATGGCAGTTTTTGTGGACTTAACACCACTGGCGTACTTAGAGTTAAGTACGAATGTCAAGTGTAGACGACAATCGATATCAGAGGTAATATGGACATGACAACTGACGGTCGAAAGTTTATTCAAAGGTAATATGAACATGACAAACTTTGTGATTATGACTTCCATCGGGGATGGAGGCGCACATCTGCTCAGAGGTGATATGGACATGGCAGTTTTTTTTTTTGGACTTAACACCACTGGCGTACTTAGAGTTAAGTACGGATGTCAAGTATAGACGACAATCGATATCAGAGGTAATATGGACATGACAACTGACGGTCGAAAGTTTATTCAGAGGTAATATGAATATGACAAACTTTGTGATTGTGACTTCCATCGGGGATGGAGGCACACATCTGCTCAGAGGTGATATGGACATGGCAGTTTTTGTGGACTTAACACCACTGTCGTACTTAGAGTTAAGTACGGATGTCAAGTGTAGACGACAATCGATATCAGAGGTAATATGGACATGACAACTGACGGTCGAAAGTTTATTCAGAGGTAATATGAACATGACAAACTTTGTGATTGTAACTTCCATCGGGGATGGAGGCACACATCTGCTCAGAGGTGATATGGACATGGCAGTTTTTGTGGACTTAATACCACTGGCGTACTTAGAGTTAAGTACGGATGTCAAGTGTGGAGGGCAACTTATATCAGAAGATAGTCGGTAGCCGAAAGTTTTATTCAGGGGTGATATGAACATGACAAACTTTTGAAAGGAGCAAATCGTTATGTAAGAAAAAAATGGAAATCCAATCGGTATGGACCGTCCCTTTGTTCACAGATTCAAAGTGATGACCTTGGCATCGATCGTCTCCTGAATTTTCCTTTTTAGCACATAGCACGCCTTTGTGGGGTGATGAGTGTATCGGTGGAAGAGACAATAATCTGGGTGATCCACGTCGCCAGTCCTCTCAGGATGTCTGATGTTGGGTAGCTGGAGCTTGCGCTCTTTCATTAATATATCAAAGATCTCAACGATGTCGTCTTCGTTGAAGGAAAAAGTCCCTTTTTGTCTTCGGGCTCTTAATGCCTGAATTTTACGGTCTTGCAGGGAGATCGTTGTTGTTGCATCGTTTTCGGATCTTGAGGGGATTCTACCCCCGGCCCTAGACGTCCCCTTGTTCTGTCGAGGTAAGTTACCTCTGGACATGTCGTGGTCTCTGGCCACAGAAACTGATTCATCAAGAACTGCCTCTGGTTGTACAGGACTGGACTTCGGAATTTTTGGTCTCTTGAGAGACGCAGTATATCCCAACCCGAAACGAGCTTCTCGATAGTGAGAATTACTACGCACCGGCGTTCGCCTACCTTTCCCATAGTTGAGACCTTGTTTCAGTTTTAAGTCGTAACCCATATTTTGCATAATTTTTAATGCTTGTGGGCTGTATCTGTGGGTTTGTATTCTGCCAGATTCAGACTCGCTTGATTCCTCTTGCACGATTGGGGCGTTCCGCCTGCTGCCGAAGATTATCGGACGCTGATCGTCATGGGTTGGTGGAATGATAAAGATGGAGTCTTCCTGTGGTCCACCTGTTATGACGACATCAGATGTTGACGTATCTTCCTATATGATTTCCCCGCGTTTGACTGTTAGGGGAACCGAAGTCCGTTTATGACTCTCGTTCTTGCATTCCTGGATTAGGTAATCCCGCAGGTCAGGAGGAGTAGAGGAAGAAGACGAAGGCTTGTTTCTTCCATCAGCGGGCGTGCGGATATTGGACACCTCGGTCTTTCCTGTGCCACCTGTGTACAACAGGTTGGCCATCTGGGCGGCGGATAATCCTCTGGGAGGGTGTCTTTCCGCAATATGAGCTTGTTTTACGCCGAGGGACTGTGCCTGGCGTAAATTGGAGATTCGCTCAGTCTGGCGTAAAGCTGGAGAGGCCCTCAGTCGGCCATCGACTTCTCGCATAATCCGAAGGGTAGGCAGATTGTTCCCTTACTGGCGTAAAGGCCGAGTAGCTGAGTATTCGCCTACTTGCTTCCCCTCGCGGAGATCACAGCGCTCATCTGGTTTACCGTAGAGGTCAGATGTTGTCTTGCGCGTGGAGCATGATCTGTACCTCCGATTTGGCGTTGAGGCACCATCGGAAGTTTTGTCTGTACCGCGCGTAGCGGGAGACTGATTTCTGTGCGTAAAGCGCAGTGGATACTCCTGGGTTAGCGCTGAGGCTTTGCCCGAAATTTTGTCTGTACCGCGCGTAGCGGGAGACTGATTCCTACGCATAGAGCGCAGTGGATACTTCTGGGTCAGCGCTGAGGCTTTGTCCGAAGTTTTGTCTGTACCGCGCGTAGCGGGAGACTGAGTTTTACGTGCAGGGCACGGAGGGAGCAATTCTACCACCTCATTGGTCGGAGAGATCGGAGAGATCGGAGAGTCCACAGGAATGGTAGAGGATGTCTTGGGCATCCACACTTTGCGCAGCTTCCTGTTGTCTTGGACGGAGAGAGAGTGAGAGCTACCCCCGGTTTGAAGCATGTCTTCGTAGGCAGACTGGTCGAATTGGACGACCAGTGTCTTCTTCACGGATCCCACGGATACCGCATCGTGTTGAGTAATTGCTTCATCATCAGAAGAGAAAGATGTCCCCAGCAGAGTCGCCATCTTGTTTGTGGTATTAAACGAAAGAATGAAAGTGTATTTCAATGACGGGGTTTATGCAAAACCCGCGCCCTTTGGTTTACAAACAAACTTGTACAATTTAATCTTATACGAGGATGTGGGAGTACAATTTATTTAATCTGGGTATAAATTGCTATAGGTGTCTGATCTGCAGTCAATCACTTTAGCCCTTGGACCACACGATGTTGAAGAAGTACCGTGGAAGACAGGTAGCAGCTTCGAAGGTTGCAGGAGAGGGTGGATGCACGATGCCAAAGTCGTCGATCCCTGCTCTTTGCCTGAGCTCCGGTCTCTCTCTCTCTCTCTCTCTCTTGACCTTTTGATCTGGTATTGGTTTTCTTGACCAATTTTCCGGCCCTCCAATTTGTCGACCATGTTCCCCATTGATAGGGGTCTCTATTTATAGAGTTTTGATGACAGTGACCACTCCGTCGGTATAAAAACCGAGGAGTGGGAAGTACAACACCCTTTTACACAACGGTTAAAATAACCAATGCCTGCGTATATATGATCTTTTGAGTGAGCATGACGCGTGTCCAACTAAGGGGACAAAATGCGTATATCTGCTGCGAAGATCACGGCGTAGAAGCCACGTAGGTAGGTATCCCTTGTGTAGAAGAGGTTGGCATAGAAGCCAAATGACTGTCACCCTGGCGTAGAAGCCAAGTAGGCATAGAAGCTGAATAGGCATAGAAGCCGAATGGTCGTAGAGGCCGAGTGGTCGTAGAGACTGAGTGGGCGTAGAAGCCGCGTGAGCACAGATCCTGAATGGGCGTAGAAGCCGCTGCGTACCATGCCAGAGTGCTGATGTGGACGTCTTAGCCGGAATTACAGCTTTTGAAGATATAATCAAATCTCTTGCAGAGATTTGCCACCATCTTATGCATTAAATGCGGAGGCGTGTTTTGAAGGTCTGCAGCCCTTCTGTGCATCCGTCACAGAGACGTGCCTTGAGAGAAACTGTCACCGCTCTGTGCAATTAGACGTGGAGACGTGCCTCGAGTCCCGTACAAAGTGCAGCTTTTGACGTGGCAGGCGGTTTGTCTACTGCGGAGCGTAAAACAGCTCATGTTTGCCTGTGTAAAACAAGGCAGCATATTCCCTTGTACGCGAAAGAGCGGTTTACGCTGAGGGAACTTCAGTAAACGACGGTTCGGTGATATTTTAATCAAATCCTCTGCATTAAATGCAAAGATCCGCCATCATACTGTGGGGCGCATCCCGAGGGGTCTGCCCTCGTTTCCAGCCGTCGTCTGGGTAGCCGTGCAACACTTTTTGTCAGGAGTCAGAGGTCAGATTCACTGCGTGACTTGACAGGTTCATTTTGGGGAAGACGAAGCGTTCCTCGTACGCTTTAACGCTGCTTTGAGAGTGGATGAGTTTTACGCCATGGAGGCGATGAAGAACCATGTTTACGCTGGAGCGGCCTGGACGTACTGCACTTACGCGGATGGTCCTTTGAGCTTTATTCTTCACGCTGTGTTTTAGCGAAAAAAGCTCTGTTGCACGCTTGATGGCTCTAAAGGCCTCTGTTTACGCTGCTCTTCATCAAGAGGCTGCGTAGATCCTCCCAGCGTATTTTTTATGCTTCTACATATATATATATATATATATAAACACACTCACACTCACACTCACACTCTCACACACACATAAACATATACACGCACACACACTTACAAATATATATAAATACATAAACATATATACATATATATATATATATACACACATACAACCATATATATATACACACACACTTATACAAACTAACACACACACAACTACACACATCTACACATACACAAACACCAACACACACACTCAACCACACTCACCCCCACACACAAAAATACATATATATATAAATATATACTCGAAAACTCTAATACACACTCCCCGAGGCTAAACCAACCCACGCACAAGCCCAAAACCTAGAAACCAAGTCGAAATGGCCATTCGGTCATTTCGACGAACACGTGGAGTGCGGTTCGCGAAACCTCATAAAACGCACACTAAACCTACTCGCAATCGGCCCAAAATTTATCCACGAGTTCTAATCGATGTCTAGAACCTAGAAAAAATATTAACTCTCTGATTCTAGGTCCGTGGCAAAAATGCGCACGTACGCGGAACCTACGACGATGAAAACCCCAAAATAACCCGAAACGTTCAAATCTCCGCGACACGATCTCACGTGTCCGAACGGAGACACGTACTTATCCTCAAGACACCTAAGCACGTCTACCTAGGTCCGTCTAACCTAGGGCAACACCAAAAATTGGGCCAATCTCGAATTCACCCAAAATTGACACAAAACCTAATGCCAAAGTCTTCAAACACATCCAAACAAGCTCCAACTTTCTTCCATGGGTAGCCCTAAGGTCTATGAAGGTTTTAAACTACTAATTACACTATATTAGAGTAATCACAAGGAGAAAAATTAGGGTTTACCTCTTAAAAGTTGGAATCCCAAGCCAAAGTCTCCAAAAATCTCCAAATTTACCACACCAAGCCTCCAAGCTTCCAACCCAAGCTCTAACACCAATTCTAAGCTCTACACATCTAGGTTAGGGAAAAACAAAGGGTTAGGGTTTGCATTGATGAAAGAAATAGAAGAAGAAAGAGAAGAAAGTGAAGAACTTACTTGAATTTGGAGGGAATTGGAAGAAGGAAAGAAGAAGAAAATGGAGAGGAGAGTGAAGAAGAAGAAGAAGTGGAAGAATGGAATGAATGGGAGGGGGGTGCTGGTCATATTCGGCCAGGGGTTAAGGGTTAGGGTTTGGGTTTGGTAAAATAACCAAAATGCCCTCCAAATCAAGTCATCCTAATTGGGGTTTGGGTTTAGGGATCCAAATACACTCTAATAAATCCCTAATCACTCTAACTAACTAATTAAAATATAAATAACTATTCTAATCCAATAAATAAGTCTGACAAGGGTGCTGGTTGGGTCTGACATGGGTCTACTAGGGTCTGACATGGGTTCAGGCTAGCCAAAACACTAAAATAACTAATAAAAAAATAATACAACCAATAATTAAATATTAATACAATTATTTATGATAAATACACAATTAACCAAATTAAAAAAAAATATTCTGCTCTGGAAATAGGGTAGTGACCACCGGATTTTCATCGTTGCACACAACTCGGAGAGAGGGTGTCACGACCCGCACCCGGTGTGAGGGTATGACTATGTGGATACGTCCAGCCTACGCCGCAACATCGACGGTAGAACGATGTCTAGGTCAACAATACTATCTAAATATCTCACACAATATATATATAATGTACATGTCAATGATATCTCAACTCCAAATGGAGGAACAATATGATAATATGATAATCAATACTCAATCACAATAAAACTAGAGAAAGATATGGCACGATATGAAATAGAAGAATCGAGTCTCAAGTCACAATACAAAGTCTCAAACATATATATATATATATATATATATATATATATATATATATATATATATATATATATATATATATATATATATATATATATATATATATACAACACATCAAAATGTCTAAGATATGGTCACATCCAATATAATAATGAAATAGCTGAATCTCCTCGACAGCTGGCACTATGTCATTCTGCTCTAAAGGTATAATTTCAGATGGCTCACCACCATGCGGCTCGCAGTATGTAGGACACATCTCCTCTAACCAATCATCTGAAAAATATATCCAGTCAGGATTGGAGTGAAGTATAAAACTCTGAAAGCAGTTCCAAATTCATAGTAGAGAATATATAACAAGCAATATAAAAGAATACAAGATGCACTAAGAAATAAAAATACAGCTGAAACATGCAAATAAATACAATAGGAACTGGAATGGTAAATACAGGCAATATGACATAAACTTTAAGTAAGAGAAACTATAATACTGTCTATGTGATTTAGAGCACAAGTTTGATATGTTATCGACTTGGGTTGCACATGATTATTCTACGGTATCTCGATTATAGGTAAAATATATAATCGTCATACACATGATTACGCTAAGAGATTGATCACATAACCAACTTATACTCTCCTGTCCCAATCAATACTCATGGATCCAATCACGATACGTTACGCACATGATTATAATAATAGCACACTGAGCACATACGATAATGTGAGCACATGAAGCACATGAATAAACACGAGCACAAGAATACCCGATGCACACGACAAATTACATGTGTAAGGAGTATCCGATGCACATGATAAATTACATGTGTAAGGAGTATCCGATGTACACGATGAAGGGATAACATATGCTAACAGGATCCATATAGTATCAGTCTGTGTAACCATATGTCAGAGTCAGGTATCACAATTCTAGAACAAGTATATGTACACTATCATATAATAAAAACTAACGAAAAATATACTCACATGTGGTCCTCAGCAATGGGTATAACTCGGTGTCCGAGCTGGTGTCACACAGACCTATAGATGAATATCATGTCACTTGGGTGTAATAAAGTGATAAATACACTAAAATGCACTAAATATGATTTTTTTTATGTCATTCTAGGTCTCACTAGTCAAACTAGGTCAAACTAGGTTATTTCTAGGTCATACCTAGCTTCTAAGTCCATTACAAGGCTATACTAGTTGATACTAGGTTGTACTAGGGTCATTACCTTAAAGTATTAGATATATTAGTTATTAACACTAAGTATCTACATATACTAGTTAACACTAAGGTATTCTAGTCAATTTAGTTAATACCTACATATTACTTAGTATCTATGTGTGATCTTAAACCCTCACATTAACTTAACTATAGAAAATAATACCTTAGCATATATCTAGACTAATAACAATGCTTTAACTAACTATTAGAATACCTTAGTATCTTAGTACTAAACTTTAATACTTAATACCTTAGTAATAACTTCACTCAACATACCCACTAATCCTCACTAACTTAGTATAACATATGCTAATCACCTTAGCCAGTACTTAACCTCATACATACACATAACCTCAATCACACACATCACTCTATACTAACTTAGCACTAGCAATCACTTCTTAATTGAAGCCTCATTGATCTTACTGTTAGTGTTGTTGTTGCTTTACTCTGTCCTCAGTTGAACAACTTAATACACCCCTTGACCCTATCCATAAGTGACTGCTACTATCAAGTTATCAGTCCAAGTCTGGACCTCACCTCTCCTTGCCTACAGACCCTCTAGGCACTGCACTAAGTTCACAACTGAAAGCAGTATCTCACACTGATTATAGAGTATCAGTCTCCTCCTTCACTGCATGTATTCACCCATGTTGTCAACATATTTATTGTTGCAGCTCCCTTGATGAGCGGTGCAATGCACTGCCAAGTGTAACAGTGCATACTGCCTCTCAGCACCATGATGACCCAACCCAAAATCTGATGTATTATGCATCATTCATTCACTTATAACATACATGAACCCCTCTATTGCCTGATATCTGAAATATCCCTACAAAATACCAATACCACTGCCATCACCTTCCCTCCTCCTTACTAACACCACTCCACCACATCTGAATATTGTTGCTGCTATGTTGTACCCGAGCCTGGGTACACTCTCCTATAATCCTAACACTCACCAACACACATCAACACCACACACACACACACACACACACACACACACACACACATATATATATATATATATATATATATATATATATATATATATATACACTCTTACATACTCTAATATTTGTTGTTCCATTTTATCTGTTACTTCTACATTTTCCACAACAATACACAGGCACACCCTTACTCGAGCCAATACTGACACTGTGAACACTTGCACAGTTTTCCTCACTTACACACACACATCCACACTTATTCATATATGCATATCATTATATATATATATATATATATATATATATATATATATATATATATATATATATATATATATATATATATATATATATATATATATAACATAAATAAAGTTAGAGTGTACACAATACACTCACTAATAGTCATTAGATCAAACACCTTGAGTACAAGGTCAAGATACTTACTATGGTGTCATGATACACTCTCAATTAAGGTGCCAAAAACCCCAATACTCACTAATTACTATTTATACATATCAAATTCATCATTATATAACTAAAGTGATGAGTTCCAATGAAATTTATAGAGTAATACACTAATATATACAAAACCCAAAAAATGGGTCCCCGTGTCATAGCGTATCACAAAATACCACAATATGCTCTACTCGTGCCCAATTGTGGACATGTATCTAATCTTCCACTATAAATCTAAGTCTAATTAGATTCAAGTGACCTAATGACAAGAACTTGGTGCACCAATCTTGAAATTTCTCCAAAATAGGCTAAAAATTATGTAGAAGTCACAATAGGGGTCCTATGAACCTAGTTCCTCTTCCTATGGGTAGCCTTAAGCCATTGAAGGGTTCATAATGGTCAAATGCATGAATTATAATCTAAATGAAGGAGACATTCAAAATCTTACCAATTGAGAGATGGATTCCCAATAAAAACTCAAATGGACACAATAGGACACAAACATCTAGCCAATCATTCTTCTACAAGTGCTCTTACCAACCTTAAGCTTCTAGTCTCCTTAGATGGTGAGGATGAGTGAATTTGAGAGATATTTATGAAAATTTTGGTGGAGGGATGAACTATTTGGGGAAGAACACTAATTAAAAATTAAAATAGGATGAATGAGTGGAAGGGAGAGAGAGTGTTCCCCTCTAATTAGGTCTGGCCACCCTGGGCTCTTCCTCAAGCAATGTAAAATGACAAGTTTATCCCTATTGGGTTGTCATAAAAAAATAATTAATGGGAGAAGCTTCTAAACTAATAAAACTTAATTCTAACCTCCTTAATTAACTAAAGGAATGGGTCTAATTGGACCTAGTCCAACTAATTGGTTAAGTTATCATGTCAAGTTGGTTAGGTCCATTAGGGTCTTGTCAAATTAAATAGCCCAACTACTAACCTATAATAATATTAGTTACACATATTATAACATACGCATTATTATAAATAAAATATAACACAATATATATATATAATGGCAATAATATCCCTATTCTAGAATTATGGTAGTGACAAGTCTACTCTCCTTAGAAAAATTTTATCCTCGAAATTTAAGGAAAGAACTAGCATTACAACAAGAAATCACAGAAAAGCAAGAAAGATACCTCACAGCTCAAAAAGATAAGAGTATCGCTCGCGCATCTCGTCTTCCCTCTCCCAAGTAGACTCTCCCGGAGAGTGATACCTCCACGCGACGCGTACCAAGAGAATCATCTGGTTCCACAATACCTCCTCCCTGCAATCCAGAATCTCCACCGGCTGTTTTGGGTAACTGAGAGTAGGACCTACCTCGATCTTCGAGTGATTCGATACATGGCTAGGGTCTGCCATATATCATCTCAGCTGTGATACGTGGAATACCTTGTGCACTCCCTCTAGTACATGCCGTAAGTCTAGTCTGTAGGCCACTACACCGACCCTCGCAAGAACACCAAAGGGTCCGATGTACAGTGGACAAAGCTTTCCGCCTCCACCGAAATGAATCGTGCCCCGTGTCAGAGAAATCCGCAAGAATACCATATCGCTAACCTAGAACAAAATACAGCCTTAACACTTAATCTAAAATAAGCAATCACAAGCAATACAAAACAAAATCTATACCTCAAACTCCAAAGGTCTCTAGTGGCTGTCGGCCCAATTATGTTGTCTGTCCTGCGCCACCCGAAGTCTATCTCTAATAAGCTTCACTTTCTCAGATGCATCCACAACCATTTTTGGCCCTAATAATGATCTCTCACTAACATCATCTCATGATAGAGGAGTGTGACATCTTCATCCATATAAAGCCTCGAATGGTGATATCTCAATGCTGGCATGATAATTGTTATTGTAAGCAAACTCTACCATGTGAAGATGATCCTCCCAAGAGCCTCTGAAATTCAAAACACAAGTGCAAAGTATATCCTCGAGAGTCTGAATAGTAATCTCCGACTGCCCGTCTGTCTGGGATTAATATGCGGTACTAAACTTGAGCTAGGTGCCGAAGCTAGCCTACAAACTCCTCTAGAAGTGGTATATGAAGCTACAATTCTGATCCGAGATGATGCTCATAGAAACTCCATACAATCTGATAATTTATCGCACATACATCTTCGCTAGCTTCTCCGTAGAAGTACCCACTTTGAATGGCAAGAAGTGAGCCGATTTGGTCAACATGTCTACGATGACCCAAATCGCGTACTTTCTTCCTAGAGAACGCGGAAGCTCCGAAATAAAATCCATGGTCACATGCTCCCACTTCCACTATGGGATGGGTAAAGGCTGAAGTAAACCTCCTGGCCTCTGCCTCTCTGCCTTTATCTGCTAGCACACTTGACACCTGGATACGAAGCACGCCACCTTCCGCTTCATGCCATACACCATACATGCTCTTTCAGGTCTGTCATGACCCATACCCAGAAATTGGGCATGAGTCATTGGTACATCCAGTCTATACCGCAGCATCGACGGTAGAACGTTGTCTAGGTCAATATAGCTATCTAACAACTCACACAATATATGATATCACAATCTGTCAATGTATCTTAACTCCAGACGAAGAATAATGAATATATATATATATATATATATATATATATATATATATATATATATATATATATATATATATATATATATATATATATCAACTAATAATGTACTCAATCATAATAACTATAGCGAAGGTAAATGGCACGATAAAAATGTCCCAACCGTAGCCGGACGATATGACGCTCATCGTACGATTTGATACGCTCGAGCACAGCATCATGGAGCTCAGAGATATGACCGAGAGGACGAAGCATAGCATTACTGATCTTAGAGCATCGATAGAGCGCAGTGTGACGAAGCTGCAGGAATCACAGATGTCCATGGACGAGAGGCTGACGATGATGCAGGATTCAATAGCTACTAGCAGTAGAAGGCTGTTATCTACCGTGGATTCATACAACCATCGACTAGCATTGTCACGCCCCAGTCCCAAAATACCAAGGCACTAGCCACGTGACAATGGCCAGCAGCACAACTCCAATGGACAAACTCAATTTAGTGGACCCGTTATAGTGCACTTAAGCTGCAATACATATAAAATGGTTTACAAATACTGTCACAGTCTATATATCTAATCTCATCCACAATAAGAAATAAAATCACAAAGATACAAGTCCAGTAACAATAATATAAAATGATTTGTCCAACCAAAGTAATATAAATAATATCACGTGGAATAACCCGTCATCAAAATGGAAAAAATAAATCCAAGTACAAATATCCAGAAGTGACTACAATTCCAAATATCCAAGAACACTAAGCATAAATAATGAATGGTGAGAATACTATGTGCTCAAGAGAATTCCTCCAGAACAAACTCGTCCTCTGCAACCTGTACGTCTCCAATAGTAGCACATGTCCCGTAAACCTCGGGATAGCTCTCCTCGTCTACACCCGGGGATATAATCCGGATCCAGGTCCCCAGGGGACATAGCAAGGTACAATAAACACTCAAGCCAAATAAAATACAGCAAGTAAATATAGACATATCCTCAGGACAAGCTATGTAACCAGCTAAGTGAAATACAAATGAGAGCATACTAGTACTCATGCTGATACCACTACATGATCTGTGTCGGGGAGCCCATAACAGCAAGTAATATCATGACTCCAGTATATGTGCCAAAGATTTGAGACAGAGTCTAAGGCTCCTCCACTAGTATATATATAAATAATTAACATATAGCCTGTGTGTCTCTCCCCACCCAATGTAACCTCATGTCTCATGTCTACGCCGTCTTATGTCCATAACACGCAAGATCATGACCTCTAGCTAGTACAACGAGTCATAATAATATCCATGTAATATGCAAGTCTTGTAAACCCCCTGATTTTACAAAAATATTAAACTTGAATTTTTTCACAATTTTCTGGAATTTTCTGTAATTAAAATCAGGTTTCTAATTATTAAATAATTTTTAGTTGATAATAAATAATATTAAAATATTATGAAAATAATATTTTTGGGTGTAAAATGAAAAACTGGACTTAGGGTAATTTTTCTAGAATTTATTGGACCCCGGACCTATTTTTAATTACCTAAAAACATTTATTTATTAATTACTTAATTAATTATTATTATTATTTATTTATTTATTTATTTATTTTCTTAATTATTTAGTTAAATCAGCCCAGCCCGTAAAACCCAGCCCGGCCCAACCGCCCTAGGCCCAGCCCGGCCCATTGGCTTAACGGGTCGGGTCAGCCTGAACCCGCACCCGACCCGCCGCCGCCCGACCCGTTCCCCTCTCCCCTGACCCACGCTTCCCCGTCTTCTCCGGCGCCTCCGTCGCGTCCGCCACGCTCCGTCCGCCCCATGCCCGCGTCCTCCGGCCTCCCCTCCGCGCTCTCCGCCACGTCCCCCTCCTCCTCCGCCCTTCCCGGCTGACCCCCGCCCTCTCCGCCTATATAACCCCCTCGATACCCCCCTCCGGCCACCACGAACTCCACCCGCCGCCAGCCCTCCGGCCACCTCGCTCCTCCGACCCACCTCGCCGTAGTCCCCCTCTCCGCCACCTCCTCCTCCCCGCCGCTGCTCCGCCAGCAGCCGCCTCCCCTGGCCCCAGCGCCTCCCTCTCCTCTCCCTTCCCTCGGCAGCCCGCTCAGCCGCACCGCCACCTCCGCCTGCCGCTCGCAGCCGACCAGCCAGCCGTCGTGCAGCCCCCTGCCCCGGCCCGCCTTGCCGTCCTCCAACGCCGCCCCGTCAGCAAAACCCTAACCCTAATTTCCTGTGTCGGCGTGTCGGACACGACACGGACACGAGAAATCCCAATTTCTCGAGCCCTGTTCAGGTGCGTGTAACTTTCTTCTCGCTGCCCCGTTTTCAATTCCGTAAATTGTGTTGCGAAGCCTGTATGACCCTCTCGGTGCCCGTGCAACCCGCTCGAGGCATCGCGTCCTGTGGTGATCGCACACCGCGATCCAAAAACAGGAAAACAATGACCCGATTCATCCCGGAACCGGGTACGCCCCGCCAAACGGGACAACTTGGTCGTACGCGGTCTTCACAGATACGTGCGCATCGTTGATACGGACGTGTGGGATTTTGCAGAAGTCGATTCGGGTGTGCGTGCACACCGGGATCAACGCGTATCCGCAGACAATACCCCGTATCTGACTTTTCTGGTTTGTGACCTATCTTTGTGTACACACGTCGGATTGAAACAAAACTTGCGCCATCGGACTCGTAGAGATACGCTGGTCCTGTGACCCAAGTTTGGTTCGATTCTGAGAACGTTGACAAAATCGCGTGTCGTGGGCCCCACAAGCTCCGCTCGACGGGCGATTTTGTGATCGGCTCATCGGAATCCAATTCTGGAAGTTCCGTT
Source organism: Iris macrosiphon (assembly GCA_036927795.1). Lineage (NCBI taxonomy): Eukaryota > Viridiplantae > Streptophyta > Magnoliopsida > Asparagales > Iridaceae > Iris > Iris macrosiphon. The sequence goes on along the minus strand of JAYESA010000011.1, from coordinate 165,959,863 downwards.
GGGTTCGTATCATCGTTCCTGACCTGTTGACACTAAGTTTGGTAAATTTAGAGACCTTTTTTTGGTGCAAAGTGGGCCCACATGCGGACCCCGTTTTGACCCGAAATTGCCGTTTTTGCCCTTGTCTCCAAATTGGACTCAAGGACAGGCGTTTCTAGCTATTTGATATCTTCTGAGCATGATGGTAATGTTTATTTCAGCATCCGGAGATATTTCTGGAAATTTCCCCGAGGATAAAACTCTAGTTGGGATTCAAACATCAGGCAAGTACCTGCACTTCAAGTTTAATCTTTATATTGTGATAATTAGTTCCTTGCTCTACTAGTACCATTGTATGATTACACTTAGTGTCGGGATTTGGAGTTCATGTCTTGCTTTTCGTGTCGGGTGGGAGAATACTAGGAGGCACGTAGTTTATCCTTTCCCCTGTCGTGACTGCTAGCTGTTGGTACGCGACTGTACCATCAGCCTTATTCCTGATTATTCCTGACTGCTAGTCGTCTATGACGGCCTTATTAGCCTTATAAACCCCTACATGCCAACTATGTATTCTAAATACACAATTACACACACATAGTTTCTTGTCTTGTTACAGTTACATTTTTCTGTCTCATTATATTCCTGTCTTGCTCATGTCCCTGGTTTATAGCAATTAATCCTGTTTTACTCATATTCCTGTTTTACGGCAATTAACTCTTAGTTATTGTTACTATTTATTATGCATATTCTCAACCTGATACTTAGTCAGTCTTTTCACTACTTGTCATAAATATTTAGTTTAATCTTGTTGTGCATTTGGTACTTTGCTCCTTTCCTGACTGGATCCGTTGATTTAGGCGATAATGAGGACTATGCCCCCACCTTTTATGGCCCATATGACATAGCAGGTGATACTATTGAGGAGCCGATTTCCACCCAGGAGACTACTTTTGAGGAGTAGTCAGCCAGTTAGCTAGTATTTTCTTTCAGCATAGTACTCGGGTTTGTCCCCGATTTATCTTCTGGTTTTGTATTAACTGTGGATTTGGTTGTCACAAGTTAAATATTATGAAATCTTAGCATTCCTATTTCCTGTGATTATCCTTGCATATTTATTCTTGTGGATGAGATAGATTTTAAATTACCTGTGAATATGATCTAGACAGCGTACTACCGCCGATACTGCGGCGTAGGCTGGACGTACCCACGTACTCGTGCCCGAATATCCGAGTGCGGGTCGTGACAAGTCTCATGTCACGAATCCTGTGTAACACCCCGTTCCGCTCAAGCGGACTGCCGACTCAATCGGCAATAGTACAACTGTCTCGACCCGCTTTGCCTCGAACGAGAAGCAAAGGATATCCAGACTTGTCCCTACAGGAATCCGGCTTGGACTTTCAGAGGCTCGCTCAGACGTATCGCTCTACCGAGGCGAATCATCGCTAAGGTGGATGGCTACGGTGAACTTGTCTTTGCTTAGCCAGCACACATAAAATCTGGAATGTTTATGCTAGTCGCTAGGTGAATCACCCCCTGCATGCTAATAAATCCAACGCACCTAGCTAAGGGAATAATCCCAACTCATATTGCTTGCTAGAACATGGAAAAGGAAATACTGCTTATATTCAGACCCTCGCATGCTAAGTCCCTTAACGGTTTCATCTCTCGGACTACCTTCGGGCCCGAGCAATGTGCCTGCTTATGTTCCTAGGAACGCATGCTTGTCTGCTTGAATGTTGCCGTGTTTTCATCCAACTCCGGGAGACTACTCAGTAGTCGTTCCGTGTATGATTGACCCTGCAAGTATCCAGGACCGTTAGGTCACCAGGCAGCCCCGAACCAGGGGAATGCATCAAGACAAGTTATTGTATAAAGAACAAGATCTAAGTATCCCGTGTACTCGTGTACTCGTGTTCCCGTGCACTCGTGTTCTCGTGTTCTCTTGTTCAAAGTGCACGCGTGTTCTCGTGTTCTCGTGTATCTCGTGATAATTGAACGACCCAAAAAGAAAGTGCATGTCGCGGACAACTCGGAAACGAGGTATAGTTCCACGGACGGTCACCGGGGCACTGGAGCCGATCCGATCCGGATGGAACTCTTGTGTGGTCCCTCGTGTTCGGGCGAGTGGTTTGTAGTACCTCGTATACTTACGTTGCATTCCACTTCCCCGGGACCACATCACGTGTGTAGTCCATCGTGTGCGGACAAGATGGTTTGTAGCGCATCGTGTACTTTGTTGTATTCCATCTTGGCCTTGGACTACTTCATGTACAATCCATCGTGTACGGGCGAGATGGTTCGTAGCGCATCGTGTGCTCTCGTTGCATTCCATTCTCATCTGGGATTAGTCCTTTATGGCTATGCCAGCGACTCATGTTCATATAGATAAGTCATCCTCGCTTAGCGGCTATCCGCGTGCGAGTCATTGCATCAAGAACAACTGAGCACACCAAATACTGTCCCGTTCAATGACTCTCATGTTTGCATGTTGCATATGCTTGCTTCCTGAATGTTTATACATGCCTCTGCTCGAATTTATACTGTTTGCCTCAATGTTTGCCTTGGACAGGGAAGGAGATGGTAAGTTGGTGAGTCTCGCCGTGTTTCCTCTAACATCGCACGGCGCACTGCCCGACACGATAGGCTATTCAATATCTGCATAAAACTGATCCTAAGGCAACTAGAAAGACAACTAAATAGTTGTGCACAGAACCTGTATTACGTGTTTGGATTTGTCGAGCGGGCGAGTAGCTTCCCCACCAGTGCATTCAATGTACTGATAATCCACCAGTTTGATATACAGGGTGCGGGAGAACCTCGTGCGGTGCGGACGCCTCCAACGTGCGTGCTAAGGCCAGGAGTTTCCCTCCGAAGCCTTGCAACGGTGCGTCCGGGACTGAAGCGCATATACAAGACATAATATTGTGAACACTGCCTGACCATCGCCTGTACAATCATTCCACAGTTGTAGCCACTTGGCACGCTTTTACTGTTTCAGAGAGAGAGGCTTGAGCGACTTGTAATCTCGGCTATACGCCGCCTGTAACACTTGTTCATGTCAATAAAGAGATTACTTTACTTGTTTCAATGCTTCCGCTATATTTGCCGACTCAGTGAACCTGTTACCAATCGCCTATGCGTTCATGACTCCGCTGCACTCGGACAATCTGTGTAAAATCCCCTTCCTAGAAAATCGTACATACCTTTTTATTTATTAATTATTAATTAAATTGTAATAATTAGGTCCAAATAGGAGAAATAGATTTTTAATAATTTTTATGTTAGGTGTTCGGGCACTTAGATGACTTATGGGACCTTCAGGAATTTTTTCGGAATTTATTCCATGTAGGAGACCCCTTGAGCAGTTGCTAGCCTAACGATGTGCAATACCCTAATATATAAATTTTCTTATGAGAATATATATATATATATATATATATATATATATATATATATATGTTTATTAAGAAAAGAAAGAATAAGTATATAATAATAATACTAATAATAATAACAATAATAATAATATATTAATAGTTCACTACTTATATTACTTTAGTTCTTAGGAACTTTGATTTCAGCAACTGCTTATCCCCTTAGTAACTACTATGTATCCCTTAGCTAATCTACAGAGACCGCAGCAACTTAGATATACTAATACCCGAACCCCCTCTTCACCGCGGAAACCCGTTCCTTCCCCTCTCTCTCTCTCTTAATATATAATATATATATATATATATATAGTTAGCTCCCAAAAACTCTAACCTAATAATTTCAGACCTCCTCTTCCCATCTAGAGCCGTCACCGCAGCCAGAGAAGCCTCCCCAAGCCATCCAACCATTCCGTCGACGCCGACATCGCGAACTGCAGTTTTCCACTCGAGGCACCTTCGCTCTGACGTAATTTCCCGTCGACTCGCTCGACCAAACGCTGTTTCGTTTTCATAGGTATGATCTCCCCTTAACCCTCTCCAATATTTGTTTTATAGCCTACCTCGAAAAACGTGTGCCCCTAGGTGAAAAATAGCGCCCAAGTCAGCGCGAGCAGACAGAATTCTGCAATCGCAGAATTCCAAAATGACCACCCATATTGCCGAGTTCGTATCTCCCACCACAGAGATCCAAATTCGGTGATTCTTTTTGATACCTGTAGATTACATGACCTAGTTTATTTTCTGTATAATAACCTTGTGCTATTAGTTGCTGTGGACAAATATATATTCGTCACAAAACTGCGCGCACCCACTTTTTTCGGTTTTCCAAAAGTTGGAGATCGGAGCGCGCCCCGCCAAACGGGACCGCCCCGCCTTGTGCCAAGTGTACCAAATGGTGCACGCAGCATAACGGGACACGTGAAAATTCATGGGGACTGATTCGGACGCGTGTGCGCGCCGGAATCAGGCCGTATCCGCGGACACATTTCGTATCGCCACTTTTGTGGAACTCGCGAGTATTTTGTGCACGCTTGTCAGATTGTGACGAAACTTGCGCCACTGGACTCGTGGTAACGCGTTGGTCCTGTGACCCAATTTTTATGCATTTCTGAGACGGTTGACCAGATCGCCAATTGGCGGGCCCCACAGTTGACTTTTTGGACCAAATTATGTTCGGCTCATCGGAATCCAAATTTGGACATACCGTTGGGTTCGTATTGACATTTAGAGTTGTTTGACCCATAGTTTGTCCCATTTAGAGACTGTTACCCTCGGCACGCTTTTCGGTGCAAAGTGGGCCACACGTGGACCCCACTTTTGTCCGAAATTACCGTTTTGCCCCTGTGTCCAAATTGGACGAAAGGAATATGCTTTTTAGCTATTTTGCTCATTCCGGAAATGTTGGTGATATTTATTTCAGCATCCGGAGACATTTGTTCTGTGGCCATAGCTTCTGGTCCTGTGTACTGGACATCTGGACGTGACATTTTGCAGCTTCTTGCCAGGCGAGTATACCTTGCCATTGTACTGTTATTTATATTCCATATGTTGCATGCATCTTTATTTTCTGCCCTTAGTTCATATATTTTAATTGTTATATAAAATGTTCGCGACGGTGACGTCGCGATATGTTTTTACTTATGTATTGCATTGACCCTGTTCATGGGACTACCCCATTATCATGTAGCACCATTAGGTTTCATTTGACTGTGACACCTATTTTTACACGAGTTGTGAGTCTCATATAGATCACGGATGCACGTATTGACTGATCATCGGTACGTGTAGGACGTGCGTTAGGAATAACTGCTGTTAGAAACTTTGTATGCTAGTAGACTTGGCAGTTATTAGAGGTCCATGGACATAGCCTATTGTAGTACGGTGGTCCCATCCTTGTCCTTGTATGGTTGCAGGATTGGGCTAGGGTACTAAGAATAGGCTATGGACCAAATTGTGTCATGGATGTGACATACTTAGAGCATGGGGTGGGGAGAACAACAAGTACCGCATTTGAGCTCCTTTGCACTTTTTCTGTGACGCCCAGATTCTCCGCTGGAGATACGGGTGGTGATGACCCATATATATACATTGGCGGGCCTCCGCCGTTCAAAAGACGACGTGCCTTTGGGCCCCTGAATCTTCAAAAGTGAACCATGCCAAATCCCAGTTTTCAGCCAGATAGCTCACTTGTGGGGAAAGTTGTTCTTAACTGCATTCACTTTAGACGGTTAGGCGACCCCTTTGGATATTTATTTTAGTACTTTATTGGCATGTGTTTAAGTATACTTGTTATGTCCCTCTGAGGACCTGGTCCGCTGCCAGGTGTATCTGTTCTTGAGTTTTTGCAGGAACACAGATTTGGAAGGATATAGATGCTTCGTGGATGTCTTCTCTTCGAGCCGTGATTGGTAGCTGGTACTTATTATTTGAGTGAGTTATACTTATATGGTATTTACTTTTCCCATTTGAGTTGGTAGTGGATTTGTTTCCATCCAACTATCGTTTGTAGATACTTCTTATTGAGGTCTAGTTTCATAGATACTGGTTATTTATTTCTATATGATTTTGGTGGATGAGATTTAGATTATACCTTGTGACTTGTATTACATTTTATACCACTTGTGGATTTGATATTCATATTACAGCGTACGTGTGGATTTGGTTTCCATATATTGGAGTTGCCATATCCATGCGGCTGGCATGCTTACGTGTCCTAGTCCTACGTATTTTTGGGACTGGGGCGTGACATGTTTTTGTGGTGGCCCATGCAGGTCAAGAGCATATTGTCTCGGTTACGTTACTGTACCGAACAAGCCTGCACCTAGGACTAGAATATAGGATCTCATCCATAATTGACTATGATTCATCTTCCTCCTCTCTGTTCTATTTTGAACAAATGCATCATGCTTGATTCCTGTGCTTCCCTAATAGTTCTTTAAGTATAGCCTTCTCCTAGAATATAGAAGTTCCTGTTGTTAGATGATAATTAGAGTAGCACACCTATTTAGAATACAACGAGAATATAGACACACCACTAAGTTTAGAATATCTAGTGAACCCTAGAACTCCTTATCTTTAGATTGGTATACCATTACCCCTTGATGTATTAAGAAGACTTGAGTAGTATAGACACTACTAGAGATAGTTAGAAGTTTTACCATAATGTTTGCCCCTAGCATTGAGGAACCAATAGAAAACCAAAAATTTAATGTTTGGACTGAACCTAACCTTCATAGTTAGATGATATTGGAACTATAAACTTATGTCATTGTCTTGTTATTAGTAGACAAGTACCCTAGAAGGCCAAGAGCAATGCATAGAATATTTCTCTAATCATACCTCAAACATAGTAGCTAGCGTACCACTTCCCTTTAGAAATCATGATGCTATCTAGAGCCCTCTATCTTTATTTTATATATTGTTTCTCTGCGACCATAGCGCTCGCTATTTTGCGACGGCTAATTACGTTTTTTCTCTTCATCTTTCAACTCGTGCCATCTGACACTTCGGATAGTAGGCCAAGTAATTTTATTCTTTGTTAAGGCTCATAGTTTGCTAGGCTTATAGTTGTAGCCTTGAGTGTGAAATTTTTATGCTTGGTAGTTAGAACTTGATAAGTTTAAGTTGTTTTGTAGATTGTGACCAATGATTAACCCTTAGCTTTTAAATCGTGTAATTTGTACCCTCACCTCGATACAAGTTAGACCTTTCCCTCTTAACGGCCAGTAACTTTTCTATCCCTACGATTGACACTTGTTCTATAAGCACTATGACTAAGACTTAGGATGACCATTACCTACATAAAAAGGATACCCTAATCAATACCAAGATTTTTCCCCGTATACCCTAATAGAGAGTTTCTGTTTTATTTACATGTGCAAGATTATTGTGTAGGACCCTCTTAAGACTGTCACCGTATTAGTTTAATTCTTATAAGTTGGGTAGTATACCTCACCACATAGTATTATATAGCCCTTGTGATCCATTGATGAAGTGTAACTGAATGGCATGCTAACATAAGATGATAGTGTTTATTCAGACTATAGAACTTAGAGGCTCACACCCCTACTTTGTCGACTATCGACTTAGACAAGGAATTAATATGACAACTGTAGAAATTGTGTAGTCTTTCATTATTATTGCTTATTTTGCTTTTGTTTTTGTGAACTTAAATTGTTATGAACCTTCTTTCATCATAATCTAGCGTATTCATATTTGCTGTACTACCTTGATTTATGCTGCTATTATAGCCTAGTTTTGCAAGCTTATTCTTTATCGAGCTTGTTCATGACATGTATTATTGGAGTACTACACTAATACATTTCAGAACCAGTGTATTAAGGTCTAGCTAGCCTTAGTGCGCTTGGTTCACCCTTCGTAACGCTACTTTACGTGGATTGAGATATGTAGTGATTAGTAGACGAATATACTTGCCCTAGACATGTCTGACATATCGTATCGGTTACATGACCGTACTAATACGAGCATGTGAACAGGAACTACCAAAATAGGATTTCAATCCATAACTGCTTTGACAATTTCCAATTGAATTCTTTAAACGCCTTGATCCCAATACTTCTATTCTATTACGCTGCCCTTGAACTCTTTATTATTGATCTTCGTCTTCCCTTATCTCGGAAAGACGAAACCTCGTGCTGGGTATAAAGTTTGATACAGAGAGTACTAGATATACCCCATAGGCCGATCACATACTTGAGGATTATTCTTTCGCAATTAAGGACATATCATATGTGATATGATCGACGTTGAAGTTTCGAGGATTGAACGACATGAGTAAATAAATTAAGGGATATTTTCTTAAGGTATATAGCCTTAGGTGATAAGTGGGTAAATTCTAAGTTGGGTAGTAGTACATTGTCAACTCGGGAGAAATTTCTTTTAGATTATGATCGAGTAAGATTAGATTGGGAGAGGTTCAAGCCATTGTAATTTTGAGAAATTTAGAAGGATGAATAAGATGATGAGGATCAATAAATTGATATTGAGGACCCAATATTTATACCTTAAGTGCATGAGTTAAAATTTGAACAATGAAGGTAGAATCACCAACTGAAATTTAGAGGATAAAAATAGAATTTCAGACTTGAATATTGGTGGTCTGCATTTAATTTATTTTTCAATTTGGTGAATTGAATTAAGAATTAAAATTTTGGTTGGACGACCTATTTGAAATAATGAGGGTGTGAATGGAATTTAAAGAGTTGAGGCATACAAAATTTTATAAGTGAAAATGGAAATATATTGGACTCAAACCACTTCTAAAGGAGATTATGATAGTTAGAGATCGTGAGGTAAAAATTATATGAGTATGTAAATCTTGGAGATGTTATGTGGATATGGATAATTTGAAACAAGGAGAGAAGAGATAACCATAGGTTAAATTTTGATTGGAGCAGTGGTCATCTTAACCTAGAAGTGATTGCAACGGATATGATTAGGATTTTAGTTATCGCAAGAAGATTGCGACTGACTTGCCTTATTGTACATAAAGGATTAACCGATTCTGCCTTATTTCAATTTTAAGGACGACATTGTTTTAAGTTCGGCAGATTGTGAAACCCCCTCACCTAAGAATTTGACATACTCGGCTTAGATAGTGAGACTGAGGCTAGCACGGATCCACTTAGAAATATAACACGGTATTTTTATTTAGTTTTACAACATGATATCACTTGACACGCCTTACCGTGCTCCGATAATTGGAGCACTACACTAGCCACTGCCTTCCTACAAATTCCACACCCTTATCCTAGACATGCCCATCATCCAATTCTCATCTTTGTGCAATTTTCCAATTGTTGGACGCTTTTATGCAAAGGAGCATTTATGTGTCCACACCATTGGACATGACACATGAAGAAACCTATTTTTCGCTCATATGGATCTTTCCATGATTTTTTTCTTCGGGACGTGCAACGTGCAACATCGCCCACCCCTTTAAACCTAGCCTTGCATTTTAAACAATGCAAATCTTATACCATCATTGCATTCTATCGTGGCTTAATTTTAATTTCGAGGACGAAATTTTTATAAGTTGGGTAGAATGTAAAACCCCCTTCCTAGAAAATCGTACATACCTTTTTATTTATTAATTATTAATTAAATTGTAGTAATTAGGTCCAAATAGGAGAAATAGATTTTTAATAATTTTTATGTTAGGTGTTCGGGCACTTAGATGACTTATGGGACCTTCAGGAATTTTTTCGGAATTTATTCCATGTAGGAGACCCCTTGAGCAGTTGCTAGCCTAACGATGTGCAATACCCTAATATATAAATTTTTTTATGAGAATATATATATATATATATATATATATATATATATATATATATGTGTATATATTTATTAAGAAAAGAAAGAATAAGTATATAATAATAATACTAATAATAATAACAATAATAATAATATATTAATAGTTCACTACTTATATTACTTTAGTTCTTAGGAACTTTGATTTCAGCAACTGCTTATCCCCTTAGTAACTACTATGTATCCCTTAGCTAATCTACAGAGACCGCAGCAACTTAGATATACTAATACCCGAACCCCCTCTTCACCGCGGAAACCCGTTCCTTCCCCTCCCTCTCTCTCTTAATATATAATATATATATATATATATATAGTTAGCTCCCAAAAACTCTAACCTAATAATTTCAGACCTCCTCTTCCCATCTAGAGCCATCACCGCAGCCAGAGAAGCCTCCCCAAGCCATCCAACCATTCCGTCGACGCCGACATCGCGAACTGCAGTTTTCCACTCGAGGCACCTTCGCTCTGACGTGATTTTCCGTCGACTCGCTCGACCACACGCTGTTCCATTTTCATAGGTATGATCTCCCCTTAACCCTCTCCAATATTTGTTTTATAGCCTACCTCGGAAAACGTGTGCCCCTAGGTGAAAAACAGCGCCCAAGTCAGCGCGAGCAGACAGAATTCTGCAATCGCAGAATTCCAAAATGACCACCCATATTGCCGAGTTCGTATCTCCCACCATAGAGATCCGAATTCGGTGATTCTTTTTGATACCTGTAGATTACATGACCTAGTTTATTTTCTGTATAATAACCTTGTGCTATTAGTTGCTGTGGACAAATATATATTCGTCACAAAACTGCGCGCACCCACTTTTTTCGGTTTTCCAAAAGTTGGAGATCGGAGCGCGCCCCGCCAAACGGGACCGCCCCGTCGTGTGCCAAGTGTACCAAATGGTGCACGCAGCATAACGGGACACGTGAAAATTCGTTGGGACTGATTCGGACGCGTGTGCGCGTCGGAATCAGGCCGTATCCGCGGACACATTTCGTGTCGCCATTTTTGTGGAACTCGCGAGTATTTTGTGCACGCTTGTCAGATTGTGACGAAACATGCGCCACTAGACTCGTGGTAACGCGCTGGTCCTGTGACCCAATTTTCACGCATTTCTGAGACGGTTGACCAGATCGCCAATTGGCGGGCCCCACAGTTGACTTTTTGGACCAAATTATGTTCGGCTCATCGGAATCCAAATTTGGACATACCGTTGGGTTCGTATTGACATTTAGAGTTTTTGACCCATAGTTTGTCCCATTTAGAGATTGTTACCCTCGGCACGCTTTTCGGTGCAAAGTGGGCCACACGTGGACCCCACTTTTGTCCGAAATTACCGTTTTGCCCCTGTGTCCAAATTGGACGAAAGGAATATGTTTTTTAGCTATTTTGCTCATTCCGGAAACGTTGGTGATATTTATTTCAGCATCCGGAGACATTTGTTCTGTGGCCATAGCTTCTGGTCCTGTGTACTGGACATCTGGACGTGACATTTTGCAGCTTCTTGCCAGGCGAGTATACCTTGCCATTGTACTGTTATTTATATTCCATATGTTGCATGCATCTTTATTTTCTGCCTTTAGTTCATATATTTTAATTGCTATATAAAATGCTCGCGACGGTGACGTCGCGATATGTTTTTACTTATGTATTGCATTGACCCTGTTCATGAGACTACTCCATTATCATGTAGCACCATTAGGTTTCATTTGACTGTGACACCTATTTTTACATGAGTTGTGAGTCTCATATAGATCACGGACGCACGTATTGACTGATCATCGGTACGTGTAGGACGTGCGTTAGGAATAACTGATGTTAGAAACTTTGCATGCTAGTAGACTTGACAGTTATTAGAGGTCCATGGACATAGCCTATTGTAGTACGGTGGTCCCATCCTTGTCCTTGAATGGTTGCAGGATTGGGCTAGGGTACTAAGAATAGGCTATGGACCAAATTGTGTCATGGATGTGACATACTTAGAGCATGGGGTGGGGAGAACAACAAGTACCGCATTTGAGCTCCTTTGCACTTTTTTTGTGACGCCCAGATTCTCCGCTGGAGATACGGGTGGTGATGACCCATATATATACATTGGCGGGCCTCCGCCGTTCAAAAGACGACGTGCCTTTGGGCCCCTGGATCTTCAAAAGAGAACCATGCCAAATCCCAGTTTTCAGCCAGATAGCTCACTTGTGGGGAAAGTTGTTCTTAACTGCATTCACTTTAGACGGTTAGGTGACCCCTTTGGATATTTATTTCAGTACTTTATTGGCATGTGTTTAAGTATACTTGTTATGTCCCTCTGAGGACCTGGTCCGCTGCCAGGTGTACCTGTTCTTGAGTTTTTGCAGGAACACAGATTTGGAAGGATATAGATGCTTCGTGGATGTCTTCTCTTCGAGCCGTGATTGGTAGCTGGTACTTATTGTTTGAGTGAGTTGTACTTATATGGTATTTACTTTTCCCATTTGAGTTGGTAGTGGATTTGTTTCCATCCAACTATCGTCTGTAGATACTTCTTATTAAGGTCTAGTTTCATAGATACTGGTTATTTATTTCTATATGATTTTGGTGGATGAGATTTAGATTATACCTTGTGACTTGTATTACATTTTATACCACTTGTGGATTTGATATTCATATTACAGCGTACGTGTGGATTTGGTTTCCATATATTGGAGTTGCCATATCCATGCGGCTGGCATGCTTACGTGTCCTAGTCCTACGTATTTTTGGGACTGGGGCGTGACAATCTGTGCGACTCTGTGGCTTAGAACTCTTGCCGCCAGCCAATGAACCATGGCCTTGCACGGGCGTGGATCACGCTCGTGCGGCATCACGCCCGGATGGGTTAAGCGATCGTTCCGCGGGAGCGCTGGCGAGGGTGATTCCCGCCTAGCGGGAACGGCCGATTTGCCTGCGGGAGATCGGGGCGTGACAGGTTGGTATCAGAGCCTGGCTTCTACGTCTTTGTCCTCAATTCGATATCTCTGTTTCGAAAGCTCGTTCGTGGGTTATGTGCACGCTCTCTCTCAATGCCTCGATGGGATGTTCCAACAATAAGTCTAAATACTTTCAAAATGCGTTTTGAATGTTATGCTTGCTTGTCTGGTTGTATGCTGTGAGTGGCCTTTGTGCCAACCTGTGCGGACCCTTCGAGAGTATCGCTAGTAGCTTGTCCGATTTTCACTAACCCTAAGTTTGGTTGAATGTATCTATTCGAGGGACGCCTTGAACTAGTGCACCATCCAAGACTTAAGAAAAGGTGAAACTCGAGTGCTAAGACTTCGCTATCACTGAGCTGGTTGACGTGTTCACGCTAGAAGTGCACTTCGAAAGTGTGCACGATCCAGTCTAAGCGATATGCTGATTTCGAAGCTTGTGCAAGTGAATATCCAAATGAAACAAGTACAAATGACTTGTCTAGGATTGCCTCAACCCTAGTGTCTGCTTGTCCTTAGTAAGTCTCGAGGACGAGACTTTTTCTAAGTTGGGTAGGATGTAACACCCCGTTCCGCTCAAGCGGACTGCCGACTCAATCGGCAATAGTACAACTGTCTCGACCCGCTTTGCCTCGAACGAGAAGCAAAGGATATCCAGACTTGTCCCTACAGGAATCCGGCTTGGACTTTCAGAGGCTCGCTCAGACGTATCGCTCTACCGAGGCGAATCATCGCTAAGGTGGGTGGCTACGGTGAACTTGTCTTTGCTTAGCCAGCACACATAAAATCTGGAATGTTTATGCTAGTCGCTAGGTGAATCACCCCCTGCATGCTAATAAATCCAACGCACCTAGCTAAGGGAATAATCCCAACTCATATTGCTTGCTAGAACATGAAAAAGGAAATACTGCTTATATTCAGACCCTCGCATGCTAAGTCCCTTAACGGTTTCATCTCTCGGACTACCTTCGGGCTCGAGCAACGTGCCTGCTTATGTTCCTAGGAACGCATGCTTGTCTGCTTGAATGTTGCCGTGTTTTCATCCAACTCCGGGAGACTACTCAGTAGTCGTTCCGTGTATGATTGACCCTGCAAGTATCCAGGACCGTTAGGTCACCAGGCAGCCCCGAACCAGGGGAATGCATCAAGACAAGTTATTGTACAAAGAACAAGATCCAAGTATCCCGTGTACTCGTGTTCCCGTGCACTCGTGTTCTCGTGTTCTCTTGTTCGAAGTGCACGCGTGTTCTCGTGTTCTCGTGTATCTCGTGATAATTGAACGACCCAAAAAGAAAGTGCATGTCGCGGACAACTCGGAAATGAGGTATAGTTCCACGGACGGTCACCGGGGCACTGGGGCCGATCCGATCCGGATGGAACTCTTGTGTGGTCCCTCGTGTTCGGGCGAGTGGTTTGTAGCACCTCGTGTACTTACGTTGTATTCCACTTTCCCGGGACCACATCACGTGTGTAGTCCATCGTGTGCGGACAAGATGGTTTGTAGCGCATCGTGTACTTTGTTGCATTTCATCTTGGCCTTGGACTACTTCATGTACAATCCATCGTGTACGGGCGAGATGGTTCGTAGCGCATCGTGTGCTCTCGTTGCGTTCCATTCTCGTCTGGGATTAGTCCTTTATGGCTATGCCAGCGACTCATGTTCATATAGATAAGTCATCATCGCTTAGCGGCTATCCGCATGCAAGTCATTGCATCAAGAACAACTGAGCACACCAAATACTGTCCCGTTCAATGACTCTCATGTTTGCATGTTGCATATGCTTGCCTTCTGAATGTTTATACATGCCTCTGCTCGAATTTATACTGTTTGCCTCAATGTTTGCCTTGGACAGGGAAGGAGATGGTAAGTTGGTGAGTCTCGCCGTGTTTCCTCTAACATCGCACGGCGCACTGTCCGACACGATAGGCTATTCAATATCTGCATGAAACTGATCCTAAGGCAACTAGAAAGACAACTAAATAGTTGTGCACAGAACCTGTATTACGTGTTTGGATTTGTCGAGCGGGCGAGTAGCTTCCCCACCAGTGCATTCAATGTACTGATAATCCACCAGTTTGATATGCAGGGTGCGGGAGAACCTCGTGCGGTGCGGACGCCTCCAACGTGCGTGCTAAGGCCAGGAGTTTCCCTCCGAAGCCTTGCAACGGTGCGTCCGGGACTGAAGCGCATATACAAGACATAATGTTGTAAACACTGCCTGACCATCGCCTGTACAATCATTCCATAGTTGTAGCCACTTGGCACGCTTTTACTGTTTCATAGAGAGAGGCTTGAGCGACTTGTAATCTCGGCTATACGCCGCCTGTAACACTTGTTCATGTCAATAAAGAGATTACTTTACTTGTTTTAATGCTTCCGCTATATTTGCCGACTCAGTGAACCTGTTACCAATCGCCTATGCGTTCATGACTCCGCTGCACTCGGACAATCTATGCGACTCTGTGGCTTAGAACTCTTGCCGCCAGCCAATGAACCATGGCCTTGCACGGGCGTGGATCACGCTCGTGCGGCATCACGCCCGGATGGGTTAAGCGATCGTTCCGCGGGAGCGCTGGCGAGGGTGATTCCCGCCTAGCGGGAACGGCCGATTTGCCTGCGGGAGATCGGGGCGTGACATCCTATAAGTCTGTACAGAATCACCATGAATAACTCAGAAAATATGATATCATATAAAATAGTGTCAAGTGTCCTACGGTATGGCATACTTGGTAAAGCAAGCACGTAAAAATAGGATCGTGGAATCAACTCTCTAAATGACGTTGCACGACTCCGCGTACGGGGTCGACACCCAAATCTTGTTCGGACGCTAAGTAACGTCTCACGGTCCTAGGTTGAATAGGTACAACACAAAATAAATATATATGGAAAGAACACAAGCAAATAATATAACTGGATCTCTGCAGGTTTGGCAAGGTACACTTGCCTGGGTTTTGAACTCCAACTGCTCCTAGGAAAGTGGAATATGCACGTACACCTCTGGATGTTGAAACAAACATCACCATTATTTTCAGAATAGATGAAATAGCTATGATTGACTACCCATAAGTCTAATTTGGACACAGGGACAAAATTGACAGTTTTGGGTCAAAATGTGGTCCACATATGGCCCATTTCGCACCAAAAAATGTGCCAGAGACAAAGTTTTCCAAAATTGTCAAACTTAGTGTCTACGGGTCCAGAATGATGATACGAACCCAACAAAATATCCAGAACTGGATTTTGATAAGCCGATCACAAAATCTTTCGTCATGTGGAACCGTAGGGCCCACAAAATGATGTTTCGTCAACGTTCTCATAATCAAACCAAACTTAGGCCACATGACCAGTATAACGCAGCGAATCCAATGGCACAAGTTTGTTGCAAATCGACGAGTACACACAAAGTTATAGCGAGTGTCAGAACATGTCGATACGGTACTTTTTGACGGATACGCGTTGATTTCGTTGTGCACGCACATCCAAATCAAGTTTCGCGAAAGCCCATACATCTGCGTTGACGATACGTGCCTTTCGGTGTAACTCACACACGACAAAGTTGTCTCGTTTGGCGGAACGTATCCCGTATCGCGAGATTTTGGGTATTTTAAAAATAAATTTTTTATCGTTTTGGAACCAAAATAATTTAACCATTATAGCAAACTAATAAAAACTAAAAGAATAGTAAAAAACTTGGTTATATTGTGAAAAAGTCCTTTCAATTATATATTGAAAATAATTAATGAGATGGTAGAAAATTGGACATGAACATGGGTACTTGGACTGAATTTCTGAACTATTTCCGAACAATTTTCCGGCCAACTTTCGGTCAATTTTTTGATCAAACCCGGGTGCCTAAATTTGTTCTACTTGAAGGGTATCCTAAAGTGTTAGGTTGTGAACATATCAGCAAAGACGGAACACGAAACAGATGGGCGAGGAGGGCGAAATCTTTGTGCGAAGGGGGGACGTAAGGTGCTGCTGATGTCGGCCGCGCGGCTACTACGGCGGCGCTCTGGCGTTGCTAGAGCGCTGAGGCGGTGGCGGTCGGCGTGGTGATGGTGAAGGTGGTGGAGGCGTGGGTTAGGATTTTGTTGTACATACACCTATATATAGAGAGGGGTCGGGGAAGGTTTCTGGGTAGTTTAGGTTTTGGGTTTGGGTTTAGTTAATGGGTTTGGGTTTTATTTATTATTATTATTTTTTATTTATTCAATAATTAAATTCAAAAAATTCTCAAAAATAGTTAGCCACCTGAAAAAATTCTAAAAAATTTATATTTCCTCCAATATAAATTCTAAAAAATTTACTAAATATAAATTCTAAAAAATTTATATTAATTAAAAAGGTATTTACTAAATATTAGTGAATATTAAATTAAATAAATAAATCCATAAATTCTATTTTCTAGTTAATATTATATTGGGAGTATGCAGGTGGTTCGAATAATACAACTAGAGTGTCATGTGCGTAATAGGACCAGTTAGGCTCATATCATGGATTTGGTTGGAAGCAATGTGTTGGGATGGCTTGTTAAAATCGTATGCTACGATAAAAGGGTTAATTAAATCATCATTTCCTCGTAATTGTGTCACAAAAGTTGTGTAACCAAAATAAGGTATGTGATTGAGGGACAGTCATGGTAGGAGCCTAATTTGACTCATCTAAGTCGTGCATGCTAGGTTGGTTGGAAGAAAAATGCTAGTATTGCACTCAAGATCTTAAAACCATGGTGGCTGGTTTCCAAAGTTCAATTAAATTATCGAATGAATATTTAAAATAAAAATAATAATAATTAATTATCGAACTAACCCTATATAAAAAATAGGGTGCTCACAAGCATCGTTAGAGCAGATACGTCCTCTTGGTGCGCCTTCATCGACACCGACTCCACCGACGTCACTACATTCTTTATCGATATCAGTGTCGATTTTACGGGAGCAGTATGAGTTGTTCTTATCCCTGGTGCGCGCCGGTGCTCCTCCTCCTCCAGATTCGCAATAGTCCTAGTTATAAAAGTTTACTGGTTGTTTGTGTTTTGATCCATGATATTGGGTTATTTATGAATATTATATATTTATTAAGGCTTTAAGACTTTATTTCTTGCACTCAGTTGTGTGGATATTTATTGCATTCTTTACGACAAAATTTTCTTGAGACTAGGTTTGTAATTCCAATATGTCATTTTCTTCAATTTTTACTTTATTATTCATATTAAATGTATGTAAATTTATTGGTGTTGAGTGTTCCACCAAAGGGGTCGACGAATCCAGGAAATTCAACGGAGGGTTGGTTGCTCCGGGTCTATTTATTTTTATGAACTGTGATATTACAAGGATATATAACTAATTATATGACAAACTGCAATCATACATTTTTTTAGATTTTTTTTTAAAAATTTACAATTTAGAGACGTTTAGCTACGTTTAGTGATGTTTATATACGTCGCTAAATACGTCGCTAACTGAATCAGAATGTCGCTAATTATGTCGCTAAATGTCGCTGAATTGCTGACATGTCAGTATTTACTAGGTCAGCAAAATATCATTAAATGTATTACAAAATATCGCTAAAAAAATAGCAACATTTAGCGACAAATAATACGTCGCTGATTTAGCGATGGAACGTCGCTAATGTGAAAAAAAAGCGACGGCTAAACGTTGTTATAGCGATATTTTGCGATGTTTTCCCTATCAGCAACAAGCTAAAATATGACGTCACCGAAACGTCGCTAATTATGTCGCTAAAATTTTTTAGTGACATTTTTATGTCATTTAGCGACATTTTCAGACGTCGCTAATTTGACTTATTCTAGTAGTGCAAACTGGCGAACAAAGCAAGAGTTACGCGTAAGAGAAGTGGCACACTATGCAAGTGTCAAACAACTACAAGATAAAATATGAGTCCCCATGCGGCACGACAGTCGAAGGCACGATAGTTGAGAGCCTCAGGAATCAAGACGTACCAAAGTCAAGGCTCGCTTATCGAGGATAAACCTAGAAAGAG
Organism: Iris macrosiphon; assembly: GCA_036927795.1. Classification (NCBI taxonomy): domain Eukaryota; kingdom Viridiplantae; phylum Streptophyta; class Magnoliopsida; order Asparagales; family Iridaceae; genus Iris; species Iris macrosiphon. The sequence continues at coordinate 165,941,177 of JAYESA010000011.1, read as the reverse complement.
TGCGCCAAGAGTTAACAAGTGCGCCGTATTATTAATCCATCAAAAGTGCGCCAACCATTGAGCGTCCAGAAAATGCGCCAAGGGTTGTGTATAAGAGCGACGCACTTTTGATAGTTAATGCACAATGTGTCAATTATGCGTCGGTCTGTTAATTTGGTTAAAAGGGCGCTAAGGAAAAAGTTGGTCAAAAGTGCGCTGAAAAATAGACTGGTGCACTTTTGCTTGGTTTATTCGATAATACATCAATTGTGTGCCAGAGGCTGAAATCTTCCAAAAGTGCGTCAGAAGGATTTTTCCAAAAAATTATTTCCTTGACATACTTTTGCAAAAAATTGGCAGTACTCTTAAAGTACGCACGAGTATGGAATACGAGCCACATTCAATATGGACCCATGGACTGCAGGTCACACTCAACATGTGCCCATAGTGCAAATCCTCCTGTGTACTTCTTGTCACTGTTTTTCTTCTCCAACCGACCCACCATTGATGCACTCAGAGCTTAAGCTCGAGACTATGACAATGCTCCATTCCTCAAGCAACAAGAACCAAAAAACAAGAGAAAAATCCAAGCTCGAAATCAGAAAACATCTTTTAAAAATATCTCATTATTTGGAATCATTCCCTAGAAAAATATACTCAGGAAAACCCTCATAATAAAATCAAGATAAAACTATTAACTACCTCAAATATAAAAACTCCAAGAACTAACTATAATCAAAATACTACTAAAGACTAAATACAACAACAATTACTAAGAATAAAATTATAGCCGATCATGTTTCTTCATATTTGCAAGATGTACTTGCCTATAAAAAAACTAGGAGCAAAACAAGAGAAATAAACAAGTGAGGAGAGAGAATAAGAACAAGGATATATATAGGCAAGAGGTTGATGGTGAACCGTCAGATCTCTCCAACAAATCCAAGCCACACACCCTACCTACCACCACCACACAATCAATATTAGCCAACGTACGCCAAGCTTCATTCAACCGTGCGCTTGAAGTATATTCAAAGTGTGCCAACTTGAGTATATTTCGAGTATACGGGATAGGGAAGTGACACTATGCGTTCGACTTTTTGAAAGCATGAATAAAACAGATATGTGTCCAACAAGATAGGCGCATGCTGTGGGGCATATTTTATTGGGCCGCATGGTACTCTATCGTCCCAGAACAACAAGTTCGGCCATAAAAAAACTCTAAGAACCCAAAAAACTTGTTCTGCCATAAAATCCTCATCTCAACTCCAAATCAAGTATTTCAAAAGCCAAATTACTCAAAATAAAGTACTCCATCAAATAAAATAATTATTTTTCAAAAATAACAAGCTTTTTAAGATCAAAACTAAGAAAAACTCAAGAACACTCACACTCATAAAAATTTAGATATGAACCATTCCATCCACCAAATCCAAAAATATCAAGTTCTAAACATGCTTAAAATCACACAACAATCATATTAAACTAAAAATATAGAGGATTTTTCTATTTTTCATGCAAGATGTACTTATCTAAGGTGGAGGGAGTGTCACGCCACAGTCCCAAAATACGTAGGACCAGGAATACACAACACGCCAGCTACGCATTCGACCAGACTCGGATCCGACTCGAATACGTATAAGCTGTAATAAAAATGGTCACCATCTAAATATCCACTAAATATAAACATCTATGTCTCAATCCACAATGTAAAAAAATATACAAGAAAAAGCTACATATGCTAAAGTCGGCCGCCTAATAACACACAAACTCGAATAGACTCGAGAAGAAATATGAGTCTATAAAAACTAGGCTACAACAGCAGATGAATAACAATATGAATGAAACAACCACAATGCCGGTAGAAATGATATGAGTACCTGGTACAAATGCCCGCAAGATAAGCAACTCTATCAGGAACTCCAAGGGCTCCGTAATCGTCTATGCTGCAAAATTGGCAGGGACCAGGTCCTCAGAGGGACGTAACAAGGTACAAAAATACAGCAAACCATAGTATAACAGAAAAAAATAAGTGCAACGACGGTGTAGTCTAGCATAACCACCTAAGTGAGACACAGTTTTGAAGATAATGTTCGACACGTGGGCTGTCCAAAATAAAACCGTAGCTCCGAACACAGAGACACATGGGGCGTACCGTAGCTCCGAGCACAGAGTCACACGGGTGATACTACTACTCCGGACACAGGAACACTACATAATCTGGACATATACGTATATAAGCGCGTGCAGAGGAGCCCAAACGTCTAGTAACTGTCTTCCCCATCCCAAGCGGTCAACGATTGTGCGCTGAACCTGAACCTCTATCTAGCGGTCTCGTTATACCGAAGTAACTATCAATCAACGCGACCCTTAGGTCATCCCAGGTTTCGGTCACAATGTCAGTATCAGGATACAGGAAGTCTGGCACGATGACAGTGTCTGAAGGTGTCCTAGGGTTATAATATACACAGGTACATACATCAAGGTGTTGCAAACATCTATCACTCATTACTAGACGTTACCGATGAACGTCTGCACCCGGCTGAGATCCGGATGCAAAGTAACAATCCTAATCAAACACGCGCACAATGCATATAATAAAACAATAAATATCTGGTAACTGAAATACAGGGTGGCAATGTACACTTGCCTGGGTCCGGCTACTGAAGATAGGTATCTGGTACAACGTCTAAGTCCGCAGGTCCCATAGTACCTAGAGACGAGGTACAAGCTCAATCAATAAACTGTTACGAGACTGAAATAATATGGGACACACGTCTAACATATGTTTCAATCTTAGTTACAAGTAACTTAGACATTAAGCTAGAGGGTTGACCAAGGTTGACTAACGGTATGCCACATCTAATTCGATTGATCACCTGTATAAAATCACCAGACGAAACCTAAATCTTACTATATTCATCACGATGTTCAGTAGTTCAAGCCATAATCAATCCTCAAATTTTACTCCGGTGTTCACAGACATTAACATGCACATTTAAATATCATCCTCAAATAATTAATTATTAATTATCAAAACCCTCGATTATAAATTCAGACAGTAAGTTATTTGAACCTTATTTCCACCTATGTATAGCTAGTCCTCAAACAACTTTATCAACAGCTTCCAATATTAACACAATGTTTGATATCACTCTACCATTTCACAGTAATTAACATGTTCCTTGATAATAATCAATGCCTTAATATCACCATCATTTGATAAATTTAAATATAACCAAACCCTAAAACTCAAGCCTATACAATCCCTAAATATCTTAGTTATCACCATAACAATAATGCTATACTATAATACATAAGTAGAGGGGGAAGGGGTTCACCTTGGCGGCGTGGTGGTTGCTGGCCGGAGGGTGGTCGTGGGGTGGTGCTGGTGGTGATGTAGAGTGGCGGTACAAAGTGGTGGTGATGATGTTGGTAAAGTGGTGGTGCCGGGGGTGTGGAGTGGTGGTGCGGGTGGTGTGAAGTGGTGATGCTGGTGGTGTGAGGGTGACCGGAGGATGCGGGTGGCGTGGGGTGGTGAAGGGTGGCCGGAGTAGTCGAGATGGTGGTGGTTCATGGCAGCGGGGGAGGGGGTGATGGTGCTGGTGGCGTGTGGTGGTGCGGGTGGAGATGCTGTGGAGAAGTCGGGGGGAGCCGTTGGAGGTGGTTGAGGCAGCGGGGAAGCAGCTGGAGGTGGCCGGGGTGGTGATCTACGGAGGAGACGGCAATGGTGGTGAAGGTTGTCGGTTCATGGGGAAGAAACTGGCCGGAGGGGTTGGCAGTGATGGCGGTCGGTCGGGGGAGCTCGACGGCCGCGGGGAGGTTGGTCGATGGAAAGGCCGGCCGAGGTGGTGGCAGCTGATGGTTGTAGAAGGAGGCCGGAGGCGGGATTAGTAGCAGTCGGAGAAGAGGGGTGGGAGGCCGGAGTAGGGAGAGCCGGTGGGTGGAGCTGCTGACTACGGTCAGAAAGTGAAGAAGAAGAAGAAGAAGAAGAAGAAGAAGAAGAAGAAGAAGAAAGGAAAGAAGAAGGAGAAGAAGAAAGGAAAGAAGAAGGAATCGGTCTGTGGTTTGTGAGGAGGGAGAAGGTGGGGGGTTTCCCAAGTTTGGGGATTAGGGTTGGTTGGGAAGTGTGTAGTGAAAAGACATTTTATAGGAAGTGGTGATGTGAGTGTGTGATGATGATGCTCCCTATTTGAATGAGTGGTTAGGATTGATCATGGAGGATTTTTCATTCAAGGGAGGAGGTGTTGACTAGTCAAAGAATGGAGGGCTTCTCCATTTGGCTTGAACCAATGGGGTATTGTCACCTAGTACAACTTTTGCAAATCAGTCCCCTAAATTTGGGTATGTGCACAAACACATAAAATGATAAAAAAATTATGAAAAATTTGGTGTTTGACATTTTGTAGGGCGAAGGGGTGTTGTGTGTTTTGCATGGGTTTAATTAAAGGGGGGTATTGGGATTAAATTGGGATTAAAAATGGGATTAGTCAAAGTTGGTATCCCCAATTAAATTAAAATAAAATATCATGTGCTCTTAAATTAAATGGGGGCACATGGGGTCTCAATTGGGAGTGACACAAAGGTCATAAACGGCGTAGGCTTGGTGTCAGTCTTGGACCATTTAATTGGTCCGGCTCAACGGATTGATTTGGTGTCTCAAAATTGATGGCAACGACACAGGTGTGCGACACATGATTAAATAATGGTTTCGATTACGGAAAGTTATGCAATTTAATTAGAGCACAAGGGATTATGATTTTGAGTGACGGAAAAATCCAGCACCTAAGTTGGCGTATCAAGTCTAGAATGCAATAACTTGTTGAAAATTATGGGCTAATGTTGGGCTCCGAAAATTGCAACAACGGTAGGGTGCACCAAGGATTTAATTAAAGAATCAGACATCTGCAACCTTAAATCTAAACCTCAAATACTTGATGCTAAACCAAAATTATTTCACCCAAAACCAGTCTATCTATAGAAATAAATGAGGGGGTTTACAGGGAGAGAACTTAAGAGAGAAAGAAAAGAAGGAATGAAAAGAGAGAATGATAGATTTGGTTTATATACATGGAGGGTTTAGGTTCACTTGACCCAAGGTTCAAGTCATGACCAAGCCCTAACCTCAAAATAAACCGAACCAACCCTCTACCAAAGAATGGATCTAGTCTCATGCAATAAAATAAACATACAGCAAGAAATAATACGCTCCCGATACGTATACTGGGAACGGGAAGTGACAGAACCATAACCCTTAAACCAAACAAGGACCAAAATTATGATTCTTTTCCTGAGTCGAACCTAGTCTCTCGTCACTTTGTAAGCCCCCTCATTTTGTAATAGGAATAATTTGATAATTTATAATTATTTTATTTAATTAGATAGATTTAAAGAATTAATTTCTAAAATTTATTTGTATATATGATACTTTGCCATGGCTCGAATATTTTTAGCAATGTACAATATTTTTTCTTCCAATCAAATTCACATTATTGACCTTAACTGGACCTACTACACTTGGGACATGGGTGTTGTATTAGTTTGATCTCTTTTGTGCTCAAAAAATATTAACAAACATCGAGAACCACTAAAATTTTAAAATTATCTTAAATTGGCTAGTTGAACCTAACCGAGCCTAAACACCCAACTCGGGCTCTCAAACCAAATCCTATGAGACATGTACCCTACCCTTACACCTTTTTTCTACTCCACAACATATCCCATATATAAAATATATCAATAAAATCTGAACAAATCAATTAAATGGTCCATAAAGGCAATATTTTTAAATTAGAAAAGACCCATATGCAATCTTATTGCATATCAATTTAAATCTGAAAAAAATCTTTTAAAATCTAATTTAAAGATTCTAGAGCTACCTCTCACCCTATTTTAGTCTTTTTAAATCTTATCCATAGATGGAAACTCTAAAATCAAATTCTAACCACCCACCTATTTAAAATACCTATATTTTCAACCCCCAACACCTAAACCTAATAGCCGACCTTCCCCTCTCTCAAACCCATGACCAAGCAACATCTCTCCTCCCTCTCTTCTCTCTTTTCTATCTCCTTACTCCCCCCTTTCAATCCCCCACAAGCCGGCTACCTAAAACCCCAACTGAACTCCCTTTTTTGGCCGAATATTGGTTGCTGGTTGCAACAGCAGTTCAGACCCCTCCATAGCAGAAAAAAACCCCAAACCCTAGATTTATATCTTACTTGAAATCCCTAAGAGCTTCCTCAAGTTTCACGAAGTTTAGAGTCTGTTTGGCATTCCAAAAGGTCTGTGTCGCAAGAAAAGCCTCTGTCGTAATCGCAAACACGTAAGTTTCATAACTTTTATTTTATATTTATTTTTTCCATATGAGAACCCTTATATGAACCCATATACATGTTAGATGAAAAATGATAAAACCCCCATGCATGAAAAATCCTAATTTTATATGTAAAATAACTCTTTGATGACACAAAACCAATACATGACAATGTGGTAACCATAATAACCTAGTTTTGATAGATATTATTATTTTATTATTAAAATATAAATTTCTATAAATTAAATAATAAATTTTAGAATATTAATTAATATATTTTATATATTAAGTGATTTTTTATGCAAGTTGGCAACCTTGCATGCACAAACTAGTTGTCAAGTTGCTATAACTCCTAGTCGACGCACAGCGGAACATGCAACATCAACTGTTTCATTATTTTTCACTAAATAAATAATAATTCCATAATTAATAGTTTTTAATAATTAATGATTTAAAATTAGTTTTGATAATATTTAATGACTAATAATATATTCTTGTGTGTAGCTACTTGCATGTGCAACCAATGTAGAATTAATAACTAGATAATAACCTAATTTAACTAGAAAAGTAGAGTCTAACTAGTATAATAATTAATTGGTAGGTGTTCGGGATATTTCTGTGGAGAGCTCCGGACCAGACTTGAGGTGCTCACATCTTGGCTTGGAAGGCAAGTACACATTTCTTTATTATATTATTCAGTATACATATGCCTAATTTTTATTTGCTAGTTGTGTGCACGCGTCTTAGAGTAGTAGACTTACCTGGTATATTGTGAAGGTATGTGGTATCTTCTGACCTGACACTTGTTCAACACGTTCACTGAGTGAGAGAGAGTGCATGGACTAGCGTATTGACTGGCCATTGATATGTGAGTTCGCGTCTTGTGTTAGTAGTTGATGTTAGTTTAGTTTCTAGATTTTTATTGACATCGTTGCATTATGTCTGCACCGCGTAGACGGTTCGGATAGTACATTGGGAGGGGAGAATCTACTAGTGAGCGTATAGGATATTTGTTTCTTACTGTGTAAATTGTGTAAATGGTGTACTCTCGAGTTCTGTTGAACGCATGGTGGGATGACTGGTTCTTCTATTTCTTCCCCCTCGTGCGTCACTAGATATGTCTCGAGTGCATATCACATAGATGGTTTAGTTACCCTATTTATTGTTTACTTCTTTAATTTTATGCATGTCGATTTCTTGTGTACTTGTTATGTTCCTCTAAGGACCTGGCACATTTTTCAGATCCAGACGAGCACTTGTACCATACGGACTACGGAGTTAGAGATTTTGCTGACGAGAACCTTAAGGTGGAGCCACATGAGTTTTCTCGAGCGTTATGGATGATAGTTGCTTAGTGTCTTGGGTGTCCTTATCTAGTTAGCTGGCACCTGGACTATTTCATTATTGTCTAGTTGTACTTCTTTCAGTATTCTTTTATACTTTATTATCGTTGATTGTTCTCCACTAGACTTTATTTGTAGTGGGTTCTAAGACTTTATCTATCATTCAGTTTTCTATTCTGTGATATTTGTGAATGAGACTAGATTATTACCTGCCTGAGATGTTGTGTCTTAGTTATATTCTACAATGTACTACGACTGGTTAGGTCCATTAAATTGGGTTTATATATTTGTTCATACAGCTGACATGAGTATGTATACCTGGTCCTACGTATTTTGGGACTGGGGCATGACACACTTACTGATAATGTAACCATGCAAGAAAGGAAAGACACTAGGCAACAATAGTAACAATCAATAAACTACGGCCAAGTAATGTCTACGGCTTGCTATCATTAGCTAAGTAGAGTTATCATAAAACCTAATTACTAGCAAATACAATCTTGAGAATCTCTCTATTGGTCACATGCCCTGCAGACTATCCAAGTTAAGCCCAGTCATAACTATGATAATAAATATAGTGGACTGCCCCACCTCAAAACCTATATCCTAAGTAGTAGTAGCATACAACAGTGAGCCTAGTATTCCCCTCACGACGGTGAGCTAATAATCGTCTGCATCGTCATAATGTCTCACACGACGGTAAGCTGAAAATGTGTCATGCACGACGGTGAGCAACAAGTCCACGAAGCAAGGTGGATAGACAACTAGACTGCATGCAACCTAGAGATTCTTTCCTCCCAATGATCTAGTTATTCATGCTAGTTAATCCTTATCATTTTCTTTTTAAATTTTGGGTGTGGCATTCCGCAGAATCCATCTTAGACATGATGCTCCTCTCAGGGATATGCGAAACCAGACGATATTTTAATAAACACACGCATAAGTAAGAAAAGAGTACAATCAAACGGTTATAGACACGACTAGCGTGCGCTATAACAAGCCACAACAGATAATATACTGATAAAGTATCATGAGTGCACTACTATGAGTTATTGTCACACATATAAGGGACAATGAACACGATTGCACTACTGCGAGTCACTATCACGCATGTCATATATAATGACCACGAGTGAACTGCTATGAGTCACTATCACGCATGTCATATACAATGACCACGAGTGAACTGCTACAAGTCATTGTCACGAGTATATAGGGCATAAATCAATCTCCTAACATACGTAGTCACCTGGTCTAGTGTATCTAGGGTGCAAGTCAATCCCCTAGCTATATAAGAGACTGGTCACGTAAGTCATGGTCGCGCTAAGGAAGTATCACAACAAAGCAAAATATCAGGAAAAGACAAAATAGGCAAAATTAGGGTCATTCGAATTATCCGTCGGATCTTTTTGGATCACTGTCGGATCATCCGATCTATCACAACAAGTTAATGGGCCACAATTCGGATCATCCGCCGGACTGTCGTGGATTACCGTCGGATCATCCGATTGGTCACAACAAGTTTGTGGGCCAAAAATTGGACCATCCGTCAGACTGCCGTGGATCACCGCCGGATATTCCGAGTGGTCTCAGAAATCCGGACCTGGAATAATTTTGAGACTTGTTCGGACTGTAAAAACTCCGTTCTGACTAGAAATTGAGATTTTCAAATGTAAAAATTGTATAGGACCAAAATTTCGACAACCTGGGAGCATTTGATTTCACTAACTTTGAGATTTGATAGATCGATTTCGAGAAATACCGAAAAATAGATTTACGGAAAAAATTGAAACTTGTTCGAATTTTACAAAACTCAAAACTATCAGAATAGAAACTAGGCACGGGTCTCAAGTAGCATATAAAAATATACTCCAAGATGGAAACTCCAATATCTCTCTTGATATCGAGTCCAGACTACTAGGGCCAAATCTAGACTAAGTAGAAAAATCAACACTAGCTCAAATCCGATTCTAAAAATGCACAAGGTTGAAAATTACTAGAGAAACATATTTAACAAACCATTTTTCATAAAATTCAAAGGAATCAAAGTCAAGAAGAATGAAAACAACAATAAAATACTTTGTTCGAGAGTTTGACAAGATGTACTTGCCTAAAGTCATGCTCCTCCCAGCCTGAACCTTCAACTCCACCACCAAGAGGGGTTCAAAAATCACAATCTTAGGCCTCAAGACTAAACTCCTAGCTCCCGCGAAAAATGGAAAGGAAATGAAGAACTGGAGAAAGAAAGAAAAGAGAGAGGAGAGAGAAAATCCATTCGTATATATAGAAGAGGTAATTTAAGCGTAACCTTCCGATCTGTCTCGTCAGCGATCCACGCCACGAGATTAAATCAATCTCGACCACTCAAAACAAAACCAAAAAATCATTGGATAAAAAGAAATATCGAATAATATTCACAAAAATATCTAAAGGAAAAATATTTCGAAAATATCTCAAAAGTAAAACTTTATCCGCCAGACGAATTTTTCGTCGATATGCCGCTGAATGCCAACGGTAATCTGATCAGTAAATAAAGTTTCAGTTCTGTCACGCCCCAGTCCGAAAATATCGAGGGACTGGACACGTGGCAATGGCCAGCAGCATACACCGATGGACAAATCCAATTTAATGGATCCATCGGGGCGTACTTAAGCTGTATTACAACTATCATGATCTACTAATCTCATCCACAGAATGAATATATCAATATCAACAAAAGGAATAAAAATATCAACATCAAGTCACAAGTAATTAAATCGGGGAACAACCCGTTAATCAATTCTGATACAATTGTCAAGATACAAGAATAATTTATCAACAACAAATACTGAGTATGGGAACAGTATATACTCAGAAGATACCCGATGAGATCACTCGTCTACTAGATCTGGTACTCCTCCAGTGCCTGCTCCTGTTCCTGCTTCTGCTCCTGCTAATGCACCTGCTAATGCTCCTGTCCCGTATACCTCGGGATCGATCTCGTCTACTAATCCTGGGGACATAATCCAGATCCAGGTCCTTAGGGGACATAGCAAGGTACAAGATAACTCAAGCCAAAATAAATGCAGTGCAATAGTAAAAGAAACAATAGGGTAAATATGTAACCAGCTAAGTGATATGCAAGATGAGAGCAGCACTAGAACTCAGGCTGAGACCACTACAAGCTCTGTGTCGGGGAGCCGGTAGCAGTGATATTATGTGGTTGTCTAGCTCGGAGAGAGACTAAGACGTCGGCATAATATATATAATCAACCTGTAGTTTGTGTGTCTCTTCCCACCCAATGTAATCATACGTTTCATGTCCACAATGTCTCATGTCCATGCCACACAGGATCAAGTCTAATGCAACAAGTCATATAATATCTAAGCAAAAGAATGTGTCATGAAGCCTGTATCCTATACAGAATCACCATGAATATCTCAGAAAGATTCTGTCTCATGAATAGTATCAGGTGTCCTGGGTTATGACGTACTTGATAATGCAAGCACGAGAAGTATAGGGTTTCGGTATCCATGTCTAGGTGACGTTACACAACTCTGCGTACAGTGTTGGCACCCGACTATTAATCGGACGCTAAGTAAGTCACACGGTCCTAGGTCAAGCATGTACAACATATAAATAAGGCAAGGAGTTATGTAACAAAACTGCAAGTCTGGCAAGGTACACTTGTCTGGGGTTCTGGCTCCAACTGCAGCTCTGACTTCAGCGGGTTCTGTAGGGACTCCTTCGGTTGCTGAAATAAATATCTCCATCAGATCCAGAAAATATCAAATAGCTAGAAATGCCTGTCCATGAGTCCAATTTGGAGACAAGGGCAAAAATGACATTTTTAGGTCCAAGCGGGGTCCACATGTGGGCCGCTTTGCACCGAAAAATGTGTCAGGAACAAAGGTCTCCAAATTCATCAAACTTAGTGTCAACAAGTCAGGAACAATGATACGAACCCAACGGAACTTCCAGAACTGGATTCCGATGAGCCAATCACAAAATCGTCCGTCAAGTAGAGCCGTGGGGCCCACGATACGCGATTTTGTTAACGTTCTCAGAATCGAACCCAACTTGGGTCACAGGACCAGCGTATTGCTACGAGTCCGATGGCGCAAATTTCGTTTCGATCCGACGTGTGTACACCAAGTTACAGCAAGATTTAGAACGGGCGGATACGGGGCATTTTCGGCGGATACGTGTTGATTCCGGTGTGCACGCACATCCGAATCAACTTCTACGAAATCCCGCACGTCCGTATCGACGACGCGCACGTTTCAGTAAAGACCGTACGCGACCAAGTAATCCCGTTTGGCGGGGCGCACTCAGTTCCGGGGTAAAACAGGGCGTTGATTTTCCTGTTTTTGGATCGCAGTTCGCGATCGCCACAGGACGCGACACACCGAACGGATTGTACGGACATCGAGGGGGTCACGCAGGGTTCTTGTCACAACTGACGGAACAGAAAACGGGGCAACGAGGAGAGAGAGAACGGGTTACCTGAACAGGGCTCCGTGAACCGAGGATTGCGCGTGTCCGCGTGATGATTCGACATAGCTTCTGTGTCCTGGATGTGTCCGGGTTCTGTGTCCAGAGGCTCGCCGGGCTCGGGACGGCTGGCTGAGGTGCTGGTCGGAGTCGACGGGGGCTCGGGTGCGCCGGTGGCGGCTCAGGCTGCCGGAGCTAGGGCGGAGAGGGCTGGTCTAGGGTTCGACTGTTGCTGCTGGGACTCGGGGCGGCCGGGCGGAGCTGCTGTCGGAGTCGGGGTTTGGGGCTCGTCGACAGAGCGAGGAGGAGGTGGAGATGCAGAGGGGAAGAGATGAGGCGCTACTCGGGGACGATGGCGGAGGAGCGGGGAGAGGGTCGAGCGGGGGTCTGGGTGAAGGCGACGACGACTGGGGAGCCGGTGCTGGAGGTGGACGACGTCGAGGGAGGTTCTGCGAGGCTGGACGTGGGTAGGCGGCTGGGGACGGCGAGGGGATTAGGGTTCAGGGCGGAGGGAACGGTCGCTGCGGGCGGAGGAGGAGAGAGTTATATAGAGGGGAATTGGAGGTGGACGGCCGGCAGTTGCGGAAGAGGAAGGGGAGGAGGCTGGCGTTGGCGGGAGAGGAAGAGGTTCAGGCGTTCGAGGGAGCCGAATAGGGTGGGTCGGCGGCGGCCACGGCGGCGGTAACCGTCGCCGGAAGGAGAGGGGTCGGGAGAGAAGGAGAATGGTTATGGGTTTTGGGTTAACGGGTCCGGGTCGGGTTCGATTCGGATCCGACCCGACCCGTTAAGACTGGGTGGGTTCGGTTCAGCAGTTTGGTTCAGTTTATTTTGGTTCAAGTGAACCGGGTTCAGGGTTTAATTAGGTTTTAATATATAATAGTTTTTAGGGCTTTAAAAATGCTTTCGGGGTCCAATAAATTCCTGAAAAATTACCCTATGTCTAATTTTTTATTTTACACCAGAAAATATTATTTTTATAATATTTTTATATTATTTAACATTATTTAAAAATCATTTAAAATCAAAATACCTTAGTTTTAAATAGAGAAAATTCCAGAAATTTTATGAAAAATCTATTTTAAAAATTTCTAAAAATCAGGGGGTTTACAATCTATCCCCCTTAAGAGGATTGCGTCCTCGCAATCAAAGAATAACCGGTCAACAGAGATGACATGGCTGCAAATATTGTTCGAAGTATATCACGATTAAGAAGAGTCAAAGTTGAGGGTTTAAGAATAACACATAGGAAAAATTATTTCCCTAAGCAAATGGAAGTTATAAGATTTCCAGAAGAAAGAAAATCTAGAAACTATAGTTTTTAGAAAACCAGGTTATCCTTTATAAAAACATAATAGATTAACAATTATAAAATATTCTAGGTTATCACTAGGTTATCTATTATTAGCAAGTTAAAACTGTCAGGTTAAGTCTAAGGTCACGAACCAGCAGGCACGAACTAAAGCAATACCAGAAACGAGATAGCTACGAATCACTTACTCGCATTAGCTACTCCATGAATCTGCGCGTCCTCCAAGGTCATCGCGAAAGCTTGTCCACGTCCTTGCAGTCGATTCCTCTGCTGCTGCTGGACCTGCTGGAAGAGTGTTGCCTGGGGTATCAAAGGTGGCCTCGGCTGATACCCTCCTGGAGCTTGTGGTAGGACTCCTTCGACTTCTGTTTGCGGTGCTCCCAATGCTGGATAGGCTGGCCTCGGTACTGGTAACGCTTGTTGGTTTACCATTGGTGCTCTTTCTCGACGCTCGGGGCATTCCTTCACTAAATGCTGACTGGACCCGCAAGCTAAACATACTTTCCTTTTGCGTCTGCACTCGTTCTCAATGTGGCCTCGCTTGCGACAATATTGACAGACAGGTAGTGCCTGTGGAGATGCTCCAGATGGCTGGTGTATGTGAGATCTTTTTGCAGCTTCTTCCTGTGGTGCTCCGGCTGGTGCTGGTGTGGAAGGCCGTTTCAGACTGGTCTCTCTTCTGATGACGCGCTCCATGCGTCGGGCTGCAGCAAGGACGTCCGAGTAAGATGTAGGTGCAACGGATCCGATCAGTCTCTGTAGCTCGAAGTTTAGTCCGTCGAAGAACTTCTCGGCCTTCTCTTCTTCTGTCGGGATCAAAGTAGGGGCGAAGCGACTCAGACGAATGAACTCCGCGTTGTACTCTTCCACTGTCATACTGTCCTGAGTGAGGCGATTGAACTTGTCGCGAAGTTCTGATCGAGCGATAGCTGGAATGTACATCTCCTGAAAGAGTCTAGAGAACTCTTCCCAAGTGACTCGGTCTGGTCCGAGCCGTGTCTCCTCAGATAGCCACCAGTGATGTGCATTGTCCGTCAATTGCATTCTGACGACAGTCATCCAACGTTCCCTTGAAAGTTCAGCTGCTTCTAATTGATGTTTAGTGTTGGTGAGCCATTCATGAACTTCAGTGGGCTCCTTCTTGCCTGAGAAGGTACGAAGCTTCAGCTGGCGAAAGTCGGTGATAGAGCCCGTCGTTGGCCGTCGTGCTGGTAAATCTGCCTGCTCTAGTGCGGTTACTAGGCTGCGACTCAAAGCCTCTTGTTGAGCTTGCATTATTGTACAGATCGTTTGAAATATCTGCTGCCCATCCATGGCCTGCCCTTGTGAAAATACGGGCATTTGTGGAGTAAAATGCGTTGATGGTGGAATGTCATCTTGCTGGATTCTCGAGGTATGCTGATTCACTTGACTGTGTTGTTGAGCGGATTGACCTTCTTCTACTGGTGTTACTTCCTCTTTATTGGTTACCAAAACATCCCGTGGTGATGTTGCAGGAGTCTCATCGTTTGCTCGTGAATCCATAACTCTGCAACCAAAATAAATAATAAGAGGCGTACAGGAATCAAGGCATGATGCAAGTCAAGAATTAATTCGAATCCGATATAGATATCAAGAACGTTTCAAGCAAGTGGATGAGATCCTAAAAACTTATCCTATTTTTTTATTGCAGGCTTGCTCGGTCCCTAAGTTAAAACCGACTAATTTAGTCGTAGACCTGCATGGGCCACCATAAAAACCATGTCACGCCCCAGTCCCAAAATATCGAGGGACTGGACACGTGGCAATGGCCAACAACACACACCGATGGACAAACCCAATTTAATGGATCCATCGGGGCGTACTTAAGCTATATTACAACTATCAAGGTCTACTAATCTCATCCACAGAATGAATATATCAATATCAACAAAAGAAATAAAAACATCAACATCAAGTCATAATTAATTAAATCGGGGAACAACCCGTTAATCAATTCTGATACAATTGTCAAGATACAAGAACAATTTATCAACAACAAATACTGAGTATGGGAACAATATATACTCAGAAGATACCCGATGAGATCACTCGTCTACTGGATCTGGTACTGCTCCAGTGCCTGCTCCTGTTCCTGCTTCTGCTCCTGCTAATGCACCTGCTAATGCTCTTGTCCCGTATACCTCGGGATCGATCTCGTCTACTAATCCTGGGGACATAATCCAGATCCAGGTCCTTAGGGGACATAGCAAGGTACAAGATAACTCAAGCCAAAATAAATGTAGTGCAATAGTAAAAGAAACAATAGGATAAATATGTAATCAGCTAAGTGATATGCAAGATGAGAGCAGCACTAGAACTCAGGCTGAGACCACTACAAGCTCTGTGTCGGGGAGCCGGTAGCAGTGATATCATGTGGTTGTCTAGCTCGGAGAGAGACTAAGACACCGACATAATATATATAATCAACCTGTAGTTTGTGTGTCTCTCCCCACCCAATGTAATCATACGTTTCATGTCCACAACGTCTCATGTCCATGCCACGCAGGATCAAGTCTAATGCAACAAGTCATATAATATCTAAGCAAAATAATGTGTCATGAAGCCTGTATCCTATACAGAATCACCATGAATATCTCAGAAAGATTCTATCTCATGAATAGTATCAGGTGTCCTGGGTTATGACGTACTTGATAATGCAAGCATGAGAAGTATAGGGTTTCGGTATCCATGTCTATGTGACGTTACACAACTCTGTGTACAGTGTTGGCACCCGACTATTAATCGGACGCTAAGTAAGTCACACGGTCCTAGGTCAAGCATGTACAACATATAAATAAGGCAAGGAATTATGTAACAAAACTGCAAGTCTGGCAAGGTACACCTGCCTGGGGTTTTGGCTCCAACTGTAGCTCTGACTTCAGCGGGTTCTGCAGGAACTCCTCCGGTTGCTGAAATAAACATCTCTATCAGATCCAGAAAATATCAAATAGCTAGAAACGCCTGTCCTTGAGTCCAATTTGGAGACAAGGGCAAAAATGACATTTTCAGGTCCAAGCGGGGTCCACATGTGGGCCGCTTTGCACCAAAAAATGTGTCAGGAACAAAGGTCTCCAAATTTGTCAAACTTAGTGTCAACAAGTCAGGAACGATGATACGAACCCAACGGAACTTCTAAAACTGGATTCCGATGAGCCGATCACAAAATCGTCCGTCAAGTGGAGCCGCGGGGCCCACGATACGCGATTTTGTCAACGTTCTCATAATCGAACCCAACTTGGGTCACATGACCAGCGTATTGCTACGAGTTCGATGACGCAAGTTTCGTTTCGATCTGACGTGTGTACACCAAGTTACAGCGAGATTCAGAACGGGCGGATACGGGACATTTTCGGCGGATACGCGTTGATTCTGGTGTGCACGCACATCCGAATCAACTTCTGCGAAATCCCGCACGTCCGTATCGACGACGCGCACGTTTCGGTAAAGACCGTACGCTACCAAGTCATCCCGTTTGGTGGGGCGCACTCAGTTCCGGGGTAAAATAGGGCGTTGGTTTTCCTGTTTTTGGATCGTGGTTCGCGATCGCCACAGGACGCGACACACTGAGCGGGTTGCACGGGCATCGAGGGGGTCACGCAGGGTTCTTGTCACAACTGACGGAACAGAAAATGGGGCAACGAGGAGAGAGAACGGGTTACCTGAACAGGGTTCCGTGAACCGAGGATTGTGCGTGTCCGCGTGATGATTCTACACAGCTTTTGTGTCCTGGATGTGTCCGGGTTCTGCGTCCAGAGGCTCGCCGGGCTCGGGGCGGCTGGCTGAGATGCTGGTCGGAGTCGGCGGGGGCTCGGGTGCGCCGGTAGCGGCTCAGGCTGTCGGAGCTAGGGCGGAGAGGGCTGGTCTAGGGTTCGGCTGCTGCTGCTGAGACTCGGGGCGGTCGGGCGGAGCTGCTGTCGGAGTCGGGGTTTGGGGCTCGTCGACGGAGCGGGGAGGAGGTGGAGATGCAGAGGGGAAGAGATGGGCCGCTGCTCGGGGACGATGGCGGAGGAGCGGGGAGAGGGTCGAGCGGGGGTTTGGGTGAAGGCGACGACGACTGGGGAGCCGGTGCTGGAGGTGGACGACGTCGAGGGAGGTTCTGCGAGGCTGGACGTGGGTAGGCGGCTGGGGACGGCGAGGGGACTAGGGTTCAGGGCGGAGGGAACGGTCACTGCGGACGGAGGAGGAGAGAGATATAGAGGGGAATTGGAGGTGGACGGCCGGCAGTTGCGGAAGAGGAAGGGGAGGAGGCTGGCGTTGGCGGGAGAGGAAGAGGAAGAGGTTCAGGCGTTCGAGGGAGCCGAATAGGGTGGGTCGCCGGCGGCCACGGCGGCGGTAACCGTCACCGGAAGGAGAGGGGTCGGGGGAGAAGTAGAATGGTTATAGGTTTTGGGTTAACGGGTCCGGGTCGGGTTCGATTCGGATCCGACCCGTTAAGACTGGGTGGGTTCGGTTCAGCAATTTGGTTCGGTTTATTTTGGTTCAAGTGAACCGGGTTCAGGGTTTAACTAGGTTTTAATATATAATAGTTTTTAGGGCTTTAAAAATGCTTCCGGGGTCCAATAAATTCTCGAAAAATTATCCTATGTCTAATTTTTCATTTTACACCAAAAAATATTATTTTTATAATATTTTAATATTATTTAATATTATTTAAAAATTATTTAAAATCAAAATACCTTAGTTTTAAATAGAGAAAATTAGAGAAAATTCCAAAAAAAATGTGAAAAATCTATTTTAAAAATTTCTGAAAATTAGGGGGTTTACAAGTTCTGAGCGAAATTCGAAATTCTTCGAGATCCAAAAAATATAATATATTTATATAATATAAAATATGTATTGTGAGACGAGTTTCACATTTCATTATAATAGTAGAGATATAATAGTATAGATGTTATAAAAGTCAAAAGTACTAATAAAAATCTAGTAGATTCGAGAGGTTCGAGTCGATTGATGTTACTTGGACGCTTCCGCCAAAACCTAAACAAAAGCGGGTTAGAAATAGACTATCATTTTGAACCTAAACCGGAAAATAAACCAGGTCTAAAAACCCGGCAATAGAACCTCACTGGCCCACCACCACCAGCTCTTCAATCCCCCCTGCTCCTCTCCTTGGTCTCTCCATCTCTCTCCTCGCATACAAATGCTTTTTAAGATCTCGATCTCAAATTATAATTAGGGTTTCGTTTCCTCCAATGCCTCTCATCGAAATCTGAAATTAGGGTTTCGTTCGTGCGTCCCCTCCCGCCAAAATTTATTGATCACCGGCGTTCGATCGAAGAGTCCACCACCGGCGAAGGAAGGATGCAGAGAATCCCGTCGACGATCGAGGAGCAGTTGATTCTGAAGTCGATCAGAGAGGAATGCCCATGGGAGAGCCTCGCAAAGCGGCTCCAAGCCACCCTCTCCTCCAAGGACGAGTGGCATAGGCGGTAATTTCCCCCTTTATTGATAGATTTTTTAATTTTATTTTTGATGCAATGTGAATGATTTTCCATTGATTTGCTAGTTTTGGTGCGATGATTTTGGTGAATAATTATTTTGCTATTGGAACTGGGTTGAGTCTAGGGCTAAATTGCAGAGAGTGCCTCAAGAATCAGCCAAATAGCAGGGGAGTGCCCCTTGGTGATGTTTTTGAAGATGTAAAATGGTGCAAAATAGTTTTATTTTTAAGAAAAAAAGAAAAAAATAGAGGTTGAACCAGCGAAAGCAAATTAGAAAAAGTTGGACACTTCCATATTTGGCGGCATGTCCATGTTGTGTCATGTTGGAGAGGTACCGGACACGACACACAACATACACTAGGGACACGCTAAAATATGTGCAGTGTCAGTGTCAGTGTTGTGTCGAATCATAGCTGAGCAACGTAGGATCACGTAGCTTATCGTAAGCAAACTTGGTACTGGACTATTGAGTACTAATCAAGTTTTTAAGTATTGGCTGAGACCAAAAACTGCCGAAACCGACCGATTCAAAACCATCGGAACTCCCAGGAACCGTGGAGATCAATATTCATTGGAAGGGTCCTAAACCGATAACGAATCTGAGTTTCTGGAACCCTTGTACTAATCCGCAATTCGAATGGAAGTATTTTAACTTCTTCTTTTTCCCTTCTTGTTTAAATTTAGTAGGTTGTAGCACTCCTATGGAGGTCTAAATTTAGTAGGTTGTAGCACTCCTATAAACTCTTTAAATTTAGTAGGTTGTAGCACTCCTATAAACTATGTGAATAAACTCAGAGAGACATGAATAGAGAATGGAGACCAAAACTACTACAGGCCACTTATAGCAGTAGAACCTTAATCAGAAGTATCCCTATTAACTCAGACACGAAGACTGTTAGATCTGGAAGAACAGTACAAATGGGGAGGTTATTTTCAGACTTGCTTATGTTGCAGTTAGACCTCCATATCCTGAGATAGAGTGGCACAACATTATTTGGTTTAAGGGAGAGTGCAATAAGATAAGTTTCTGCTTATATAAAGCAGTCCGAGACAGGTTACTCACCAAGAGGAGACTGCAGTCACATGACATGAATATCAACACAGATTGAAGAAGATGTAGAACATCTATTCTTTAGATGCTCCTTCTCAACGTATGTATGGGGGGGGGGGGGGGGGTATGCAGGATTACGCTGGCTCTTAACACTAAGAGCGTATACACATTGCAGAGGGAAATAGAAGACTTCCAAAGAAGATTCAAACATAAGGATTGAAGTTGTACTATATCAATATTGGTGCTATCAGCTACTTTATGACATATACGGAAGGAGAGGAACAAAGATAGTTTGAAGGAGAAAAACATCACAAGAGGATGGTACCAATGTAGTTAAAACGGTAAAGCGTTAGCAAAGCGACCAATACTGCTTTTTGACTGGTCAGGACTAGTCGAGATCAAGGTTGTAAAAGTCGCTAGGCGGGAGTCAGACGGCCACCGAGTGCCTAGCCTTGCCTAGACGCCGCCTAATTCTAGGCGGTCCAAAAAAAACGGTCCAAAAAGAAGTGTTGAAAATTGTTCATAAATTCCAAAAAACTTGGTTGTCGAACGTCGGACGAACACTAGGCAGACATTGGATGGGCATTGGGCGTCGCCTAATCCCGATTTGTAGAACAGTAGTCAGAACTAGTCATTAAAAAGGATAAAAAGTAGATCATGTCATGTTTAATACTAGTACTAATTCTACATAATAATATACAATGGGATCAATACAACAAACTAATACTAAATCATGTCAATAAAAAAAGTGTTTCATAAAGTACCTCCTTATGTCCATAATCATACTAATGGAAAAAAAAAAGTTTCGTACATGATAATAAAAGGAAAGAACATAAAGGTATTATAACTAAAACTCGTGAACGAGGTACCAATTCACGTTTCCCTTAAGCACACACAATGGGTCTTCAACATCTTATCCACCATCCTCTTCTTCATCCACATCCAAATCCTCATCTCCATACCGTTGTCTCTTGCTCCTAATTTGGTCATACTTCTTCATCACCCCCCCTATGCACATCTCACTTCAGACCATAGGAGATCATCACCGGCATCCACAAATTCTTGAAGCTCCTCCTCAGTTGGAATCACCCAACCATCATTTTCATCAACTTCCCTCAAGTCAATAGAATCGTAAGTCTTGTTCCTCTTTGTGGACCGCTTCAACTTTTTGTTGTATTTAATGAAAATAAGATCATTCAATTTTTGTTGCAAAAGACAATTCCTCTTCTTAGAATGCAACTGAAATCATGGATAATATAATATTTCACAATTTTTTACATAAATAAACTACTTATTAAAAGAAAATAGTTAGAATACAAGATATAAATTAATATGAGTAAAAGTCACATTATCAAATGTACTCCATTGTTGTGACCTAATTTTTGTAAAAAGCGGCAAAATTGGCGCTTTTTAAGGGCCTATTTTTTGACACGATTGGTGTGAAAATTAAGTCGGTTCTATAGTGCGTGCCGACTAGTCGCCACTTTAACTGCATAGGATGGTACGGAGAGGAATTCAAGAGGATATTTGCATTATGCTGCAAAAGTTCAAATCTGATGTATCCAAGGAGATATGGGATAACTGATCTGCCAGTTAGCCCTGGGCAGATGTACGCTTGTACCAAATAGTTCTTTAATACAATTAGCTTTCTGCAAAAAAAAAGTGTGAATAAACCCCCTCACGAATCCTTTGGATCAAAATTGTAAAAAAAGGGTCAAGTTTTAAAAGAGTATAAGAATGAGAACAAGTCAAAGATTGCCCTTCAACAAGAAAATTCTTGTAGAGAATAGTGAACCCAAAGATTTGCTCCTAGGAACTTCTCACGTTCCTCCAAGCCTAGTACTCCCTATGCAGTGGATGTAATTATGTGTACTACCCATTTGTTCAGATAGAGCCTCTCGTCTTCTTGGCAGCCGTCTGTGATGCCTTCTTTGCCATACAAGAATCCTAGACGAAATGAGAATTAACTTCCCCCAAATGATTTTGGTATCTAAGCTCTAATCGTATGCCCCACTTATGCCGTAGGTAAAATGTCCCATGGTTTGGACTTTAGAGTCTGTAGTGACCTAATTCTCCTTCCATCAGTTCTAAACTGATTTGAAGGATTCCAGGTGTCCCCTAATGTTAATATCTCTGGAGTACCTACATCTCTCTGCTATATTTGCAGTATAGGAGAGAAAAATGTTGACTGGCTGGCTCCTTGCCATTGGCCCATTACTGCGAAGGATACACTGGTCCGTGTCAACCAGCTTCCGTTTGATAAGATTGTCCCTAGTGAGGATGGCATTTTTTTTTTCAATGCGAGCCATAAAGACCTTAACCTCACATGGATTTTTTTGCTTTCTAGGGGCATGAGAGCAGGGAGGGTAAAGCCACCATCGCTAAGGGTTCTGTTTTGAACTTGAACAAGAATACCCTACTCCTCTCCCCCTGCCGTACACACTTGTCTCTGTTGTCTCCATTGGGTTTCTATTCACTAAGAAAGCCTATCAGCCTTGCCATTTCTGCGCTTTTCTCCAAGTTGAGCGCACGACAAAATCTAGGCCTTGTTACAACTTACAATTCTCTTTTGCACCTTTTTTCTGTTCACTCGTATGCACTGTTGTCCATTTTTAAGTTACGTTCAAGGAATACATCTTGTGGTCTTTCTTTCAGACTTCCATAGCTTGTATTTCAATGGAAAGGCTGATTTTTTTGGTTTTATGCTATCTTGTGTTGATTTTGTTCGAGTGCAGGATCATAGACCATTGCATCAGGAAACGATTACAGTGGAATTCTTGTTTTGCACGTAAAGTGTGCAAAGAAGGAGAATACTATGAAGACATGATGCGTTATTTGCGTAAGAATCTTGCAGTGAGTATAAGATCCTATTTTAAATGTTCTATTCTCATCAATTTGAGTTATTAGTCTCTCTTTTTCAGTCTGCTTCCTTTCTTTTTTATTTTAAGATCAATTCAAAGTTTTGACCCTATTTATAAGCTAGTGATGTTTGCTGCATTATACAACTAATCTATTGTGGTCTATGCTCACTATGCTTTTGTCTCTTATGTGATATGCATGCAGCTGTTTCCATATCATCTTGCGGAATATATTTGCCGAGTAATGCGGGTCTCACCCTTCAGATACTACTGTGATATGATCTTTGAAGTTATGAGAAACGGTAAATACTTTTGTTCCTTTTGAGAGGATTACAAATTTGGATATTCTTCCGTTAACCTCATCTTCCACTCCCCTTTGGCTTATTTTATGTCATTATCTTTTACTGTAAGAAAAAAAACGTTGGTTACTGGATATATTTTTCTGCATATTTCTTGTTCTAGTTTTAATTTTTAACTTTACAACATCTGATATTTGCACCGAAATTTTGTTCGGTTGCTGATATTCTTCATGCCATAATTTGGTGCAACTTCTGTTGCAAGTAGTCTAACCAATAATCATCCAAATCGGCCATTTAGTATTTGACCATCTTTGGCAGTTTCCTGTATGGTACTCCTTATTTCACAATGCTATAAACTCATCCCACAATGCCAAGTATAAAAGTTGATAATAAAATGAGCAGTTTCATTGATGGATTTTGTTAACTTGTACATATTTTCTCTTATATGTTCCTGTGGAAGAAATGTGCAAATTATTCTTTATTTAGTAAGTACAAAATAGCTCATGGTAAAACTAACTAGGTGCAATATAGTTGAACTATCTAGTAATTAGTAATTGCATTAATCGTTCTGAAGCTTGTAAATGTTAACTGTTGTTGCTGGCTTAGTGTATGTTTTTTGACTTTTCAGTATATATGCTGCTCGCCTTTATAATTTTAACTAGCTCAAGTTAGTTTCTTGGGCTATTGGTTGTACAATTAGGTTTTTGGTATTCTGTCCATCTTCATCTGTTAATATTATGCTGTTGGTTACTTAATATCTGAAATTTAAACATTCCCTGCTAAGCATTTGACCCTTGGTCCAACAATTTTGATTATCTATACACTGTAAGCATTTTGGTTCAATAAGCCTTTCTGAAATTTCTATAAACAACTTTTTAGCATGTGATGGAGAAAGTGTGGATTTTTTTTTACATATGGTGCTGTAGAGTAAAATACAAAGATTGATTGCCTATTATATTTTATGAAGGCTCTTGTGACTGAAATCAAAATACTACATAATCAGCTTTCCTAGATGTTCAAAACTTGCTAAAGGATTTTTATATAGTTACACCACTTTGCATGTTGTGTAAAGCAACTAACATACTTGTACAAGAATATTACAATGCAAACAAATACAGACATTGCTTACTTGAACACTTTTTCCATGCTGTGATTTTATTTTGAAAGGCTGTTTTTTTTTCAAATTTAATTCATCATATCATCAACTCAGGATAACAGATACTGAACTTTTTCATCGTCTTTTCTTCGTATTAGCTCATCTACAAATGTTGTATTATCTAATCTTTGTTTTCCTACCATGGTTGTTGATGGAAAAGGATTGTTTTTATCAACATCAACCATAAAAGCAGTCTGTTTTATGTGTGAAGAATATGGGGGTATTTTGTAATCAGTAAAGAAACTTCCAGAAATTTTAAGTAATCTGCATGGTGGGCGTAAGTTCGGTGAACTAAACTAACTTAAAAGTATCATACATTTTCTCGAATGAACTTATGTCTGTTTACCTGGCTCACGTTTTTCAAATATTATTTGAAGATAGAATATAATTTCCATATGAGAAAAGGATAAAAGTGTTCCGTTCGTTCGTTATTGCATAAAAACTACTCCAAAGTCGATACCAATTTTCTTAACTGCATTCTGATGTCTCAAGGATTCTTGCAGAGCAACCATATGACAGCATCCCAAACTTCAGTGCTGCAGATGCCTTGAGGCTCACAGGCATAGGCCGAAATGAATTCATTGACATAATGAACAAGTGTAGATCAAAGGTATTATTTTCTTCTATATCAATCTTATGGTTCCCTCATGTTAGTTGCATCTTTGAGACAAATCTTTATTCAAGAGATTGATTTTTTTGGTTTCTCATTCCGTTGACTTATTCATGTTTATGCTCACACATGCTGGACTTGTTCACTATGTAAACTCATCCCGACTGTTTTTTTCCGTATCTTTGTAGTATATAGTCATTGCAGATTTTGCTGCATCATACAAGACAGTGTGCTGCAGGATCATACTTATTTCTTTGTCTTGCTTTTTGCTGGTGGGGGTGTGCCTAATCCCCAAGCATGAAGTCCCCCTTCCCCATTCAGTAGTTTACTCGTCTTTATCATCCACACATTTTCCCATCAGAATGGGGTCGGGTATGGAGCACAAGAAAACAAATTATTGCCATTTGCAGTTGCCTTTATTTGGCATGATGCAGTAAGTTGAGCACTTCAACAAAATGTTACCTGGTACACTCTAAATTGAATCAATTTACACACATGTAGCCTTGCAATGTTCTGTATCATGCATTATTCTACCTTACTCGTTATCATTCAAGCTATGTATCCCATCTTAAACTTCTTCATTCCTTCAATTATCTTTTACTGATTTTCTGTTATCCAGAAAATAATGTGGAAGCTGAACAAGTCAATTGCAAAAGAATTATTACCCACCCAACCTGTAGAATTTACAATTGATCCATGGTGGGGAGTTTGCCTCGTGAACTTTACACTGGAAGAATTTAAGGTGTGACTATTTCTCTTATTACAGGTGTACCTGCTTTCGATTTTATTATGAAGATATGCAGTCCCATGCACCATTTTCCATGTAATTGATGTCATTATTTTTCCCTCTCTCTAGAAACTATCAGAAGAAGAAATGGGAACCATAGACAAAATATGTAAGGAGGAAGCAAATTCATTTGTTCTTTTTGATCCTAACATAGTAAGGGGCCTTTATCGGAGGGGACTAATCTACTTTGATGTCCCTGTGTATCCTGATGACCGGTTCAAAGGTATGCGAAACTAGAGCAAGATTGTAATATATTCTAAGCCAATTTGTCATCACCTATCACTTGCTATATGAGACTTCGAGCATTTCCCTTTCAGGTGGAGTATTCTATTGTAATTCACAACGGACCATTAAAATGTTGTTTAGGCAATGACCTTTTTCTGTTTATGTTTTGTAAATGAGCTGTCTTATCTGTTAAAGATATGCATCAGGTTTACATGTGATGGTTATGTTTTGTGAATCTAAGCAGCGTATTGGCATATATGTTACATTTAATGTTATTTTTGCAATGTTGTATTTTGCCTTGCTGAAATAAAGTATTAATTTGGAGAAGTCGAAACAGCAAATTCACATGATCTTGAAAGATGCCTCAAGCTGCCTATATATAGGCCAAAATCTCTCTAATAAATCTTATCCTTGTTAATATTAGGTGCCGATACATCCAATTATTCTAACTCACAAAAATCACTTGGTAATTTCAAGCGATATAGATCTTGATTACAAGTAAGCAGCCTCTAAATTTCTCACATTGTATTGCAATCTCACTCTCCAAAGTTTTCACAGTTGATAATATCAGCTACATCACTTTATATCAAGTTTCCACTCTCTAAAGTTCTGAAAGCAGCCTCTAAATTTCTCACATTGTATTGCAATCTCACTCTCCAAAGTTTTCACAGTTGATAATATCAGCTACATCACTTTATATCAAGTTTCCACTCTCTAAAGTTCTGAAGTTGAGGGGGACCATATTCTTTTTGTAGGCAAGACTTCCAGGACTTACACTCTCGTCCTTCTAGCTGGTCAATACCAGTATACTACACCCATACCTAGTCTGGTTATCTTGGATGTGCCATGCCATCTCTTCTAGAATAGGTCACAGATTGCTCCCCATTTTCTCTATCATACAAGTCTCTGAAATTGGTCTCCTTGGCAGTATATGGATCCCTTCAAATCATGATGGTGGCTTTTGACCTTTGGCTTTGTATATGTTGTGGGAAAGACGTTTTGCATACTCTATAACTAGTCTCCATCTATGCTGCATGTTGTTTATTCATCTCTGTAGGATGACATTCTATTATTCTAGTTACCATATCTGGGAAGAACAGAAGATGAAGGTTATTTTTGACGTTCTTGTTAATAATTTTCTCATGACATGTTTAAAGGGATGTGATTCATTTGGATTGTTAGTTAATTGATCCGGTTTGAGGGTCAGTAAACTTCTGTTACTGCGCCTTGAACAATGAGGTTAGGTAATCGCAGCTTGCTGCCAATCTAGTGTCTCGATAATTCACTACTATAAGCCTGCAAGTTCACCACAAATTCTACTCGTACCTTTATTTGGAGAAAAGAATTGTATACTTCTTTGGCTAATAAATGTTGGAAACCTGACTACGGGCTATATTTCAAGTTTAAACCTTGATATATGATATGGTCTATGATTTCACCTTTTTTTCTTGATAATGTTTTGTTATTTAGTGGATGTCAGAAAATCGATACACTCTAGTACCTGCACATATATCAAGCCTTACTTTCCACACCTTACAGTGGTAGGTAATATCTAATTTGCTGTTTTACTAAAAATCCCTATGATAGTTTGTCTCAAATGGTATGTAATGATAGTTTTTAGAACCTGAAAGTCTTCTAGAAACCAAATAAATATAGGATGCACAAAACGTTTGAGCACTATTACATGTTAAGGATATATAGAATCAGTTTTTTCCCATTTGGCTTTCTGTATATGTCAAATGGTTAATATAGTATACCACAAGTAGCATACACTTGTATTCATTTATAGAGACAATTGTGTACTTTATTTTGCATTGTGTCTATCCTTTCGCAACTCAGGTAACCTCGAATTCCACTTTATAAATTAGCGCCCCCACCTCCCCCCCACCCTCCCCCCTACACACACACAAAAGAAAGAAAGAAAGAAAACCCATTAAGCTGATAGCCTCTTTTTCAACATTTTGCTGTTATAATACACACTACTTTGTATAATATTTTAGTTTTCTTTCATGTCAGAAGAAATTGTTTGAAAATAAAGAAAGAATTTAATTAATTAGCATTCTTGCTCTTATTTATTCAGTTCATGCAAAATTTATACTATTTAACAAGTTGTGATTAATCAAGCACAATACATGTGTGGTAAGTACTTTGGAGTTACAAAATTCAGTTTCCAGGCTTTGGAGTTACAAAATTCAGAAATTGGTTCTTATTTATTCTTTTGCATGTTTTACTGTGTCATTGATATTTTCTAATTCAGTTTCCAGGCTTGAAGGGTTTGTCTCTAACAGGGAGCAGTCTTATGAGGATCCTACTGAAGAGTAAGTACTTTGGAGTTACAAAATGTGATTTCTAAGAAATTCTAAGAGCATTATGGACTTTTGTGCAGTGGAGACGGTGCGTGCCCACTTTGTTTAGACTTGCATGGTATTTATATTCTCATTTTGTGAATCTTCTTTCTAGGTTACTATATGCTGTTTTTGTTGTATCGAGTGAGAATTCAACTGTTGCCGAGCTGGCTGCAACATTGCAGGCAGACCTGTTTCACCTGCAGGCTGCTGCTTCATTTGCTTGCCGATTGGGCTGGGCTATAAAGATAATAGATCCAGAATCTCTTCTTAACGATACTGTTTCTCCTGGATCGCCTAATATGCTTAGTGACGACGAAGATGGTTCTAATGCAAGCATTACCTCGGGCAATTCTGCTCAACATGGCCATGGTCAAAAAGCAGATAAGCATAGACTAATTTCGGGCAGTGCTCATGTTGCTTTTGTGGTGGATGCTAATATAACTTCCTACCTAATGATGGGTTCTCTTTCACCAGGTTTAATCCTTTGCTCTGAATGAATTTCTATCTTTTCTATGTTTATAAGCTCATTTTCACCAGGTGTAATCCTTTCCTCTACTGACCTTCCGTAGTTTCAATGTTTATAAGCTCAATCTTGAACTTCCATTTTCTTATAAGATCCAGCAACATATGCACTATACTTGTACTGATAAAGTGGTTAAATTGCACAGTTTCATAATCAAGCATGCATGAATAATTCTTTGGCCTAAAAAATTGGGTTGACCTCTTCACTGTTGTAGGCTTGTAACTTGACATTGAGCCAAATGCCTTTCAAGCGGTCTGCTTCATATCTCCTAATTTAGTGCTACCCAATTAGAACCTGGACCAAATGAGACCAGACCCCAAAGTGAAGAATACATGATATGGTATGGACTTCTACTCGAAAAATCTGCAAAACACTATTGGCAATTTACAGCCCACACCCAACCAAACCCTGACCCCTATCAAAGCCCTTAAGATATTTTAGGTAAAATATTTGACCTGCTGTCTTTTCATAATAGGCTACATACATAAAAACCAGCAATAGAGCTAGTTACAGACCCCCACTGAACATTGACTCTAGATTCCAAATGTGGAGAATTTATGTTTGACCATGTGCAAGGTAAGTTAGAGACGAAAAGAGAGGGCACATCAGAATTTAAATTAGAACTGGAAATAAAGGTGAGGTAAAAGAAAATCTGGATAAGGGATCTAGAGCACTTCTAAAAGGAAATTACTAGGGGCACAACATTTTTTTTTATAGGGGGCATCACAATTTTGGCATTCCTGGATATGTACAGGATTGTCAAAATTTTGGCATTCCTGAAAAGTTTGGCAATCCTATGCATATCCAGGATTGTCAAAATTTTGGTAGTCTTGTAGAAAAAGAAGTATATTTTTAGGAATGCCAAAAAATTTAGTCTTGAATTTGCACAGGACTGCCATTTTGGCAGTCTATTTTTTCTTTCGGGACTGCTAAAATTTTGGCAGTCCTATCCTAGGCAAGGTTCAAAGTATCGATATCCGAATTGTTATCGGACCATTCCTACGAGTATCGGTATCGGTGTTACCTGTAGTGTCGGCGGTTTCGGATCGGAGTATCGGATTTTTTGGTATCGGAAGGCAAATAGCTATTAGTAAATTATTAATATTTTAGAAAATATATTTTATACATTTAAGCATAATTTTAAGTATTTTCAGTGTTGTTTCGTAATAATTTTGAAATTGAATGAAATAGTAGTCACCCTTGTCGATTGATTTACATACGATAGATAAGTTTCTCTTTAACATGTTTTTTACAACCTTACTATGCTTCTACACCTTGCTAATTGGTCTTTTTTGTTCGATTTTCTCTGTGGAATTGACCGAAAAGAGATCTCCAATGTCGGTATCGGTCAGTATCGGGTATCGGTCGGTATCGGATCGGGACATGTCAAACCGTATCGATATCGGCTGTATCAGATCAGTATCGGCCGATACTGCAAACTATGATCCTAGGACTGAAAAAATTGTTATGTCCCCTATAAAAAATGTAGTGACCCTAGTAATCCCCCTTCTAAAATTGTTGGAGTCGGCTATGAGGGACCTTTTCGGTTTAGATTATTTTTATTCACTTGGGATTGGATTCCTTATTCCTTTTTCACTCTTTGGCCTAATGTGTCATAGAGATGAATGCAATTTTCTATAGCAAATTGTACCATTACAGCTCTTCGTCTAACTGTATAGTCGAGAGTAACTTGGAGTGTACTCCTTAGTTACATGATCTTAAATTGCATATCCAAAATGTAAGTCTACTTACCTGCCAACTGACCAAGGTTTTATGATAACCCTCTCATGTTTATAGCTGCCTTGACTAGGTATTTGGCACCAACTTAGTGGATTGACGTCAGGTCGACAGTCACCCATAGAAACTTTGTCAAATCCTTTATATAACTTTCTTATGCCGACCATATTATGATGGGAAGGCTTGTATTATGATGGTTATTTGCATTCACTACATTGTTATTATGAGTGGCTTAAAGTGATTGATTTGATAAATATATCCTATGCCCCCTGCATATCCTTTTCTTAGCTCATTCACACCCATCACCTACCTTCATATGAATATTTTTTCCCTTTTACCTTTTAAATGCGATGGAGGCAGCTCTACCAACTCAGAGTTACTCCAACGTGAATCTACAGTTAAATGAGAAAATCCCCTGTGCGAGAAGAGCCTTCGTCTTCTCTCAGAAATTCCCATTTTGCTGGTGCTGAACCCTTTTTGGATCTCAAGATCATTGAAGAAATATATGAAAATGAATGCCTGGATGAACTCCCATTAGGTCCGTACACAAATGAAAGATGATGCCCGGATGAAACCAATTGATCATGTTGAATTGAAAACAACTGCAAGATAGTTCCAAAAATTCACCAACAATTTAATTGTTCAGCCCCCTTCAGCAAGAAACTCAAGGACTTTACTCCATTGTGACATTGCTTTATGAACCACACAAAATCTATACCACATTGATAACTCTTTTAAGGAATTTGCCCTTCCATCTTCACTAGCTATATACCACCACCCACTTGTCTTTGTGCATTGTTTTCATTATTAAACCTTTATGTCTATGACAACTCTTTGGGTCCCAACTGAAGCTGGGGTGCATTTGAGTGACATACTGCCTTGTACCAAATTACAAGAAAGCCTCTTTTTACAGTTAGTGTTGGACCAAAAGACTGATTTTCTTAGCTATTTTTGGTGCTCTCTACTATGGTGTTTACAAACTGGAAGTGTCCTCCCAACCTAAACTAGCCATTTTATAGTTCAAACTTTTCAAGGAACATGAACTCATGCCTTCTACCAAATTAGGAACAATTTGCATCTGTCGGTTTTAAACCACAATTTGAGTGTGTATTATAAAATAAGCTACTATTGGGCCAGGGCAAGGTCTACTGTAGTATTTTCCTAAATTGGATCTCTCCATTCCAATCTAAGCAAGCCATTGCAATAGTTCTAAAGAGATGTGAGCAAGACGTATACTCGACTGAAACAAAGACGAGATTATAATTTTTTGTAGCAATACATCCTTTCTCCTAGTTCTACCATCTTCACTTTTCTTCTTCTTCTTCTTCGTAATTTTGAGCGATGCAAAATAATTCTAATTTTATGTCTAACTTCCAATAGCAAAGTACTAAGGGCATCACCCTCTTCTGACCTCTCTCCAGTCCGATTGGGGAGTATTCTTGTTCCTTCTTGTCAAAGCTAATTTTGGACCAATCCTATTTCTGTTTTTAAGATTAGCTTTCCAGTCTCTTGGTGTTCTGGTTATTCTTTCCTTTGAGAAGCATTTAGCCATTTCTAGTCTAAGTTTATTGCACTTGCTTTTGAAGTTTGAAAAGCTGAACTTGCTGATATTATTGTTCCACGACATTTTTATGACTGATGATGCTCTCCAAAACACTTGAGTATATAATGTTGCAGTCCATCAAGTTACAACTATTTAGGCCTTGCACTAGCTCAATTTGTCTAAGAGAATTAACTGGATGAGATGAAGTGAATTCATTATTATCATCCAAGCCTTCTCCCATCATAATGGGGTCGGTTATAGAGCATAAGAAAGTTCCACAGGATTTGACAAAGTTTTATGACCGGTTGTCGACCTGATGTCAACCATTTATGTTGGTGCCAAATTCCCAGTCAAGGTAGCTATGAGCATGAGAGGGTCGTACCATAAAATTAGGTGGCTAGTTGGTATACCTACCATTTGAATTGCAGTTTAAGCTCATCAACCAAGGAGCACCCTCCAAGTTTCTCTAGACTATAAAGAGTCTAGACGAAGAGGTAAGATGATATAATTTGCTATTGAGAATTGCATTCATCTCTATGACACATTACCTGGATGAGATGAAGTGTATTATAGTAGATAAAGTTAGCCATTTTATGAGCTGATGAATCCAGTTTAACTAGACATTTTGTGAAGTATATAATAACTAAATCCTTTCTTTGTAATAAATATTTCGCAGGGTTGAAGTCTCATGCGGTAACACTGTATGAAGCAGGGAAGCTTGGTGATTCAAGTATTGCAGAACTTTGCAAGGATCTGAGTACCTTAGAAGGGAAGAAATTTGAGGGTGAATTGCAGGAATTTGCCAACCATGCATTTAGTCTTCGATGCATTCTGGAGTGTCTGCAGTCAGGTGGAGTTGCTCCCAATGAGTCACCTGATAAAGCTAGCAACCAAAATGATGAAAGGATCCCCTCATTTGATGATGTAGCTTCCTTAGTAGCTGATATAAGTATAGCCGAGAAATCTGGTGATTTTGAAACAAATAAAGAAAAGACCCCCCGCAGTGATGAAACCTTGTATTGTGGTCAAACAGACCTAAGTCAACATTCCATTTCTACTGAATCTGATGCGACGAGCATTGTTGAGGAATCTGCCACAACTGCCACTTCTGATAATAATGCTTGTATGCCAAAGGATGATTTGCTGACTGATCAGAGTACACTGTCATTAGAAAGTTCGACTGCTAAAAGAGGTATCTTAAAGAAAAAAAGAAAATACCGGGTGGATATTCTTCGCTGTGAAAGCTTGGCTGCACTTGCACCTTCTACACTAGAACGATTATTTCTTAGAGATTATGACATCATTGTATCAATGGTTCCTCTTCCTTCTTCATCGGTTTTACCTGGACCTGGAGGCCCCATCCATTTTGGTCCACCTTCATATTCATCAATGACACCTTGGATGAAACTAGTTTTGTATACGACGATGGGTACTGGACCATTGTCAATTGTTTTAATGAAAGGGCAGTGTTTGCGGTTGCTTCCTGCACCACTTATAGGTTGTGAAAAGGCACTGATTTGGTCCTGGGATGGATCTGTAGTTGGAGGACTTGGAGGTAAGTTTGAAGGGAGCTTAGTTAATGGAAATGTACTTTTACATTGTTTAAATTCAATTCTCAAGTACTCAGCTGTGTTGGTTCAGCCTCTAAGTACACATGATCTCGATGAATCGGGCAAGATTGTCACAATGGATATTCCACTACCTTTCAAAAATTATGATGGCACGGTTGCTGAGATAGGAGCAGAGATGGGTCTTTGCCTAAAAGAGTGTGGAAATTTGGAAACGTTGCTAAATGATTTTTCAAGCAAACTTGATTTACGAACAGTAGGTTACATTCGTATATTAAGACTTCGAAAGGAAAGGGAGTCTGACTTATTTCTCCCTGATAATGAAAATTATGAATGGGTTCCATTAAGCTTGGAATTTGGTGTGCCCTTATTTAGTCCAGATTTGTGCACCGGGATCTGCAAAAGGGTGGTTGCATCGCATTTACTTCAAACGGACTTGCTTACTGAGCAACATGATGCAATGCAAAATTTAAGAAAGAAGTTACGTAACATTTGGTCAGAATACCAGGCAACAGGTCCTATTGCGAAACTATTTTACCACCGAGAACAAGTAAAGGAATCACCTCGCCATCTTATCAACTATGCCAGTGGAAGGTGGAGTCCATTTCTGGAGCCTTCAACACCAATATCTGGAGTATCTACTGAATGCCAAAGGCTGAAAATTGCTAATCGACTAAGATGCAGAACTGAAGTTCTAAGTTTTGACGGAAACATTCTCAGGTACTGTTCTTCTGGTATTTGGCATGATTTTAGTAACACATTCACTTTTCAATTTCCGTGATATGATTGTGCTTGTAACTTGTAAAGTTCCTTAAATTGCAATCGTCTTATGTTCAATGAATTTCTGATAGATCCAATAAGTTGCAAGAGAATTTCATCTTATATAAAGAACTTGCACTGATGGGAATCACTATCATCAAGCATGAACAAACTTTTGTGAAGGATATATTTCATTAGGTCTTAAGATGTAAAGTAAATGTGACATATTTTTTTTTATCATTTTGTTTCATGAAAACATGACTGAACTTTCGCGACAAACTGCACTGCATACTTATTGAAAGTTCATAGGTGTATTATTTTTCCATATCAGTCAAACCATAAATGGTTTGCTTATTATGTTGAATTCTATGGCCACAGGTCATATGCACTTGGGCCTTTGTATGATGCTGAGACGAGTTCTATTGAGGACTTATCCACAAATGCAGCCAAACCTGAATCAGATGATGCAGATACACGAGATGTAGTCCTACCAGGTGTCAATCTACTGTTCGATGGATCTCTGTTGGTTCCTTTTGATATAAGTGCTTGTCTGCAGGCTCGACAACCCATTTCATTAATAGCAGAGGCATCAGCTGCGTCTTCCTTGCTCCAGACAAACAGAACATTGTGATCGAGCATTGTTCATTCTATGGTATATATGGAAAATGATGGGTTCGACCCATATTACAGTCATTGTTTGGCATCACGCTGCTTGTTTGGATATTTTACTACGTGAATGCAAAAGATGTGGACTTTTATCGGTGTATTTTTAGTGTTGCAAGGTGTCAGCAATTAAGGTATGGTCAGATTTTATCTTTAGAAAGTAGTTCCATGTATTATAGGTTCAGAGTTTGCGTGACTATGATGGTATTTTTTTTGTTAACAATGATCAAAAGAATACTCTGCAAGAATGTGTGTATTGGAGGACAATCCCAATTGGTCCACACACACACACACACACACACACACACACTCCCCCCATCCCCCCACCACCGTTCTCTCCTCCTCTCAAATTTCCCCAGTTCAAAGGGAGGTTCCGACTGCCATGGTCCCCTTTAGTATGCGCCCGTCTGTGTGTGGGGAGTTGTTTTGTAGTAATAGTTCATGGAGTCAACATGTTTTTTTTTCTCCTTTTCCTTTTTCAAGTGTAACTTGCTGTTTGGAGGCCAATTTAAATGCATTGCCATTTAGCAAGCATGGTTGGCTTATCTTCTTTGACGAGTTGCACAGCCTCCATGAGGTGACTCTTTGTCACATGAGGAAGTAGATATGAACCATACACCACCTATGATTGTCACCTGCGGTTAGAAAATCACTAGTTATTATGGAAAATAGCATTCAACTTTTACTGTTTAGATTTAGTTGCTTTACCAAAGGTCTCAACCATTGAGTTGCCAAAGCTTTGATTGTTTACTTGACTGTTACTATATAGATTTAGTTGGGTGGTGCCGAGATAAGTTTGGAAAGCCAACTATTCCATCCATAAGTATGGATTTTTTTTTAAATGCACCCTATAGAAATTTTTTCTTTTCATCTTTTCTGCTGTGCACCATTGGGTACCATTCTAACTTTTATATTTGTTGCTGTAGATCATCGTTATTTCCTTCACTAATTTGTTTCATCCATTTCTACCTTTACAGGACCCTTCGGTTGCTCATTTTTGTGTCTACTGCTTGTGACAAGGTGTGGATAAAAACGAGTTTCATTCCATTCCTTCGGATTTTCAACCATTTCTTTCCTTTATGAAAGCTTCAGGCTCTGTGTTTTGCATCTGAGAGTCATTCACTTCAGATTATTGTGCCAAGTACTGTTGGGTATGGTGTTTCCTTAGTTTTTTCAAGACAAAGTTGGTCTCTTGACCATAAAAGATTAAAAGATGGCCACTGGCGATGTCGGGATTTTAGTTACATACAGCTGAGTTACCTTTTGACATCAAACCTCCCGTTAATATTTGAGGCTCTATTTGTACATGAGAGAAGAAACATTGAAATATTACTCGATCATTATGTTGTTTTACATCTGATGTTTGAAGGACCTCTTTTTTTGGTTGTAAATGAATCAAATATACCCCTTTTGAGGGCAGTGACCAACGGTATGACATTATCCTAATCAGTAGTCACCAAGCAAGCTTTAAGCATGCCTGTTAGTAGTGCTGTTTTAAAATTTTGGAATTTCTAACTGTTGTATTTTCTTGGACACGTCCACATGCATTAACTTGGCTTCTTTGTATGAAATATTACGTGCATATTTATTGGGTATCCAACTGCTATGATGCTGCTCTTCTTCCTCCCTGTTGTCAATAGTCTTGCCTCCTGCTCGGCTTTGCCTCGATCTTTTGTTGGTGATTTGGAAGAGCTTTGATATGTCTGCAACAGTAGTGTGAGAACCCTTAATATTCAGCAGTATGAATTAGAGTTTTATTCATAGTTCAGCAGTCAGGTCGTGCTTCCTTTTAGTAAGAACTGATTGTATTTCATCGTCAGCCTGTAGTTATTTACTGATACAAATCTTTGTAAGAACTGATTGTATCACCTGAGCTCTTTGCATCAAATTAGCCAGCTTAGAGTAGGACGAAAAGGAAGAGGATGCTCTTTCCAAATTAAACTGTGGGAAAGACACAAGCCTGCTGCATGCCCAAGCCATGTATGCTGCAGCAGCTATCACAGAGTGACCGGCAAAAATTATAATAGTTAGATGGTACATACAGTCTAGTAATTATATTATCTATGTATATTATTTAAGAAGGATATTACTTTTTCTTAGGGTTACATAGGATGCCGACACCATTTCTTTTTGGAGGTTTTCTTCTTGTTGCATTTGCATGTAGATGCACCTTGGTCTTAAATCTCCAATGCCTCTACACTGGAAACTAGAGAGCCACCTATAAGGATGACACAAGAATAGACGTTCATTTTACTCCAAATAAAATTGTACTTGCAACTTTCTATACGCTCTTGTATTATCAGAATATTCTCAATTCTGCAACATCTTGACAAATATATCTTGTTTTAACCTGTTGCAGTGAATGTAAGATGGATAAATTCATTCAGATCCATGTTCCAGTTTCTGCAAAAAAATGTCTTAGCATAATGATAGACACATGCTTGTCAATTAAGAAATGTACTGCATTACCAAGGGATAGGCACCAATGCTTAAGTATGAACTACTGGTAAGTTCAAGACACAATGTCAAGTTAATAACATCCGAGTGCACAGAGATCCACATGGCTTAAAATAACAAAAGGTATAGGTAAAGTTACAGCCTTGTCCAAAGAACACAATGACAGCCTCTACATCACAATGTCAAGTTAATAACATCCGATTGCACATAGATCCACATGGACTAATCTCTCCATCTATGGCCACAGTTCGGGTTGCAGCAGACAAAGAACAGCGCCATACCTTCTTCTCCGCGAGCAGTAGCCTGCAAATCTCAAAATAAACTAAACATCAACTTAATTTACAATTCACATTCTTAAAAAGAAAAAATACAACTGCATTGCTCAAAAGAAGTGGATATTATCTATTTGAAATAAAGTGGCCTTCAGAAGGCAACTGTAAGGTCAACGATTCTTATACCAAATTTCCAGTACCCAAGACGATACTTTGTCAGCAAACAATTATCATGTTGCAACTAATACCAAGAATAATCATGGAAGACTTAAAGGAAGACAAATACAGTACAATAGCTTAAGGGCAATTTGAGTTGTTAACTAATTCTAATATGTTCTAAACTTGGACCAAGTACTGTTGAAGTTATGGAGGTTTATGGCATAGGAGGAAGTCAAATAATTTATTGCAGATGTGTTAACAAGGGCAGGCTTCTCTTCCTTAACTACACTCTATAGACAAATTAGACCTTATTCAGGTAGATTAACATCTCCATATCTTGACGAACATGATCCTCTAGATAGCGATCATGAAGCCGTAATCTGCTAGTTTCAAAATTATAATCTCCATACTTCAAGTCAAGATAGGCGTCACCATGTCCATCTGAAGATGGGAAATAGAGCTCTCCGAGAATTGACCTATAATGTGCAATTTAACTTTACCTTGAGGGTCAAAGAACCCCTCCCAGATGGTATCAAGATAGCTTTTTTTCATCCAATTTTGTCCACAATACCTTCTTATCTTGTCATTCTTGTGATTGCTAAACAAGGGTTTAATTGCAACATCCCAAGCTATTTTTCTTTGTCTAGAGGTCATTCATTTCCCACCAATGTTTTGACATGAAAAAGCACTATGAACTAAATGGGAGAAGAGTGTTGCGATAGTCATGTATATAGAATGCATGGTACAAGCCAATAGGTGTTTAATGAATAATCCTCTAGGCAT
Source organism: Iris macrosiphon (assembly GCA_036927795.1). Classification (NCBI taxonomy): domain Eukaryota; kingdom Viridiplantae; phylum Streptophyta; class Magnoliopsida; order Asparagales; family Iridaceae; genus Iris; species Iris macrosiphon. The sequence goes on along the minus strand of JAYESA010000011.1, from coordinate 165,902,496 downwards.
ACAAATATTATGTAGTATCAGATAGTTTATTTGCACAAACCTGGAAGAATACAGCTTCTGGGTGGTTACACTGCGCGCAACGAACTGTCTTTGTACGAGGAAGAGTTGGATCCGCTGCTACATCTTGTAGCACTTGTGTACGCTCACCAACATCATGAGCTATCTCATTTCTGTAAACACAGTTGTCCTCTGCAACTTCCTGATAACCATAGCATCACTTTCAACACGGATGATGATGGTTAAAGAAACAGAGCAAGTACACTGGCACACTTTATTTCTTGTCAAGACAATCAAGTTTAGTCAATAGTAATAATTTAATGAACTTAAAAATCTTACAACTTGTCAGATCCAACATCATGACTTGATATAGAAAGCATAATATATTAGATTCATTACGGTAAAGATGATGAGATTCTTAGAGAAAAATTGCCTTATTGTATTGTCCAAAAAACCTTTATTGTATTGTCCAGTTTATGGATTAAAGAATTGCTAAGAGGAAGTACCACATGGCACCAAGTGTATCATACCACTGTCTCTCCGTGGTTAGCATTCCTCATATACATCTGTACTTTTATTTAATTTGCTCAATCCATATTGTATTTGGGTCGGGTTGGATTTTGGAATTTTGGATGGGAGGGGAGGGTGGTGGATGGATGCTGTGGGTGTAGTCTACACCTCACCTTATTACCACTTTAGCATTTAGAAGTTCTAACGGTGATCTTATCACTCCGCATCTAATAGTTACCATTTAGACGTGTGAACCTAAAGTGATTTTCCCTCGACTTTATCCTTCACAATGCTTGTCTTTGTCTTGCCTCATATTATCTTCCTATCAAGGTAGTCAAAGGCGCAAGGCGCACTCGAGGCGCAAAGGGTCCAAATCGCCCAAGGCGCACTTAAGGCGCGCGTCCGAGCGACGCGAGACGCAAAAATTATATATATATATATATATATATATATATATATATATTCACATCAGATTTCTACATTGATAAACATGTGTGCTTCAAATTTTTCCATGTCTAGGTTGCAATAACTTTGAATTGAGTGAGTGAAAGAGAAAACAGTAAAAAAAAAGTACATCGGTTCAAAAATCAGTCTAAAAACAGTACAACAGTTAAAAAAAAAAAAATCTAAACATGTTATTTTTTTCACAAGATTTTCAAGGCGTGCCTTAGCTATTCCAAGGCGCTCGGAAAAGGCGCACCTAGGCGCGCCTTAGGTGCGCCTTAAGAATTGCGCCTCGCCTGGAGTGCCCTGAGGTGCTACCCCTGCGCCTAGGAGTAAGGCGCGCCTGAGGCATGCCTTTGACTACACTGCTTCCTATATAACTATATATACGCCTATTAGTCTCCACTACACGCGTCCATAACCTATCATTTTCCCTCATATCCTCCAAAGTTGCCAAGTCTAACTTACCACCAAATTTTCTTCCTCCATTATAATAACAACTATACCTTGTATTATATTTGTTACCATTCCTTCTCATGCTAGTTTCCTTTGACCAGTAAAATGTACTTTTGTGTGCCTACATATGCTATTGGTCTGCATACATGACTAAATAGCATGTTCTATATAAGTTGAGATGCTAAAGATGTATTCCATTAACTCTGTTCAAATTCTGATATTGTGACAGCTAAAAGATCTTGGAATTTGAACAAAGTACACAACACGACTTCCAAAATGTATTAGGAAGATTGCTTTCATACTACATGATGCAATTGAGATATTAATTAGCAACTCACATGGTTCTCATAATATACATCCAGGACAATCAACATGTGAGCTCTAAGAGATGGAAATTTGAACAAAATACAAAATGATGGTGTTCCATGCAAGACTTGATTTGGAAATGGCAGCTGTGATGTGGGACAACATTTGGTTTTAAATTTCAGCTACTTAAGTGGTGTCGTTGTGCTAAATAAAATAAGGAATTAAACAGAAGGATTCAAGTCGCCTGGGTAGAATATATAGGAGTAGAAATTAACCTCGCAGCACAATGATAGTCACACAAAAAACACTTCCTAAATTCAGATTACTAAATCCAGGAGAAATTTCTAAATTTAATATAAGTGGAAAGCAAACGAAAGGCCTGTTTTTATTTGTAGAATACACTCTCTCTCTTTGTAGGCACCAATAATGATTGATAATACCATAAATAATGAGAGGGTGTAGGGTTAGCTGTCACGTGGAATGTCGACTCGGATCGATGCTTCAGAAGCCAGGAAGAGGCTTGTTGGTTGCGGGATCTGACGAAGAGTTTATAGTATAGGAGGTGCTGTAGCAGTACTGTAGCAACTCCTTTTTTTATAAATTAGGCTTCGGTCTCGGATCTCGCCCCAACTCACTTGGATGCATTGGATATCACACCCAATTACAAGGGTGTGAACATTTAAGTGGCTGAACATTTAAATAATTCAATCCTTTTTTTTTTTTTGATAAATTAAGTGGCTGAACATTGAAAATCTAAACCTGAATTTTATTCTTAATCATTCAATAATTCAAAACAACTACAACGGTTCTATTAAATAGACTCCACATCACTAACTTGACCACTAACTTTTCAATGTAGGACTAAAATAACTAAACAACATATAATCAAGTGTTGAAAATGAAATACTAAGCCCAAACAAATGGGCACACCAAAAGTACTAGTGCAACATAAAATAATCAATACCACGAGTGCATGTGTCGCACCATGTGGAATCTCATGCGCATCTCATGCGCTTATAATATCTCACTGGAGGTGCACGTGAGGGCTCTATGATGTCCCCATCATTCTCCCCGGGTGGGAGAAAACTCGGGTCTGACGAGTGACACTCTGGCGGATGCTACTCCGAACAGCTCTGGTAATGCTATAACATATCTGGGTCTAGATGTTGCAGCTACTCCTATGTAATCCAAGAATCATCTGACTCGGGACAACATTTCAACATCACTAAGTACTTCGGGCAACCGCCATCTCGTGTAGAGATGATCTCATCATTTATAATATTATCAATCTTATTTGCTGTAAATGGGTAAAATGTAGGTAATGAGGGTACATGAGGGCTCTATAGAATTGGCTCGACCCGTAAAGAGGTTGTCAGGTGGGGTGAACTAATTTCTAAGCATCTAGATCAAGTATGTTAAATGTATAACTAATACCTAGGTCTGGAGGCAAATCTAGAACGTAGGAATTTTGATCAATTTTGTGAATTATCTTATAAGGACCTGCATCACGAGCATTTAATTTCTTTACGGTTCCCGGGGGAAACCGTTACGGTCTACCTCGGATCAACACAGTCTCCTACAAAAAACTCCATAGTCCTGTGTAAATCAACAACATCCATGTATTGAGCATTACTTAATTCAATTTTTTACTAATTTCTTTCTGCAATTCCTGAATGTGCAATGCAAAAGTGGATGCAGACTCTGACACACGTTGACTATGATGCATGATAGGAACAAGATCAACTGGTTTTCTAGGCTTGTAGCTGAAGACTACCTCAAATGGAGTCGTCCCGGTAGTTCTCTTGACAAATCCGTTATAAGAAAATTTTGTTGGTAAAATCAACTCACAACTTCGAATATTCTCGCCTACTAGACATCTCAGTAAGTTTTTCAGGCTTCAATTGACTAATTCGATTTGACCGTCGCTCCAAGGATGAAAGACGCTCGAGTACTTTAATTTGGCTTCCATTTTGGACCACCACGTCTTCCAAAAGTAACTTAAAAACTTGACGTCTCGATCTGAGACAATGGTCTTAGGGTGACCATATAAGCGTACTACCCCTATAAATTGTTGGAATTTTGGAGGCGGCGTACGTTTTTGAGCAAGGAAGGAAGTAGACTATTTTTTAAAAACGATCCACAACCGCGAAGTGGAGTCGTGCTTTCTCAAAGTACAAGGAAGCCCAAGTACGAAATCCATATGTCCTACCAGGGGCAATCTGGAACAGGGGGACGTGTAGTGTAGAGATTAGTATTTTGTCTCCGTTGCTTCGCGACTTGGAACGTACGTCAATAACTCATGATTAGAGCAATGTATCACTTCAAGCTTGACCAATAGAATTGGTTAAAGACTCGGTGGTTTTATTCCGACCGAAATGTCCGGCCAAGCCTCTGGCGTGTCAAAAAGTCTCTCACCAAAGTGCGTGGAATACATAATTGAGAAGGCAAAAGGGGTAACCACTTTGAAGGTGAAAACCTTCAATTTCTCGAGTTGGCCCGTCTCGTAGGTATATGAAAATTTCTCCAAATACGGGAAACAACTCGTAGCCTTCTCTAATCTTCTCGAAGCCAACGATATCCACACTCATCATCTTTAGTAATGTCATTCTAAACTGAGTGCATCAACCACTCGGTTCTCCGTGTCGGACTTATGCTTCAGGATGGAATAGGTGTAGTCCTGAAGGAATTCAACCCAACGGCCAAATCTTCTGCTGAGCTTCTTCTGAGAATTTAGGTACTGGAGTGCCTAATGATTGGAGTAATAAATTTTAAGACAGCAGATAACGACGCCAATAGCACACGGATTGCACTACCCAATAGCACAAGGTTTGGGTAGGATATACGCTTTAATCCTAGGTTGTCCATGATTTTGGCATAGAACATTTGATACTACTTCAACTATCGATAACAACTTTGTAGAGTGAGTCGTTTACCTTAGTAAAGGTCTGAAAGAGGGCTACCTTCTTCAACCTTCATTTTCCTTGAGCTATGTCGCATCGTACAACATTCAAACTCTTCTCCTTTAGTGGATTATCGAGAAAAGTGACCCGCATACAACATGCATGTTCATTGTCATCGGTCTATTCTCCCACTTCACCATCAACTATATGGACAACCTCGTTGTTATCCACTGGTTCGAGTTCTGGGTCTTCCTCTTGCAAGTCATCAATGCAATAGTTACGAGATCAAGACTAGGGCAGTGAATTATCATGGTGCCATTGTCGTCGCACCTATAGCAAGTGGGACCAGATCCATTTCTTGTGGAGTCTCCTGTTATGCCCTTTCCTTTCACTTCCCTCATGCTAGATGCGAATATAGATCAACCCGGTTTACTACATGAGGGTTTACTGGTCTTGTAAGAGTTGTCCTTGTACTCAGAAGATCTATAGTTTGATCTGGTTCGAGGTTCTTCTAAGTCGAGTTTAACTTCATATGCATGTTCGAGGGTGCAGACTCCTCGGCTGAACAATTCATCCCTTAAGTCATCTATAAGTCCATTCCTAAATCTAGAGATGGTAATCTCCAGTGGTTCAGCATCGTGTCCGCCACAACGGGCAAAAAATTCTCGAACCTATCAATATATTTTGTTGCAAACTTACTTCCCTGGGTCATCTTATTCCACTTATCCGGGAGCGGATAATGATAAGATGCAGGCACATACTTCTCTCGTAGTCTTATCTTCATCTCATCCCAAGTTTGGACAAGGTCTTCCCGGCATCGGACTAAACATTCTTTCAATGTTGGTTCAGAATTGTCGGGCAACGTTGGTCAATTTCATCTTGGCAAACCGGACTCTCTGCTCCTCCGACATAGGGTACCAGCTGAATTAGTCATCCATATCTTACATCAAGTCAATAAAGGCCTTGGGGGTCAATTTCTTCATCGTAAGTAGAACATTTGGCTTTCACACCTCTTGAGGGTTGGTCATATTGCTCCTGACAAGGTTGCGGGTCTACAGGTTGCCTATGGTTGTTCTTACATAGCTGATGTCATGGTTCTTGATAAGCGAGAGGGGTTCTATATGCTCGATCATTGCCTTTGTTGGTATTACTTTTGTTCACGAAAGATTGACAGGTGCCACCTTGGGTATCCTCAAGGTGGTCAAAGGCACAAAGCGCACTCGAGGCAAAAAATGTACATATCGGCCAAGGGGCAAGGCACGGTTAAGACGCGTCCGAACGAAACCAGTCACATATATAAATAATAATAAAAATATACATAGATAAATAAATAAATTAGTAATGTAAGAAATAAAATAAAATAACATATTAAAACTAACAAAAATACGTTAAAACATAATCAAGTGAACTAGCAGAGCGAAAGTAGCAGTCAACAGAACTAACAAAAAATTGTATTATCCCTACCATACTTTTAGTATATTTTAGTTTTTTCAGTTCAACTGTAACCAACTACTTGTATTAGGTAAGGATTATCTCCATGCCTCAATTTTTTTTTATAAATAAAAAAATCTGGGCGTCTAGGCACGCCTTTTCTTGATTGCGCCTTGCAGAAAGACGCACCTAAGGCGTGTCTTGGGTGCGCATGGAGAAAGGCGCATTGCCTAGTGAGATGCGAGGCTCAACTGCCACGCCTTTCTGCGAGGCACGTCCGAGGTGCGCCTTTGACTACCATAGGTACCCTAACTCACGGTGAGCTGGAGCGAACCTAAGGTTTGGAGCTTGATAGACTTGAACCTATAGTTTTGAGGTTGATAGGTGAGATTTTGCTTCTGGTAGTCGTCATCCGATCATCTAGTGGACCGTGATTCTCAAGCAAGGTTCTAAACGGCGGTAGGCGTGTGTGCGACAGAGAGGATCCGCCTACCCCTAGGCGCTTAATACATTTTGGACATTTTTTACTATTTTACCATTGTTTTTGCATAATATGCATATTTTAAGGATGTTTTGTGAATAACTTGAACAAAAATTTATGAAATTTTAGTCCAGAAAAAGTGAATCATAGGTCCATAATGTTTGCAAAATTGTTTTGCCAAAACATCTAGTCAAGTATTACTCCGCATAGGCGCCCGCCTACGTCTCACCTCCGTCTATGCCGCCAAACCATCGCCAACCGCCTACTCTACCGTCAACGACAAAAGCGATGCAGAGAGCGGGCGCCTAGGGCCTAGGCGCCGCCTAGACGGCCTTCTCGACCGCCATTTAGAACACCGTTCTCAGTGGAGTCACGTGGGCAATCCCACGAACTCATAGTAGTCGAGATCGAGAGAGCTTGGGACTTGCCCTTGTTCCGGTCGGGTTATTCATAAGGCCCAATGGTGACTACCATGTGATTCATTGGCACGAGTACTTGCATCAGTGTTAAGTGAGTTCGATGACCTATATTGTGAATTTTCAATCCTTCTTAAATGCTCGTTCAGATTGGCTTTGGAATATTGGGAACATTACTCTAGGTTTTCTAAACGGGTATGGATGTCGTCTAACATAAACTTAAGCTGGGGATCCATGTCAACAATAGAAAAGTGCCTATGGTAATCGCGACCACTATGCGTGAATATGCAAATGAAAACTATGCCAAGTGTAAGCTAATTCCTAGAATGCAATTTTTTTAAAATGATATTTATTGGTAGAAGTTAATTAAGTGATGATGGCATACAACGAGAAAAAAAAACTCAGTAGGGACGGAATATGATAAAAATGAACCAAATGAAATCCTATACTACGTGGACTAATTCAGAATGATGCAAAAGCATGCAACTTGGCTCTCATACCAAAAATGATGCGGGACAACATTTGATTTTAAATTTCATCCACTTAAGTGGATGTCTTTGTACTCAATTAAATAAGACAGCGACTGAAATTAAATAGAAGGATTCAAGTTGCTTGTGAAGAATACATAGAAGTAGAAATTAACTTCGTAGCACAATGATAATTAAAAAAAATACTTCCTAAATTCAAATTACTGAATCCGTGTTCTAAATTTAATATAAGTAGAAAGCAAATGAAAGGCACATGTTTATTTGTAGAATACACAATCTCTCTTTGTGGACACCAATAATGATTGATAATACGATAAATAATGAGAGGGTGTAGGGTTAGCTGTCACGTGGAATGTCGACTCTGATCCATACTTCGAAAGCCAGCAAGGGGCTTGTTGGTTGCGGGATATGACGAAGAGTTTACTGTAGAGACGGTACTGTAACAGTCCTGTAGCAACTCCTTTTTTGATAAATTAGGTTTAGATATTGCACCTAACCTGACGAGTTGGTCTCGCACCGACTCACTTGGATGAGATGGGTATCACACCCAACTTAATTAAGTGGTTGAACTGTCAATCCAAATCTGAATTTTATTCTTAATCATTCGATATTCAAAACAACTACAAGGGGTCTATTAAATAGACTCCACATCACTAACCTGATAACAAACCGGACGGGCAAACCAAAAGTATTGGTGCAAAAATAAAATACTCAATACCATAAGTGCATGTGTTGCACCCTGTGGAATCTCTTGCACTCATAATGTCTCACTGAGGCGCACATGAGTGCTCTATGATGTCCCCATCAAGCTGCCTCTGGTAAGATCTTTAGGGAAACAAATGAGTGAGCAGTCACTAAGAATATATCTAATATGATCTGGCTAAGTCATATAAAATGGTGCTGAGTCTATTGACTTGTACATGGATTGTGCTGTCCACAACGAAAACTTGCTGGATCAACAATTCCTAGGTAGAGTATCCAACCTTCACAGCAACTCTTACAAATTGAATCCTGTGTCACTCTTTTTCTCTCTTTATTGTTTTATCACCAGAGAACTTTCTTACATTTAATAGGATATCGGACTTTGTGTTAACAAAAGAACCACTAGATATGAGCATATCTCCCTCAGTTATCAATAAAGGTGTCATCTCCTGCAAAAACATGTCTTCACTTGGGATCCAAGCTTAGAGTTGTTACTTAGGTAAGTTTTGGGATCCAAGCTTAGAGTTGTTACTTAGGCTTGGTTAGGGATTGCTGCTGGCTTTCAAAAAACAGCGGCAGTAGCAGCTTCCCACCTGCTTTCAAAAGCTGCTCCAAAACTTAACTTTTCAATTTTTCTGATAAGTTGTTAACAAACAGATTTTGGGGCTGCTTTCTGGAAAAAAAAAATAAGCAGAGGCAGTCATGATAAGCAATCCCGTCTTAGTAATACTGTTTTCTCCCTTAGTCCCACATCGGTTTATGTAAAAATAAGGAAGGCTCTCCTACCTCTATATCCTTTTAGACCTCGAGTATTATTTAGAATAAATACTTCTCATGAACAATTTGTCAGGAAAATGAAACAGGAAAATATGAAGGTCCCCTGCTTCCAATATCTAAAATTTCAAAGGAAAACTACGAAATCCCCTTCCCTATTGCACAAATATTTAAGAAATACATTGGACAAAGTGAGATTCTCTGAAGAGAATCAGTAAAAGCTTTCAAAAACCGCCATCAAGCTTCTAAGCTCTATAGTCTTCAAACCCAAATAACAGCAACGAAAAGAACTCTGCAATGAGCTCCATCAGTAAAATCTTCCAACAGTTACGAATTTTTCCACTTGCAAAGCTAGTTAAAATTCTATACACATGCTCATAACTATCATATCCCAAAATTTTGAGTCACATAAACCCCTCTTGAAGAAAATACAGCCTCTCGCATCCCACCAACTGGATTTGGGTTTCCAACTTTGCAGTACCATTTCAGCATATTCTATAACAAAATTGTTTTCAAGGAGCTTTACGCGAGTAGTTTCCAGAAAACCCCAGTTTTTGTCCCATAAACCTTATTAGTCAGGGTTCGTGTTTCCAAAATTCTAACACTTTCAAAGTGGGCAATAGCAAAAAAGAAAGCTTTCCTGGTGTTTTCAAAACCCTAGTGCTAACAGAATCAGAACTTTGTTCACTGACACTCATAAAACTAGCAAATTGGAAGGAAAAAATATATCTCATTTGTATGTTGGTTATTGAATTTGAAACCCCATTTTACCCAAATCACATGCTTTTTCTTGAATTTGCACAAGGTCATGTTTCTTTAGCGAATCCAGACCTCACCCCCCCCAATACGTTTTGGACGCGACACGGACACTGCATAATAAACTAAAACCAATGCCGTGTCGCCGTGTCTCCATCTGTGTCCGTGCAAGATGTATACCTGGTGGTCGCAGTTGCGGCATGCATAGAGGAGGATCTTTTGCTCCCTCTCTTCCTTTGGATACAGAATATTGTTGCTAATAATACAAAGAGAGAATTTTTTTGAATAAATGACCTAAAATTTGATGGGAAGAAAAATCAATTCAACCAATTGATTGATTGCGGGATCTCACCATTCGCGGCAAAACTTCATGGTACTCATGGCTGGTTGTTGTTGTTGATGATGTTGATAGCTCTGATCTTCTTCCTTAGTTCTTGGATTTTTAGGGTTTTGTTAGGTTTTGACTCTTTGGAGGTTGGTGTATGGATCAAGGAACTTGAGGTTTTTGAGTTGTTTATAAGGGACTCGTCAACAAATTAGTTGTTAATTGCAACTAAGTACCTTTAATTATTTTAGTTTTATAATTTGTTATCCTAAAAATTTATATTATACTAGTCACATTCACATGCATTGTATGTATATAAAATTTTTCTATAATATTATTAAAAATTATATTATATTAGAATATTTTAAATATAATTTGAATATATATTAATTATGATTTGTTATAAAAAAAAAATTAGTTTTGGATATGTGTCTAATTAGATGATACCATGTAGTTAGTTTAGATATAATTTAAATTTTGAATATATTTTATGATTTTATATGTTTATGTGGTTTTTAATTTTTACTTCAGGTACGTGAGAAAAAAAATATACAGTAGTTAAAAAATATTTTATATTTTTATATATTAATAAATAATTAATAATATACATACGGTTTAAATGACTCATTTTTTCAGCCGTTTCTAAGCCGCATTATAATATATTAGAACAGTTAATATTCTAAAATTTTATATTATATCCGTTAATATTCTAAAGTATTGTGAGGGTTTGCAAGTTGTTATCCTCTATTGAGTCCCTTTTTGTTCACCCACAAAAAGTAGGTGGGATGTTCACCCTCCACTAAAAAATTGACATGTGACAAATTAAAGGTCAAAAACACTTTGGTGGGTGTGAACAAAATCACTTATAAAGTGGTATATGTGGGATGAAAATGCCACGTGTAAATTTTTTAGTAGGGGTGAATATCCCACATAGTTTTGGTGGGTGAACAAAAATGGACTCATCCTCTATTGCTAAATATTTAGTTATTTTAGATTTTGTTAGGTGTTGACTATTTTTCGTCCAAACAAAAAATATATTTTTAAATAAATTACCCATAATCCTCTTCTACTTTTAAAATCATGTTTTAATTAAATTCTAATCTAATATTTAATTAGAAAATTAATTTCATAATTATCTTCTCGACCCCTTCTCCCCTTAGCCGCTTAACCTATGATCATCTTCCCCTGGTCACCTCTTTGTTCTCTTTCTAAACCACAGTCCGCAATTAATTCCTCCTCACCATTGCCATAACCATCCCTATGTTCCCAAGCTCGTCGACAAATCCTGCAAGCACCACATCATTTGCCGATCGTCGCATATGAGCATTGACTCTGGGAGTCACGCCCGCACCACCGATGTCTCTTGTACCAACAACAGCCAACAAGGGAGTTAATCCCATGTTCTAGTTGAACGTCATCAAATCCTGAACATTGTATTTATATTTGCCTCTATTGCCGTCCATCTTTGTGCCGCTAGGAGAGCCAACAAAGCACACAGGTTCCGCCAACACTATCAGTGACGCCTAAGGAGATGGTGGCAAAGGGAGCTCGCAGGCGGCGACCTTGGTGCCGCAGGAAAGGAGAGAGAGAGGAGGGAGGTGAGGAACTCGGGCATCATTGTCACCGGTCATGGCGGGTCAGTGCTAGATAATCATCGATGCTGGAAGGTGGTGGCGACACTTGTCGTTGTCAGGAAAGAAAGGTGAGAAGCTCGAGTATGCCCCAGCATAAGTCAACGATCAGAGGGTTGGGCGGATCTTAGACTTTGTCCATTTAGTGGAGAAAAGAGGGAGAAGTGACGGTGATGGTTGTGATATGATGGTGCGAGAAGAAAAGGAGGATGAGGAGATTAGGGAGCTACCGCCTCCATTAATCGTTAAGGAGAGTGAGGAAGAAGAGTTAGGATTTAGGCTACTTAATGTAGAAGAAGAGTGGAAATATGATGAGTGAAGAGGTATTTTGGACATTTTAATTGTCTGTCAACTCCGTTAGGCTATCAAGTTGTGTAATTATAGTTTAGGGTATTAACTGGCATAATTAAAAAAAATAGTATCAAGTTATGTAGCATTCATTATCGGAAAGACCTAAGTGGAAAAAATCATTATCTAAAATCATAACATGAGTATAAATAGGTTAGAATAATATTGTCTTATACACTCTATAATGACTTAGAAACTCATTTGGGAAATTTCTAGGATTTATTAGAATTTATTTCAACCAAAAACTATTTATTTATAATTGAATAATAAGCTCTAAAATTGCCACGCCCTAGTACCGGAATACGGAGACGGACATAGCAAGCTACCCCGTACAAGGTACTATATGTCGTACGGCGATCACGGCTGTAATAAGACAAAGGGGTGCATGCAACAATCAAGTCTTCTAGGGTCAAGAACTTCTATGTTCCAATCATTCAAACAAGAAAATAGTAAACATAAAGCATATATGATAAAGCAATAAGACGTCCCAAATGCTTTGTCAAAATGTTCTATAGACCAGTTGTACAAAATAAGAAACTGAAAGAGTAGCAAAAGTACATGATAGTGATCATTTGCAGTCTGATTGAATACAATCATGTAAAGAGACTAAATGTCCATACGTGCCAGCTAACAAGTGCCGGTGGCTAAAAGTAGAAGTAAATGTACAATGACGAGCATGGAAGAAGAAAACCTACTTGTTATCCTTTGCGACCATGTTCCTGGCACGCGCCATGAGTTGGGGGATAGTATGCTGGATCCTCGGATGTGTCACGACCCGCACCTGGTATAGGGGCACGAGTGCGTGGGTACGTCCAGCCTACGCCGCAGCATCGACGGTAGAACACTGTCTAGGTCACAATGCTATCTAATCATTCTCACACGAGCATCCAACTCCATAAGGAGTCACAGATAGCACAATATCATATGAATAATACTCAATCACATAACTAAAGCACGATAAAATATCAAAGAAATAAATAAACTAAATTGTAACACAAGTCTAAATAGAATAATCTAACTCAACAAAAATATCCAAGTCTCAACAAGGTATGCTGGAGACAAATCTGGTACCATAAACTGCTAATAAAAACTAACTAAATAACTATTGATCCCGGCTAGACCTCCTGGAATCACACCTGGCTACAAGGTCCAAGTCAGCAGCTACTCTCCCTGTGGTCCATAAAATGTCGGACACCCGTCCTCTAAGGCGTAGTCTGGAAAAATATTTCCAGTCAGGATGGAGCAAAGTACATCTCTAACAGCAGTTCTACATCAATGATATAAACTATGTAACAGTAAATAGATGGAAATATACAAGATATATATATATGTACAAGAGATACACAATAAAGAAAATACTGTAAATAAATGCGGGAAGGAACAATATGTCAATGAAGTAGAATACTATGCCTAAGTGTGTGAGTACTAGCTTTAACATGTGGCCGGCTTGGGAACTTGTACACGAGTACGGGCCTGGCTAGTCATACGTGCGGTGTATGACCAACACTAACATGAGAACAAGACTTGTACATGAAGGGTATGATCACATATCTACACTAAAATACTCCCCACCCCCGACTGGTATAGTAGATCCAACCATGGTACGCTATGGCACGGGATTCTCTAAGAAGGTAGCAAGTCTCCTCGAGAATCAGTGTCTGTACATGCACAAGATAACCAATGAAACAAGACTTGTACACGATACACCATATACAAGGAATAACATCTCATGACGAGATCCGGATATACCAATCCGTGTAACCATCGTGTCAAGAAATATGAATATTTATACTAAATATAATGAACATAGAGGATATCATAGATAAGAAACTATCAGAGAATGTACTCGCCTGTGGTCCTTTGCTGGTATGAATCAGAGTCCAAGTCACAGTCCAAACAACCTATGTATTACAAATTTATCATGTCAAAAGATAATTTATTTTAATTTATTTAATTCTGGAATAATTACTCTAAAATCTTATTTTAATCTTATTATTCTGATTTTTATGTCAAAACTTAATTTTGCATAAAAGAACCTAAATTTTTATCGACTCGAGACTCATGGCAAGCAAATCGAGGCGATCTGTTGACCGAAAAGTCAACCGACACAAACTCGACTTTCATGCATGATTTCCTGTAGATTCCATCATTAAAAATATGCTGAAATTTACGGCTCGTCCGAATTCAAATTCGTTTGGGAATTATGGCACATACAAATTTTGTATTGTGCACCGATGGTTAAATTCTAACCAAGAAGTTCTACAGAATTAACAGTATATAAATACTTTGAATTAAATTTTGGGAAAACATATGTCAATGATCTCGACATTAGCTTTCCGAAACTTTAAACGGTTCATGATTCTGATTCCTGGTTCTCCCGGAATCGCGAAAACATTGAAACACGTCTATTTTCGGACATACTGTATTCTACGAATTTTCCAGAATTTAATACTCATAATTTCGTAAAAAAATTTATATAATCAGAAATCTAACCTCAATATCTTTCTAACGCAAGAAACTAGGCCTCGTTTGGAGTCCGGAGCTATGCGCAATGGCTTGTGGAAGATGAAGGAACCCTAGATGATAATTCTCCAAAATCTCTCTCTAAAATAATGGGATAATTAGGGTTATAATAATATATATTTATAGGGATGTACCTGCGGCTGAATGGATATTTATAGGCTGACACATGTCAGAATCTGATTGGATGGTTTTTGTTATATTATTTATTTTTGATTTGCCTTTATCAAAACATTATTTAAGTCGTTTTAAATCTAAATAACTCAAAATAAATATTAAAAATAATCATAAAAATCTGGAAAAATTACAGAAAATATATTTTGAATTTAAAAACTCTAGAAAAATATTTGGGATAATTTTATATTCATAGTTTTTCTACTATAATTAGGAGAAACTCTAAACATTAGTTTTACCCATTTAACTAAAAATAAATACTAAAATTATTCCAAAAATTCTGAAATAATTCCAGAAAATATATAATAATATTATAAATCCTAGAAAATAACGTGGGTCCATTCTATGTTCCTGGGATTGCACAATAAATTCTACAACTCCTAAAAATTAGTTATTAGCCTAATTACTCCCAATAAATACTTAAAATACTCAGAAAATTCCCAGAAAATTCTAGAAAATATATTTTATTATTTAGAACCTGAAATAAAATTTTGTGATATTTTTAATTAAGTGTGAACCTAAAATAAATTCTTGAAAGTCTTAGAAAATTAGTGTTACTAGTTTTTAATTAACTAAAAATTATGGAAAAATTCTAATAGTCCCAAATTAACCTAATAACAACATTTAAGCACGAATTTCAGGATACGGAGGTTACAAGTCTACCCACCTAAAAAAAAAATTCGTCCTCAAAATTTAAAATCCTCAATTGTTTTATTTATTTATTACCATCAAAATTGAATTCATCAAATCATATAATCATGAACTAATCCACATTATTATTTCACAATATTTCTAAAAATTCTATAAATATCATATCCCTAAAAATCTTCAAATATAAAATCAAATTCCATTCTTAACACAATCTCCTCCACAAATTTAAGTTAATAACGAATACAAGAATTTAATATTCAATCCTCTAATTGAAATTCAATCAATGCATATTTATAAAATTAAAAATTGCATCAAAAAATTGAATTCAAACACTAATCCATTAATGATCTTACTCCTCTAATTTAAATCCAATCAATGCATATTATAAAATTGAATCTCATCCCAAAATTTGAATTCAAACACTAATCCATTAATGATCTTACTCCTCTAATTTAAATCCAATCAATGCATATTATAAAATTGAATCTCATCCCAAAATTTGAATTCAACACTAATCCATTTATGTTCTTATTCCTCGATTTTTTTTTCACAATACTCAACGATGTAATACTTATGAAACCTCCAACACAATATTCAAAATTTAAGTTCATAACTTGCAGTCCAATAAATATATTGATAGCCTTCTTAAATTCCTCAAAATTCAATAATAAATTCAATCATTTCATAATCTTCATAAAAATTAATAATTTAACAAAATCGTCAATTCTGCCATATTAAATTCCCAACTCTTTATTTAATTTAATATTTCTCCTCGAAATTTAAGGCACCTTGTCTCACTTTGTCAAGTCATAACCTCTTCGTTAATCTTTACTACAGTCAAATTCTCAACAATCAAAGTCTAAGGGAATTCTACCTACAATCATACAACATGCAATCTAAGGAAAACATGTATGGTTATGGTCACTTTTGTTATGGTATTGCAGTCTCTGTCAGGGTATATTATTAACTATATTTTAATAAGAAAATCACGAATACAAGCTACGGTACTAAGGAATCAATCAAGGCAATAGATGTGATATCATCAAGGAAGGACAGTAAAATTCTAAGGAAGCAACATTCAGAAGAAAAATAAGGACAACAAGATAATAGATTAGAAATATTCCTATTTTTGATTGAGTATCCGCTCTCATCCTAGTATGCTATATCCTAGATCCTAACGCAGGCACGCAGTAGTACAACTAAGTTGTCGCACTACCACGACATCGCTCTAATTAAGAAGTCTGACCTGCATGGGCCGCCACTAAAAACGTGTCACGATCCGCACCCGGTATAGGGGCACGAGTGCGTGGGTACGTCCAGCCTACGCCGCAGCATCGACGGTAGAACGCTGTCTAGGTCACAATGCTATCTAATCATTCTCACACGAGCATCCAACTCCATAAGGAGTCACAGATAGCACAATATCATATGAACAATACTCAATCATATAACTAAAGCACGATAAGATATCAAAAAAATAAATAAACCAAATTATAACACAAGTCTAAATAGAATAATCTAACTCAACAATAATATCCAAGTCTCAACAAGGTATGCCGGAGACAAATCTGGTACCATAAACTGCTAATAAAAACTAACTAAATAACTATTGATCCCGGCTAGACCTCCTGGAATCACACCTGGCTACAAGGTCCAAGTCAGCAGCTACTCTCCATGTGGTCCATAAAATATCGGACACCCGTCCTCTAAGGCGTAGTCTGGAAAAATATTTCCAGTCAGGATGGAGCAAAGTACATCTCTAACAGCAGTTCTACATCAATGATATAAACTATGTAACAGTAAATAGATGGAAATATACAAGATGCATATATATGTACAAGAGATACACAATAAAGGAAATACTGTAAATAAATGCGGGAAGGAACAATATGTCAATGAAGTAGAATACTATGCCTAAGTGTGTGAGTACTAGCTTTAATATGTGACCGGCTTGGGAACTTGTACACGAGTACGGGCCTGGCTAGTCATACGTACGGTGTATGACCAACACTAACATGAGAACAAGACTTGTACATGAAGGGTATGATCACATATCTACACTAAAATACTCCCCACCCCCGACTGGTATAGTAGATCCAACCATGGTACGCTATGGCACGGGATTCTCTAAGAAGGTAGCAAGTCTCCTCGAGAATCAGTGTCTGTACATGCACAAGATAACCAATGAAACAAGACTTGTACACGATACACCATATACAAGGAATAACATCTCATGACGAGATCCGGATATACTAATCCGTGTAACCATCGTGTCAAAAAATATGGATATTTACACTAAATACAATGAACATAGAGGATATCATAGATAAGAAACTATCAGAGAATGTACTCGCCTGTGGTCCTTTGCTGGTATGAATCAGAGTCCAAGTCACAGTCCAAACAACCTATGTATTACAAATTTATCATGTCAAAAGATAATTTATTTTAATTTATTTAATTCTGGAATAATTACTCTAAAATCTTATTTTAATATTATTATTCTAATTTTTATGTCAAAACCTAATTTTGCATAAAAGAACCTATATTTTTATCGACTCGAGACTCATGACACGCAAATCGAGGCGATCTGTTGACCGAAAAGTCAACCGACACAAACTCGACTTTCATGTATGATTTCCTGTAGATTCCATTATCAAAAATATGCTAGAATTTATGGCTCGTCCGAATTCAAATTCATTTGGGCATTATGGCACATACAAATTTTGTATTGTGCACCAATGGTTAAATTCTAACCTAGAAGTTCTACAGAATTAACAGTATATAAATACTTCGAATTAAATTCTGGTAAAAATATATTTTAATGATCTCGATATTATATTTCCGAAACTTTAAACGGTTCATGATTCTGATTCCTGGTTCTCCCGGAATCGCGAAAATATTGAAACACGTCTATTTTTGGACATGCTGTATTCTACGAATTTTCCAGAATTTAATAATCATAATTTCATAAAATTTTTTTATATAATCAGAAATCTAACCTCAATATCTTTCTAACGCAAGAAACTAGGCCTCGTTTGGAGTCCGGAGCTATGCGCAATGGCTTGTGGAAGATGAAGGAACCCTAGATGGCAATTCTTCAAAATCTCTCTCTCTAAAATAATAGGATAATTAGGGTTATAATAATATATATATATATAGGGATGTACCTGCGGCTGAATAGATATTTATAGGCAGACACGTGTCAGAGTCTGATTGGATGGTTTTTGTTATATTATTTGTTTTTGATTTGCCTTTATCAAAACATTATTTAAGTCGTTTTAAATCTAAATAACTCAAAATAAATATTAAAAATAATCATAAAAATCTGGAAAAATTACAGAAAATATATTTTGAATTTAAAAACTCTATAAAAATATTTGTGATAATTTTATATTCATATTTTTCCTACTATAATTAGGAGAAACTCTAAACATTAGTTTTACCCATTTAACTAAAAATAAATACTAAAATTATTCCAAAAATTCTAAAATAATTTCAGAAAATATATAATAATATTATAAACTCTAGAAAATAACGTGGATCCATTTTATATTCCTGGAATTGCACAATAAATTCTACAACTCCTAAAAATTAGTTATTAGCCTAATTACTCCCAATAAATACTAAAAATACTCAGAAAATTCCCAGAAAATTCTAGAAAATATATTTTGTTATTTAGAACCTAAAATAAAATTTTGGGATATTTTTAATTAAGTGTGAACCTAAAATAAATTCTTGAAAGTCTTAGAAAATTAGTGTTACTTGTTTTTAATTAACTAAAAATTATGGAAAAATTCTAATAGTCCCAAATTAACCTAATAACAACATTTAAGCACGAATTTTAGGATGCGGAGGTTACATGGTGCTGGCTCAAAACTTGGCCATGCAAACCAGTGGAGATAGACCCCGAAGTACCTCAAAGGAAGCACGAAATGGAGAAATAAAAATCCAAGAAATAATTATATAATAATATATAGGTTCAGTGTCGTAACTTAGGTCCATGGCATACCCTAGCTCAAAGGCCCAACCCTACAACCAAATAAGGACAAGGGTTGAACCAACACACTATGATAGTCCATTTTCTTAGGCTACTAACTGAATAATACAATCACAACCAAGTCTATTTTCTTTATATCGGTCAATCACTTATACAGCTTACAATTTGTGGAGTCTGAGGTTATCTCAGAAATAATGCATAATATGTATCCTTAGATCACGCCATTGCCGAACATGAGCTAACCGAGCCAAATAAGGAATATACATGCACTTTATGATGCACCAGTTTTTCGTAGGGCCACTGCACTAAAATACAGTATTAGCGGTTTCAGTGCTCCTTTAGGGAGACAATGGCACGACATTATTTATAATAGGTCAGATACTGTACTCCACTAAGTCGGATGATATACAGTATCTGTGGTGGCTAGCCCATAGCGCACTTAGAATAAATCTATGTGGGAATGTTCGTTGGCATGATCTCGAGATACCGTTTTCTCCAAATGTTACTACCACTTTTAGTTACCTAATTAGCCCTATATTGTGTTCAAAATCTCAGGGTGTGGTCACATAAGAATTTTTCTTAAGATGTCGTACAAAGTATGGGCATGCTAGATACGAATCCACAGAAGTTCAATCTGGATTCACCCGAGCGTGTATACAACATTCAGTCAATCAATATCCTAGCTATGCTTTGGTGGTTGACTCGCATATCATTCCCATGTTGGGAAAATAATATATATTTATAATATCACGCGTTCAGGAATTTGGAGGCATTCTCGATGCACAACCCAAATATAAATCACTTAACATGTGACACGGTATGTCACACCTCGACGCACATCCGATCATATACACTTTCAGGCAATAATTTATATCAGCACGGATACAGTATTCGAGTCCAATTACCAATTATATATTGGATCACATGAATCAAGATCACATTGTAACACGAATTCTTATGTCATGCACATAACCAGTTAGTCACTATCCACTTAGTCTACTTTATATTGAAATCTCAGTGTAACTCATGCCATGTTTATAGCCAATCTTAGCTCATGGTCATGTCTGTCACGAGGTCTGCTTACTAAATCTATTCTTCCTTAGAATCACAACACAAGCATTAACCCAAATATAAATTATAAAAGAATAAGAAAAATATTTAATCAAAACAACCAAAGCCGTATATGGTGTAACAACCCGTTCCGCTCAAGCGGACAGTCGATTCAAACGGCGCAAGTGCAATGGCCCGACCCTCTTTACTTAGCGAGAAGACTCGTTTGAGGTAAATAATTCCAGACTTGGCCCTTCAGGAGTTCAGACTTAGACTTTCAAAGGCAAGCTCAGAGTATCGCTCGATCGGGACGAATCATCGCTAAGGTGGGTGGCTACGATGAACTTATCTTTGCTTACCTAGCACATTTAAAATATGGACGATACATGCTAGTCACTTGGAGAATCATCCCTTGCATGATAATAAAGAATATAACGCACCTAGCTAAGAAAATAATCCCATCTTATATTGCTTGTGTTAGAACATGAAAATGAAACTTGACTTATAATCGGACCCTCGCATGCTACCTTTGCTTCATGAAAGTAGACCCCGTTATGCCTCGAGTAGGTTATTATATACTATTCCTAATAAACTGCTTCATTCATTTATACTGCTCGCCTTAAGAACTATGTCGCTCGATATGTCTATGTACGGTTGCACTCCTCGCACTACCCCTTAGACCGTGCCAACGTAAATGCTTATGTTTCATATAAATGCATGCTTGCCTTCTTATATTATAGATTTTACTCATTGCCTCATTTCAATGCTTGTCACAGAATTCATACCACGACCTCGGTAACACTATCCATGTCATGCATTCATTTAGTTCTCCCCGAAAGACTATCTAATAGTTTCGTACAAGTATGAACCTGAAAGCATCCGAGATCGGTAAGTTGCCAATGCAGTTTCCTAACCAAGAGATATATACCATGTCAATAATCCAAGAATCAGCTCGTGGAGCATAGTCGTTCTGAACAAGAATCAAGAATCAATATGTCATGTCATGAATCCCGTAAATCTGAAACCCTAGACTTGCATGGTCACGGAAAACTCGTGCACGAGGTAATAACATGGATTCCTTGAACGATCATCGGGGCACCATGATCGTACAGTCCTAGGAGGAATATGGGTATTGCGTGACCAAATCGGTAGGATGCTCTCCGGTTTGGGACGACGCAATATATTTAGTGGTCGGGCCCTTGGTAGTAAATCCTACACTTGGATAACCTGTCTGACTCCATGATCTATGGTAGTCTCTCCATGTTTGGTCTAGATGATGGGTAACGTGCAATGACTCTTGCGCTATGCCTCATCTCCGTCCGAGACTATGCATCATCCTTTATGGCTAAGCCAGTGACCTTATATTCATATAGATAAGTCATCCTCGCTTAGCGGCAATCCGCGTGCGAGTTATTGCATAGCATCCAATAATCTGAAACATCTAAATGATTATGAGTATAAGGCATCTGTAAATATTGAACACCTGAGAATCTATTTCAACACACCTGAGTAATCCATGTAATTCGTGCACAAGAATCAGAACCCCGCTCTTGACACTCGTGTTTGCTTATGCAATTTGACTTGGATTTCATAATATACCCGTGCTTGGTTTAATTTGGTTTACCTTGGACAGGGAAGAACGAATGATAAGTTGGTAAGTCTCGTCGTATTACTCTTATATCGCACGACGCACTGCCACACGAGTTAAGCTTTTTATTATGCCATAAAATTAATCCTAAGGCAAGACTAGAAAGATAACTTAATAGATGGTGCATGTAACCTATATAACGTGTTTAGATTTGTCGAGCGGGCGAGAAGCCTCTCCACCAGTGCATTCATGTACTGATAACCCACGAGATTGTTTATAGGGTACGAGAGAACTACGTTCGGTGCGAAAACTCCTTCGTGCATGCTAAGGCATGGAGTTCGCTCTGGAGCCTTGGAGCATTGCGTCCAGAGCTAAAGCGCATATACAAGACATAATATTGGAACATCGCCTATGTATCATTCCATAAATTATAGTCACTTGGCACGCTTTTATTGTTTCAAGAGCGAGGGCTTGAGCGACTTGTAATCTCGACCGAGTGCCGCTTGTAATACTTGTTCAATATCAATAAAGTGCTTGTTTTACTTCTATACATGTGTTATTCAATGCTTCCGTTATTGACGACTCTGTGAACTTGTTACCAATCGCCTGTTCATTTTTTATTCCGTTGCATTCGGACTATCTTTGCGACTCTGTGGCTTAGTTATTTTACCGTATGTTCGGATCATGGCCTTGCACTGGCGTAGCTTACGCTCGTGCGACATCACGTCTAGATGGGAAAGATCGTCCCGCGAGAGCACTGGCGTGGTGATTCGCGCCTAGAGAGGACGACCGATTACTTGCGGGAGATCGGGACATAACATATTGGTATCAGAGCATGGCTTACGCCTTTGGACTTCGTATCAATTTTCTCTGTTTTGAAAGCTCGTTCGTGGGTTATATGCATACACTCTCTCTCGTTAACCCATTAAAATCTTTCATACAATGAGTCTAAATAATTTTAAAAAGTACATGTAATTGATATGATTGCTTGAACTGGATAGGAATGCAAAGACCCTTATTCCAACTTGTGTTAGACCTTATGAGAATAGACTCGTGTCAGAATTTACAAGTTATGTTCAACCCCGAATACCTATACATGACTACCTAGTTGGTTAGTGTGCAAAATAGAATATCGTTCAGACGGTTAGCTATGCACACAACCTTTCGGCTAAGTTGTGTTGAGTATCGTGCGCCAAGACCCTTTCGTGCTAGCAAGTTTGCAAGCGAGATTGGGATATCGTTCAGATAAGGATAAGTCAGACTTAGAATGGCAACCGATAAAAACATTATCAGATTATCGCTAAGGCGAATATAGAGAATCGTGCTTGGATTTTGATAAATAGCTCGGACGGTATTTCGTATCTAGAAGATACAAATTAAATATGGTTTACTTTGATGACTATTAACAGGATATATACAAGACTAAGATTTATCAACAACGCTTAGGTATCGCGCAAAAATTCTAAAAAATGACTTGGTGAATATGCTAGCGAGTGATGCAAACATGATTGAGGATTAATTGGGTGACTCGATTCCTGAGTGGTGTATGAATTATTTTATAATTTTTTAAACGAATTCATAGGTCTCTTACGATAGTTGGTTTGAACAATTGAGAATGTCTTGAATAAGTGTTAAGGCTTATATCAAATAGAGATTTAAGGTAATAAAATCGATATCTTGGTCAAGGAAACGTGGTAGAAACTTGATGGATCGTACGAGCAATTTTGAATTGAATCAGATGGATTGCAACTTGAGTAGAATATCGCTCGATAGAAGTTAGCCTGAGAAAGGAATATTGTGGTTCGATGAAAGAGATAAGCGATAACGGATTCGATCTGGAGTTTGGAAGGACGATCTTGAATCTAGTTCGAAAGAAAACTCTCGACAATCAGTCCCAGCCAAGAACGATTATCTTACGGGAGCGCTGGCATGATAATTTTACGTCCAACGAGGATAATCGAACTCACGGGAACATGCTTGATGATTATTCAAACGAACTCGATAAAATGGAACGTATCAAAAGTGGATAGACTTTGGCTTAAAATTTGAACTTAGTTGTTTGTGGAATGCCAGAAGTAGACAATGGAATGATCGAACGGTAACACTGAAGTTGGACGATTTGGCTAGATGAATTATGATCATGGCATGAACGAACATGATTTGGCTAGATGAATTATGAAGTACGAAAATCCCTTCGTGCGTGCTAAGGCGTGGAGTTTGCTCTGGAACCTTGGAGCTTTGTGTCAGGAGCTAAAGCACATATACAAGACATAATGTCGGAATATCGCCTATGTATCATTCCATAAGTTGTAGCCACTTGGCACGCTTTTATTGTTTCAAGAGAGAGGGCTTGAGCGACTTGTAATCTCGGTCGAACGTCGCTTGTAATACTTGTTCAATATCAATAAAGTGCTTATTTTACATCTATACATATGTTATTCAATGCTTTCACTATTGACGACTCTGTGAACTTGTTACCAATCACATGTTCGTTTCTTATTCTGCTGCATTCGGACTATCTGTGCCACTCTGTGGCTTAGTTATTTTATCGCATGTTTGGATCATGGCCTTGCACGGACGCAGCTTACGCTCGTATAACATTACATCCAGATGGGAAAGATCGTCCCGCGGGAGCGCTGGCGCGGTGATTCTCGCCTAGCGGGGATGGACGATTACCTGCGGGAGATCAGGGCATGACATATGGAGTCCAGGCCGCATATGTCTCTAGGCCGCATGGGAAGTCCTGGCTGCATGGGTCTCTGGGCTGCAAGGGAAGTCTTAGCCCCATAGGTCTCTAGGCCGCATAGGAAGTCCTGGCTGCATGGGTCTCTAGGCCGCATGCTCAAGGTTAAATCTACTCCTTGGGACAAGTGTTGATGTAACGAGCAATAAATAAAGTGTTAGTGAAGTAACATAAAGTGTTTGATGTGACTGATGTGACATACAATAAAGAATATCAAAGAGAAATGACAAAATCACAGAATCATGCGTCCAAGGAAGGTGGCTGCATACTCTGCTTGCAGCATAAGTCACTCGGTCGCATATTTCTTTTTGGACTTAGCAAAACTTCCCTTCGTCCAGCGAACAAATCACAAGGAGTTCTGTCACTTAGCTCCAGAATACTTTGTGTAATAGTCAGTCATGCATCCAAAAAGATGGACGCATGCTGGTTGGTTATTCGATAAAGAGTCATGGCCGCATAAGGATCATGCCGCATGGAAGTCTCGGCTGCATATAGTGCTGGCCGCATGAGAACTTCGTCTTCTCCAGACTGCAAGTTTAGCCATGGCAAAAAAGCTCCAAAAATCCAAAAGTTGCTTTCTTCATAAAAACTTTATTTTATCTCTGAATTAAGTAAAATAAAAGCCAAAATGCTCGAAAAAAAGTGTTCCATTAACTCCAAAAACTAATTTTCTAAAATACCATATTTTAGTATATCAACACCACGAAAAATATATAGAACCCATAAAAATTCTAAACTTCAAATGTAGATCTACTCAAATCCATCCATTAAAACCGAAAACTTCAAGTAATAAAAGTGGTTAGAAACATATAACAAATATAATAAACCAATAATATGGAGGTTTTTATTATTTATCATGCAATGCTACTTGTCTAAGACTTGGAGGGAGAAAACATAAGAGAGAGAAAGAAAATAAAGTAATAAAGAGATAGAATGTGAGGTTTGGTTTATATACATAGAGGGTTTAAGGTTTAGACTATAATGTCCTGCTCCATGTCGGCATTATGTATCATATGTAATACCCCGCTCCGTATCTGTATTATGTATCATATGTAATGCCCTGCTCCGCGTCGGCCTTATGTATCAATGTGAGTGGGCAGAACTTTGTTCTCTGATTCTTGTACGCCTTAATAATGAATATGAGTTTTTGCTTGTTTGTTTTCATAAGAGAATGATAGAACCTGCCTTGCATGCTAATAAACGAACTCACCTAGCTTGTCTTTGAAACGAACATGTCTGCTTAACTAAGAGATCCTGAAACGCATGTCTAAGACTAAGTGTTTGCATGAACATGTTCACTATCGCCTATGCTCCGAGAGAACCATA
This sequence comes from Iris macrosiphon, assembly GCA_036927795.1. Taxonomy (NCBI): domain Eukaryota; kingdom Viridiplantae; phylum Streptophyta; class Magnoliopsida; order Asparagales; family Iridaceae; genus Iris; species Iris macrosiphon. The sequence goes on along the minus strand of JAYESA010000011.1, from coordinate 165,876,482 downwards.
TCGTGTGCCTGAATATGTTCAAAGATAAGGCGGCTTGTCCCGCAACAAAGAATATAGTCTGATGGTTCGTCTCGTCTGCATCCTAAAGTTTATTTGATAGTGTTTTCATGCATTCGCATCGGTCGGACAATGGCTATTAGTGGAAAGCAACCATGCGTCACGGCTGCTACAGAGATAGTGGAAAGCAACCATGTGTCACGGCTGCTAATAGTATCAGATAAATGAGTCATTGGTTAGCTGGATCAACCGCTGCCGATCTTGAGATACTCGGGTACTGCACTACATATAAGATAGTTTATTGTGTTGTCTTGGATAGATGAACTGCCCCTAGATGTGCATTGGTGTCTAGATATGCATTGTCCCTAGAGACTTTGAGTATAACTCATGAGACACGCTGCGCACACCCTGAAACAGAAAAATCGGCTTGTCTTACTTATATCGCATATAAAACTCTGTTTTCTAAAGATGTTTCCAAAACAGAAAAATGTGCATTTGAATGATATGATTGCTTGCATAAAATTGTGATACTTAGGCCTTTGTGCCAACCTGTGCTATACCCTTCGGGATTTGACTCGTGCTAGAATCGCGACTTATGTGCAAACCTGAAATCCCTATACATGTTTGCCCAACTGGTTAATGCAAAATCGAATATTGCCCGAACGATTAGCTTTGCACACAGCCTTTCGGCTAAGTTGTGTTCAATATCACGCGCCAAAACCCTTTGGTGCAAGCTAAGTGAAAAAGAGATTTGGATATCGTTCAGGAATAAGGCAAGTCAGACTTAGAATGCCAACCGATAGAAACATTCTCGGATTTATCGCTTAGGCGAATATAGAGAATCGTGTTTGGACTTTAGAAAATAGCTCCAACGATATTTCGTGTAGGAAGATACGAATCGAATATAGTTACTTAGATGACTATCGAATATAGATTTTATTGGATGACTCAATTCTGAGTGGTGTATGGATCATTTAGAAATATCCAAACGGATTCATAAGTCTCGTGTAATAATCGGATGGAACGAATTGAGAATGTCTTGAATAAATAATAAGGCTTATATCGAATTAAGATTCATGAAAATGGAAATCAATATCTTATTAAGGAAATTTGTTGAAAACTTGGAAAATAGTACGAGCAATTTCGGATTGAAATAACCGAACTGAACTTGAATACAATACCGCTCAAATAGAAGTTAGCCCGAGATAAATATTGTGTTTCGATGAAAGAGATGAACGATAATAGATTTTGCTTGGAGTTTGGAAGAACGATCTTGAAATCAAGTTCGAAACGATAACTCTCGAAAATCAGTCCCAACAAGAACGGTTATCCTACGGGAGCGCCGGCGTGGTAATTTCACGCACAGCGAGGATGATCGAACTCACGGGAACATGTTCGGTGATTATTCCAAACAAACTCGATGAATGGAACGTATCAAAATTTGAATGGACTGGGGTATAAAAATTTGAAACTAGTTGCTTGAGGAATGATAGTAGTGAGACTATGGATTTACCAAACGGTAACAGTGAAGTTGGATGATTTTACTAGACAAAAATAATCACTGCATGAATGGACATAACTTGGATGGATTATAAGGTATCTTGATCGTGTCGAAGATAATCATAACGTTCAAACATTCTTGTCTTTTGCGAGCGTAATTCTATGCTCGTACATGCGTCACGCCCGGGTTAGGACGATTATCCAGCGGGAGCATTGACGTGATGATCTCACGTCTAATGAGGGTGATCGAACTTGCGAAAGGCAGGAGCGTGAAAACTAATGGATCGTCTTGACTTTTGGTTCAACGCGATAAGACAAATTTGGAAATACATGTGATCAGAAATTTTTCAATGGATAAGTTAGTTAGAACCTGAAATAAATTACGTTTGATGGTTTAGTGAACGATTTGAAGTTATAAATAAAGGTTTATAATCGAATCTTAGCTTGGTGGACTTGAAATGGATAGGGATTCTATTAAAACATGTTTGGAGGGATAGACTATGCAAATCACTAGGCTTATCCTGTAATTTGAATATATTATGAATTTTGCTGAACGGACTCGTTTCCCGTGCGAACAAATGTGCTATTGAGAGTAGGAAAATCTGTGCTCGATGTTTAGAAATCTGAGTGAACGAGCTTGGGTAGAATACCCCGTGTAAATGAATAATGGCCTGACCCTAGGAAATTGGGGCGAACATCGTACGACGAATTTGCACGATGTATCGTGTGCTTGAACTTGTACCTATGACCTTATGAGCTGACCTAGAAATTAGACAGATGACCCTGTGCCGAGTGAATGAACCCGTGTTACCGACTTTACCATATTGCTTGAACAGGCTATAGAACTGGGGCAACAAAACATAGGATTAGGCTTGGGAACGATAATGTTCGCTATGTTAACCCGAACGAATGGATGTTAGTTGGTAAACCGAATAGAGCGTGCTTAACGGTAGTACAAATACGTGATTGAGTTGGAAAGGAAATGATATGGAAATTGCACTGAAAGGAAATGATATGGAAATTGTACTGACCCAATCAGAAATATCCTTGTGATTGATAAATGAACCCTTGAGATTTTCGTAAAGTAGCTTGTCCAATTTCACTATCTCTAAGTTTGGTTGAATGCATATGTTTGAGGGACGCCTTTAACGTGTGCACGGTCCAAGACTAAACGAGATGTAAAATTTGAGTGCTAAGACTTCGCTATCGCTAAGTTGATTGACATGCATGTACTTGAAGCGCTTCGAATATGTGCACGATCTAGACTCGCGATATGCCGATCTCAAATGCTAGTGCAAGTAAATATCCATCTGAAAGTATAACGACTTGTATAAGTCTGCCTCAACCTTAGATCGTTAATCAAGATCGATTGAAACGTACCATGCGTTAAGCAACATGTCCTGCGCTAAGGCGCAAATGAGCCTGACTCAGCATACACGTGACACGGCGTAAGAATCGAGTAAGAATTTGTGTTCAAACGAATCTAGTGATACCGATTGCTACGCTTGGGATAGATTCGATAATTTGATAGAATGGCCTGCCCTCAAGAAGTCTCGATGCCGAGACTTTTTCTAAATGGTGTATGATGTAATACCCCGTTCCGCTCAAGTGGACTGCCGATTCAAACGACAAAAGTGCAATATCCTGACCCGCTTTGATCAGGCGAGAATACTCGTTTGAGGCAAAGTATATCCAGACTTGTCCCTACAGAAGTTTGGCTTAGGTTTTCAGAGGCTCGCTCGATAAATCATCGCTAAGGTGGGTGGCTACGGTGAACTTGTCTTTGCTTAGCCAGCACACTTAAAATATGGAACGATACATGCTAGTCGCTAGGTGAATCACCCCCTGCATGCTAATAAGAATACAACGCACCTAGCTAAGGGAATAATCCTAACTTGTATTGCTTACGTTAGAACATGGAAATGAAATATTATTATATTCAGACCCTTGCATGCTACCTTTGCTTTTTACAACCAGACATCGCTATGCCTCGGGTAGAACGATATGTATATGCTCTTCTTAGTGCACTGTTCACTTGTTTACACTGCACGACCCTAGAATATATCGCTCAGTAAGTTCCTTTACGGTTTTACTTCTCCGCTTACCTTCGGGCCCGAGCCAACGTGAATGATTATGGTTATAACAAATGCATGCTTGTCTGCTATATGTTAACTAGAAATTATTGCCTCGATTCAATGTTTGTCATATGTTTGAATGCTACTATCAAGTAAATATTATCTTGCCTTGCATTCATCCAAACCACAGGAAGACTATCTAATGGTCATTCCGTGCAAGTAAGAACATTGGAAGTATTCGGGACCGTTAGGTCACGAAGGCATTTCCCGAACTAGGGGACTGCATCAAGGATAGTCAAGCAAGATAACATCGCAATACCTCAGAAAAGTTATACTCGTCTTGTACTCAATCTAACGGCTCAGGGAGACTATACAAAGACAGATCGTGCTATGTGATTGTCTCATGCTCGTATTGCCTTAGATTGCATCATGTCAAGTACACCACTGAATGAGAATCTTGTTAAGTAATGAAATGAATCACAACTCGTGGAGCAATGCTCGTCCAAAAAGGAAATAAGAATTATCGTTATGAATCTGGATTGACCCAAGACTTGCATGTCGTGGACAACTTGAGCACAAGGTTTATGTGGTTTCCGCGGTCGGTTGCCAGGGCGCTGGGACCGGTCTGATCCGGAAGAAAATATTATGTATAGTCGTATGTTATGGAACAAAGTGTTATGTAGCGGGGCTCGCCACCTGCGTTGCATATCATCTTTGTCTTGAGACTGTAAACCCATCCTTTAATGGCTATGCCAGCGACTTATGTCATATAGATAAGTCATCCTCGCTTAGCGTCTATCCGCGTACGAGTTATTGCATCACATCAAAGAGTAATCTGAATCAGCTAAACGATATGAATATAAAACACTTGTACATATGGAACATATCAACATCATATGCAACACACCTGATATTATGTGTAACTCGTGCACCCGATATGAATCTCGCATTGAAACACTTGTATTTGCATATGTTATTACCCATGAATGATTATATGTGCTCGTACTTAAATTAACTTGATTTGCCTTGGACAGGAAAGGATAAATGGTAAGTTGGTAAGTCTCGTCGTATTTCCTCTTATGTCGCACGACGCACCGCTACACGAGTTAGGATATTCAATCTTTACTATGAAACTGATCCTAAGGCAACTAGAAAGATAATATAATAGTTGGTGCACGGAACCAATGTTACGTGTTTGGATTTATCGGGCGGGCGAGTAGCCTCCCCACCAGTGCATTCGTGTACTGATAATCCACCAGGTTGTTTACAGGGTACAGGAGAACCTCGTTCGGTGCGGATGCCTCCTTTGTGCGTGCTAAGGCGTAGAGTTCACTCTGGAGCCTTGGAGCACTACGGCCGAGACTGAAGCACATATATAAGACATAATGTTGGAACATCGCCTGGACATCGTCTGGATCATTCCACAAATATAGCCACTTGGCACGCTTTTACTGTTTCAGAGAGAGAGGCTTGAGCGACTTGTAATCTCGGCTATACGCCGCCTGTAACACTTGTTTATATCAATAAAGAGCTTGTTTTACTTTAACTTGAGTTATTCAATACTTTTGCTATTGTCGACTCAGTGAACTTCTTACCAAATCGCCTATGCGTTTATAATTCTGCTGCACTCGGACAATCTGTGCGACTCTGTGGCTTAGACCTCTTACCGCCAGCCAATGAACCACGGCCTTGCACGGACGTGGCTCACGCTCATGGGACATCATGCCCAGAGTCAAAAAATTTATCCTTGAAGTTTCGAGGACGAAACTTTTTGTTGGTGGGTAAGTATGTAATGCCCCGCTCCGCGTCGGCATTATGTATCAAGGTGAGTGGGCAGAACTTCGTTTTCTGATTCTTGCATGCCTTAATAATGAATCTGAGTTTTTGCTTGCTTGTTTTCATAAGAGAATGATAGAACCTTACTTGTATGCTAATAAACGAACTCATCTAGCTTGTCTTTAAAACGAACATGTCTGCTTAACTAAGAGACCCTGAAACGCCTGTCTAAGACTAAGTGTTTGCATGAATATGTTCACTATCGCCTATGCTCCGAGAGAACCATATCGTGTGCCTGAATGTATTCAAAGATAAGGCGGCTTGCCCAGCAACAAAGAATATAGTCTGATGGTTCGTCTCGTCTGCATCCTAAAGTTTATTTGATAGTATTTTCATGCAATCGTATCGGTCGGACAATGGCTATTGGTGGAAAGCAACCATGCGTCACGGTTGCTATAGAGATAGTAGAAAGCAACCATGTGTCACGGCTGCCAATAGTATCAGATAAATGAGTCATTGGTTAGCTGGATGAACCGCTGCCGATCCTGAGATACTCGGGGACCGCACTGCATATAAGATAGTTTATTGTGTTGGCTTGGATAGATGGACTGCCCCTAGATATGCATTGGTGTCTAGATATGCATTGTCCCTAGAGTCTTTGAGTATAACACACACTCCCTCTATATTAACATACACACACACACAACCCCCCACATGTGGCCGGCCCTAATCCTAAGAAATCCTTCTTCTTCTTCTCTTCTTCTTCTTCTTCTTCTTCTTCTTCTTCTTCTTCTTCTTCTCCTTCTCTTTCATTATTCTTTATCTCTTTCTTCACCTCGCCGGAGCATCTCCTACCCGCCGGACCATCACCCGACGACCACCTTCGCCACAATCACCTCCAACCGACTGCCACCTCTGCCACAGCCACCGGAGCCCGCAGCCAATACCACCACCCCGGCCAACAGCAGCTTTGCCAACCGCTGCTTTACACCATCACCTCCAACCCGCTGCCACCTCCGCCACAGCCACCAGATCCCGCAGCCAACACCACCACCCTGGCCAACAACAGCTCCGCCAATCGCTATTCTATACCACCACCTCCAACCCGCTGCCATATCCACCACAGCTACCGGAGCCCGTAACCACCACCACCACCCCGGCCAACAGCAGCTCCGCCAACCGCTGCTCTATACCATCACCTTCAACATCACCCCTCCGGCCAACACGCCAACACTACCACCTCGACCACGACCACCACCGTTGGCCACTGCCACCACCACGACAACATCACCAATAACATCTCAACCGACCCACCATTGCCACCTCTACCGCTGCTACCACCGCCAATGCTATAACCCGCTGCCACCATCACCTCCTACACCATCGATATCACCCTCCACCGTAACCACCTTCACCTCCATCTCCACCACAACCCGTCGCCTCCACCACGACCCGCAGCACCGCCCCTACGACCCGCAACAGTCTTCACCACCACCTCCACCATGAACCTCCACCGCTGTATCCACCTCCTCAACCGCGAGTTGTCAGAGTTATTCGACCAAGCGATATGAAGCTCATAGAAGTGTATACACGGACACCCTCGGGTTCCCGGCCAAGTCGTTGTACCACAGTCTAGTGCTGCCGATGCTTCGACCGCTCTGCACCATGCTGCTACCCGACATTCTAAGCATTCCCTCATTCGTGGCTCTTGGGATCGCACGAACAAAGAGTCAAGAGCAGGAATCGTACCATTACAGCTTGGAGATCCAGTTTTACAGTGTTGATTTTCGTCGAGTTCTTTTGAAACTGCTGATGAGTATCTTCCCGGTATACAGGATACCTTGGATTCGTGGCACCTTTAATTGAGGACACCAGGCAGACGATACTGCAACAGCAGGCAGCAGGCAAATATACTTTGGGATCCTCGGACTTAGACGTTGTACCGGAGCCCCGCCTTCAGCATCCTGATCCAGGCAAGTGTACCTTGCCATTCTGTATCTCAGTTCCAGATTTACTGTTTATTCTATCTATGCATTATGTGTGCTTTGGATCAGAATTATTACTTAGCGTCCGGGTCATATCCGGGTGCAGATGTTCGTCGGTAACGTCTAGTATCGATAGATAGATGTTCGCGATACCTTGATGTACCTACTTGGTTATATTAGAACCCTAGGACACATTCAAATATTATCATCGTGCCAGACTTCATGTATCCTGATAGTGTCAGCATGACCGAAATCTGTGATGACTTTAGGATCGTGATTTTTGATAGTTACTTCAATATGACGAGACTGTTAGATAGAGGTTCAGGTTCAGCGAGCACTCGTTGACCGCATTGGGAGAGAAAGACAGTTACTAGACGCTTGGGCTACTTTGCACGCGCTATATATATATATATATATATATATATATATATATATATATATATTCTTATTTATGTAGAGATCATGTATCCGGAGTCGTAGTTGTAATGTCCCACTCTGCGTCGGCATTATGTATCAAGGTGAGTGGACAGAATTTCGTTCTCTTATTCTTGCATGCCTTAATAATAATATGAGTTTTTGCTTGCATGTTTTCATAAGAGAATGATAGAACCTTCCTTGCATGCTAATGAATTAACTCACCTAACTTGTCTTTGAAAAGAACTAGTCTGCATAACGAAGAATCCTGAAACGCCTGTCTAAGACTAAGTATTTGCATGAACATGTTCACTATCGCCTATGCTCCGAGAGAACCATATCGTGTGCCTGAATGTGTTCAAAGATAAGGCGGCTTGCCCCCGCAACAAATATTATAGTCTGATGGTTCATCTCGTCTGTATCCTAAAGTTAATTTGATAGTGTTTTTATGCATTCGCATCGGTCGGACAATGGATATTGGTGGAGAGCTGAAATGCATGTGTCACGGCTGCTGCAGAGAGAGTGGAAAGCAACCATGAGTCACAGCTGCTAATAGCATCAGATAATGAGTCATTGGTATGCTGGACCAACAACTGTCGATCCTGAGATACTCGGGGACCGCACTGCATATAAGCTAGTTCATTATGGTAGCTTGGATAGATGACCGCCCCTAAGATATACATTGGAGTCTAGATGTGCATTTGTCCCTAGAGTCTCACGAGACACGCTGCGCACACCCTGAAACAGAATGAACGGCTTGCTTGCTTATATCGAATATAAAACTCTGTTTTCTAAAGATGTTTCCAAAATAATGTAATATGACTCCGTTCTTATGCTGCATGTAACGAACATAGATAAAACTAGAAAGATAACTAGTAATGTAATATTTTATAATATGATAACTTATTGTTGGTTTTAGTGAATGCTTGCTCCTGTTCAGTTATTTTATTTTACTAGTACTTATAAAAGTGCTGACCCACCAACAGTTTACTTGCTTGCTGGTACTGGATCGTCTGAGGGACCTCAATCCCCAAGACCCAGAATCCTGGTTTAGATTGCCTCGAGTTGTTGATGTATAAAGGGGCATAATGTATGGAACAATGCCTTTGCTAAAAGAAACCCAAGTCCCTCGATTTGTCTCGAATACTCAGCTGGCTAAATGCATTGCATTACAATAATGTCCCTCCGTTGCTTACTTGATTGATGCGATAATAGCCAAACAGACTCTAACGATGTTGCCTTGTGCGGGCGCAACCCCAGGCTCCCACGACATCACGTCCCGATATCAAACGGGCCATTCCTTGCCCCGTCGGGGAGGCGCCAAGGCGCGGTGATTCGCGTCCGGTGCGCCGAGGCGCGGTGGTTCACGTCCTGTTTTGACGGGGAGAGCGGTGGTCCGGGCAGCCCTCGGGGCCGAGGCATGACAGTAGTATCACCCGTGTGACTCTGTACTCGAAGCTACGGTACACCCCGTGTGCCTCTATGCCTTGGAGCTACGGTTTTATATAGCCCACGTGTCGAACATTGTCTTCAAAGTTGCGTCTTAGTTAGGTGGTTATTCTAGATTACACCAACGTATCACATGTTTTCTTTTTGTTTTACTATGGCATACTGTTTTTATACCTTGTTACGTCCCTCTGAGGACCTAGTTTCCTGCTAGATTATAGGGTCGATTGCTGACGGAAGGTTGAGTTACGGATGAGTATTATACTGTTATGCAGGTATTGTTACTTGGTATTTGTATTCCTTTTTCATTGTTCAGCTATTATGATCTTTACTTATTTTCTGCTAGTATAGCCCAGTATTTGTAGACTCATATTATTTCTTTAGAGTCTATTCAGACGAGTGTAGTATGGGGTGCACACCATGATACATGTTGTCCCTTATTTATTACATATTCTTGTGGATTGAGACATAGACATGTATACCATGTTATCTAGATAGTGATCCTCATTTACAGCTTATACGTATTGGAGTCGGACTGGAGTCCCCTTGGTACGTAGCTGACCATTGTCACGTGGTCTAGTCTCGTGTATTCTGGGACTGGGACATGTCAGAAAGTAAGGAGGAGGCTAGCCTCTTCCTATATATATGTACTCTCTCTATAGTACATCAATACACCATTTAGCGTACAACATAACAAGGTTTACAACATTAAAACAAAAGTCGAAGACTGTCCGATCACATGAGCAAAACTAGACTTTTGCGATCAAAACGACCAATCAGCAGTGAACCAAAAAATAAATAGAATGATCAGCAGCATTTGTTCGAAAGTTATCACAATTCCAAAAACCTACACAAGAAACAAAGATGAAACGAGCAAAGAAAATATCCGAACCAAAAGATCTACCAACACCAAAACCACCATTATGTCGGGTAGAATATCCCGCTGAGAAGGTTGGCTGCAGTGGAAAATACAGCTCCAGTAATGGCACTCTGAACGATCTGCTTCCTGTGTAGTGTCCTCCGCAGCGAGTGCTAGCATTGCTCCCGTAACCGCACCAGCCACGGCACTGTTCGTCTGCATCGATAAAGATTGACACACAGATCAGGGCAACATTTGAAGGCCCAAGACAAAAATCTAAAACCTGTCCTCAATTTACACATCATATAGTATTATATGTTTTGCTTTGCTTTGCCATAAACTACACGAAAGAAGGAAAAAAAAAAGCTGATGACATGGAAATAATATAATGGATCCACCTACACAACAAATAACAAAGATCATGACGTTGATTATTAAGCTAGTTTTACAAAAATCAGCATACATACAGTACTAATAGTATTTTATTTTTTCCAATGCTACCATAATAGTATTAATAGCAACATGCATATAGTATTTGATATTTTTTCAAAAGCTACTATTATAGTATTAATAGCAACATGCATATAATATTTTTTTTCCAAAGCTACTATAATTTCCCTGGTTCTACAGATGAATCCTTCCGAATGAACCAAATATTACTTTCGTTTATTCATAGCGCTTCAACCAGCATATACTATATAGAATCTTTCGATTATTTATCCATCTATTCATGTCATACAAAACATGCTAATATAGCTTTTGTAATCTATGTTCCGCAAAATTATGAACATAACCACAAGGGAATGGTGAAATACGTTTCTAAACACTAAATAGCAACTTGATAAAAACTAGACCTTGCATAACCATATCATTCTTAGTAAATTTGTAGCGTGTAAGTCGCCAGCTATATATATTGCACAAACACAGAGCGGTGTCCCTACCCCTACCTTGTATGTACCCATATTTGCGTCAGTATTTATACAACCTAGGAGATCTTGCATCTATCAGTAACTGTACTATCCGTATCGCCTACCCATATTGTATCCTTGTCCGTGTCTCTATCCAAATCTATATCCATATCCATATTCGTGTAATGTAGGTACCAGCTACGTTAGGCAGGTCCAAGTCTGTTATATAATGTGTAGAATATATCTGTTTGCAACATAGTTTGCAGTATCAGCCGATACCGATACAGTTTGGTACGGCCCAATCCGATACCGACCGATATCCGATACTGACCGATACCGACATTGATGGTCTCTTTTTCGGTCAATTCGACAAAAGAAATTGAACGAAAAAGATCAATCAACAAGGATGTAAAAGTATAATATGGTTGTAAAAGTATGTAAAAGAAGAAAACTTATCTATCACATATAAACCAATCAGAAAGGTTGGTGACTGCTATTTCATTCAATTTCAAAACTACTAAGAAACAATACTTAAAATACTTAAAATTATGTCTAAATATATAAAATATATTTTCTAAAATATCAATAATTTATTAATTATTATTTTCTTTCTGATACCAAAAGATCTAAAACTCCAATCCAAAATCGCAGATACTATCGATACCGCTGATCCCGATACTCATGGGAATGGTCCAAACCAATGCTGCAAACCTCAGTACTTCACCGAGATACTACCCGGGCAGAAAAATCAAAAGCAAACACAAACACAAGCAATAAAAATGTAATATAGATGGTAAAAATTTAGTTGATGGGAACGGGGTCCATCCCCATGATGAATAAACATGAATTTGATCCATGGAATCAGTCACCCATGGTTGGGTTCGGCCAATTACTTAACCATTTTTCTGGATGCAGTTTCTGTGACAAGATTCAGTTTTGGGAGGCTATTTCGAAGCTATTGCAATCATTATTTGGCTCGGTATTCAATACAAAAGTTATTGAGAAAAGTTTTCTCTTTCATCCAGACTTTAAACCAGGTCATTTGGAGGTGTATTGAAGAAGTTATGACCATCTAAAGTAGCCTATCTATTCATATTCTGTATGCATTCAGCTTGCATGTAACATTGATGATAGATAAACGAATCTTGGGAGAAGGAACAAATATTTCCTTTGGACTTCTCTATGCAACGAATGCGATATACACAAGAGGCATATCCTCCCTATAAATAGAGGGGGGATGGTGAAGGTTGAACACAACAAGTAACAAGAAGAACAATACACAACTTATAATCCTCACACTTGTAATCCACCTCAAGTGAGTTTGTGAGAGAAAGTGATCCTCAAGTTAAGTTGTACCAACTTGAGAGAATGTCCTTGTAATCTTTTATTTGATTATAGTGAAAACGGTGAAGAAGGGACGGGTGGAGGATGTAGGCTCAAATTGAGCTGAACCTCGGTAAATCTTATGTGTGTTCTCTCTCTTAACTTCTCTTCTCTTCCATTTTATTTTATCTCATCACAAAGACGAAAAATATCTTATTTTCCTCAACAGTGGTATCAAAGCACAGGTTGCTAATCTTCTTGTGTTGAGATAGAGACTCCCATTGGTGGCATTCAGATGATCAGCTTGAATGGTCGCAACTGGATGATATGGAAGGCGAAGATGACGGACCTTCTCTATTGCAAGGACCTCTATGCACCGGTTGAAGGAGAATCTTCCAAGCCGAATTCCATGATGGTGGAAGAATGGAAGAAGCTCGACCGAAAGACCATCGGCACCATTCGATAATGGGTGGATGACACTGTATTATATCATGTGTCGAATGACACTTCGGCGAACAGCTTGTGGAAGAAACTTGAAGATCTCTACGAGAGAAAAACTGCCGACAACAAAGCTTTCTTGATTCAGAAGCTTGTCAATCTCAAGTTCAAGGAAAGTGATTCCATATCTGGATATCTGAATAAAATTCAAAGTATTGTTAATCAGCTTGCATCTATGAAGATGGTGTTGGACGACGAGCTTCAAGCTCTTCTTCTGCTTAGCTCGTTACCGGATAGTTGGGAGATTCTGGTGGTGTCTCTTACCAACTCCGCACCTGACGGAGTTGTATCCATGAACCAAGTTACAAGCAGCCTCTTGAACGAAGAAATTCGAAGAAATTCATCTGGATCCTCCTATTCTCATGCCCTTGTCACCGAGAATAGGGGGAGGAACAAAAGCCAACAGCCTCAGAACCAAGAAAAGTCGAGAGAAAAATCAAAGGCTAGAAAGGACATTAGTTGCTATCACTATGGGAAGAGTGGACACATAAAACGGGAATGTCGCAAGCTCAAGCGAGAACAAAAGGAAGGAAGGACCAATGAGAATCAAGAAAAGAATGAAAGTGCATTAGTTGTCATTGACAATGAAATCGTACTTTTCTTGGCATGTGAAGAAGGCTGTGCAAATCTCACTTGCCAAGGCTCAGAATGGGTGATTGATTCTGGTGCCTCCTACCATGCTACTCCCCGGAAGGACTACTTTACTTCGCTTCGTGAAGGTAACCTTGGAATGGTAAAAATGGGTAACAAAAACTCTTCTCAAATTCTTGGCATTGGAAATATTTGTGTTACCACTAACCTTGGAACAAAGATGGTTCTAAAAGATGTTAGATTTGTGCCCGATTTTTGCCTCAATCTTCTTTTCACCGGCAAGCTTGATGAAGAAGGATACACAAGCAGCTTTGGTAAAGGATGCTGGAAGCTTACCAAAGGATCACTTGTACTGGTGAGAGGAAAGAAGTGTTGCACTCTCTATAAGACTCAGTTCCACTTAGAGAATGATGAACTTGGAACAATGGAAGGTACCTCTATGGATTTGTGGCACAAGCGGCTTGGCCACATGAGCGAGAAAGGACTACAAACTCTCGTAAGGTGACAACTGCTTTCATCCATACAAGGTACAACACTATCCTACTGTGATCATTGCTTAATTAAAAAATAACACCGGGTAGCTTTTGTTAAAAATTATAACAAAAAAGAAACCATAATATTAGACTTAGTCTATTCGGATGTGTACGGACCCATAAATGTAAAAATCTTTAGTGGTACCTCCTACTTTGTTACCTTCATAGATGATGCATCTAGAAAAGTATGGGTGTATGTCATAAAAGCCAAAGATCAAGACTTTAAAGTTTTCAAAGACTTCCATACCAAAGTAGAAAGAGAAACCGGAAAACTCTTGAAGTGTATTCACACGGATAATGGTGGTGAGTATACTTCAAGGATGTTTGAAGATTATTGTTCTAAATATGACATTAGATACCAAAAGACTGTCCCACACACACCACAACATAATGGGATTGCAAAAAGAATGAATCGCGCAATTATGGAAAAGATAAAAAGTATGCTATCCTTAGCCAATTACCAAAAATATTTTGGGGAGAGGCAGTACGAACAACCTGCTACTTGATAAACTTGTCCCCCTCAGTTCCTTTGGATGGAGATATTCCTGAAAGGGTTTGGAGTGGAAATGATATTTCCTATTCCCACTTGCGTGTATTCGGATTCAAGGTATTTGTGCATGTACCTAAGGAGAAAAGAATAAAACTTGATGGCAAAGACATTCCATGGATCTTCTTAGGATATGAAAATGATAAATTTGGATATAGGTTGTGGGATCCTATAAACAAGAAAATTGTAAGAAGCAGGGATGTATTTTGTGAAGATAAAATACTTGCTGATTTTGAATAAGAAGAAGAGCCACAAAATACTCACATTATCCCAGATCCAATCTCCACACCTATTGTTATTCCTTCTCTTATGCCAGAAAATAATGATTTTTAAGATGTGCAGGAAGAAAAAATTATAGGTTTTCCAGGTTCTGATCAGGGAAAGCATGAACATGCAGAACCGTCGCATATGTATCATCCATCAACACCTCAGTTGAGACGGTCGGAGAGGGAACGACAACCCTCAACTAGATATCCTGCTTTAGAATATACTATGGTGACAGATGCAGGTGAACCAAAAAGTTTTCATGAAGCATAAGTCAATAAAGATCATGCTAAGTGGAAGAAAGCTATGCAAGAGGAGATGGATTCTTTGCATAAGAACCACACTTATGACCTGGTGGAGCTACCAAAGAACAGAAAAGCCTTGAAGAACAAATGGGTGTTCAAAATCAAGAATGAAGGAAATGGCCAAGTCAAGTACAAAGCTCGTCTCGTGGTGAAAGGTTTCAGTCGGAAGCAAGGTATTGACTATGAAGAAATATTTTCTCCTGTTGTGAAGATGTCTTCTATTCGCGTTATTCTTGGTCTTGTTTCTTCCCAAGATCTTGAAGTTGAGCAATTAGATGTGAAGACTGCATTTCTCCATGGTGATTTGGCGGAAGAAATCTATATGGAGCAGCCAGAGGGTTTCAAGGTAAAGGATATGGAACACTTGGTTTGCAAATTGAAGAAGAGCTTGTACGGGCTCAAGCAGGCAACGCAGCAGTGGTATAAAAGGTTTGATTCTTTTATGCTTGAACATGGTTACAAAAGAACATCTGTAGATTATTGTGTTTATGTCCAGAAGTTCTCTGATGATAATTTCATTATTCTCTCTCTATATGTTGATGATATGCTTGTTGTTGGAAAAGATATGTCCAAGATTGACAGGTTGAAGAAAGAGTTAAACAAGTCCTTTGATATGAAGGACTTAGGAGCATCACAACATATATTGGGAATAAAGATCTCTCGGGACAGAAGTGCGAGAAAGTTGTGGCTATCACAAGAAAGATACATTGAACGTGTTCTGGAGAGGTTCAATATGGTGAACTCTAAGCTAGTCAGCACACCGCTAGCAGCTCATTTTAAGCCAAGTGCACAATAAAGCCCTTCAAGTGAGAATAAGAAGGAGAAGATGAAGAATATTCCATTTTCCTCTGCCGTCGGAAGTTTGATGTACTCAATGGTTTGTACAAGACCCGACATAGCACATGCAGTTGGAGTGGTAAGTCATTTTCTTGCCAATCCTGGTAAAGCACATTGGGAAGTAGTAAAGTGGATCCTAAGATATCTTAGAGGAACCTCTAAATATTTTTTATGTTTTGGAGATGACAAACCTATCTTGGAAGGTTACACTGATTCTGACATGGCAGGTGACTTGGACAAGAAAAAGTCCACATCATGATACTTGTTTACCTTTGTAGGGAAAGCCGTATCATGGCAATCAAAGCTGCAAAAGTGTATCGCTCTATCTACCACAGAAGCTGAATATATTGTTGCTACAGAAGCCAACAAAGAGCTCTTATGGATAAAGAATGTCCTAAATGAGTTCTCTCTCAAGCAAGAGAAGTACACTCTATATTGTGACAGTCAGAGTATCATTGACTTGAGTAAAAATGCTACCTATCACTCAAGGACAAAGCACATCGATGTACATCATCACTGGATCCGAGATGCTTTGGAGAATCGCTTGATGCATATTAAGAAGATTGATACAAGACAAAATCCGTCTGACATGATGACGAAGTCTCTACCAAAAGAGAAGCATAACTTCTGCCGTAGGAAGGCAGGTATGACTACTGTTTGAGAACTTTCTCCTCATGAGGATGGAAGAGGAGATTGATGGGAATGGGGTCCATCCCTATGATGAATAAACATGGATTTGATCCATGGAAATCGGTCACCCATGGTTGGGTTCGGCCAAGTACTTAACCATTTTTCTGGGTGCAGTTTCTGTGACAAGATTCAGTTTTGGGAGACTATTTTGAATCTGTTGCAATCATTATCTGGTTCGGTCTTCAATACAAAAGTTGTTGAGAAAAGTTTTCTCTTTCATCCAGGCTTTGAACCAGGTTATTTGGAGGTGTATTGAAGAAGTTATGACCATCTGAAGTAGCCTATCTATTCATATTCTGTATGCATTCAACTTGCGTGTAACATTGATGATAGATGAACGAATCTTGGGAGAAGGAACGAATCTTCCCTTTGGACTTATTCATGCAATGAATGTGTGTACCCAATATGCATATCCTCCCTAAAAATAGAGGGGAGATGGTGAAGGTTGAACACAACAAGTAACAAGAAGAACAATACACAACTTGTAATCCTCATACTTGTAATCCACCTCAAGTAAGTTTGTGAGAGAAAATGATCCTCAAGTTAAGTTGTACCAACTTGAAAGAAGGCCCTTGTAATCTTTTATTTGATTATAGTAAAAACGGTGAAGAAGGGGCAGATTTTGCTTTAACAATTCTGTTAAGCAAATCCCTCTTGTTGGGAATTGGATATCGTATCCATTTTAAAACTTTATTGAGAGGTTTGTAGTTAATAACTAAACTTGGAATACCTCTTTTCTTTTCAGCATTATTATTAATATAAAATGATGTACAACTCCATGGAGAGTAGGATTTTTGAATAATTTTTTATTCAGAAGATCATTGATCTCTTTTTTGCATAATTCAAGGTAATTATTGTTCATCTGACAAGGTCGAGCCTTTGTCGGAACATCTCTTTCATTGAAGGATTCTTCATATGGAAGAGAAACGATATGTTGTTTTCTATCCCAAAAAGTATTCGGGATATTACTACAAGTTTGACGTATGAATTCGTCTTTAACTTGTTTTATTTTATTATTTATTTCAAAATTTTCAAGCTGATTAGAATTGTTCAACTGAAAATTTTCTTCTTTTATAAAGTTTTTCTTCAGATCAACTTCTTTTATTTCATTAAGAATTTTTACCACAGGATTTGTGATAAATTCAAAAGTAATAATATTTCCCTTATAACAAGTGAAAATTTCTTGTTTATTAATTTCCTTTATGGGCATAAGTTTTTCTAGAAAAAGGAGTTCTAGAATAACATGTTGTGATATTTCTTTTACAACAATAAAGTGTAAGGGAATACAAGCATTATTTTTACAGATATGAACATATGTAACCTTAAAAGGTGTTGTAAGAGCTTTGTTATTAGCAGCACTCAAAGTTTGAGTAGTGCGTTCACAATATTTTAAAGAAATAATTCCTTCTTTGACGCAGTTCAGATCAGCACCGTTGTCAACTAAGGCAATAAGATTATAAATCAATAATTCATTGTTTATAATTAGATCAATTTTTATATACCATTTGTGGGTAATAAAAAGATCTAATTTTGATAGGAAGGAATGATCAATTAATTTTTCTTTGTTGTTTATAGCAACAGACTGGACCTGTTGATTGGAAGTGTTATCTTCATTCTCGTTATCACTATTGACAAGTCAAGAATATTCATTCATCTCTTTACTGAAAATATTATCATAGTAGGATTTAATATCCTGTTCAATGAGAGCAAGTCTTTGCTGAGTTATTTCGTCATTAGACTTTAACTCTTTGATTTCATTCTTCAAAGTTTTTAACTCTCTTTGAAGATCATTTATAGAGACTGTCTTAGGATTTTTTTCTTTTCTACGGACTAAGACTTTTTTCATAGTATAAGGAGTGAAACTAGAAGAAGTTTCTTTAGTTTCATCTTGCAAAATTTTAATAATTTTTGCCTTCACATTTTGGCTAATTTTATTAGTCAAAAGTGACTCGAGAATTTATTTTTTATCTTGACTGGTCAATACATTAATTGAAAGACCATTCATTTCGATAATAGACTTATAATAGTCAGCTTTACTGTTAATGGTTTCAGTAGAAGAATTCATAGACTCATCACTAGATAAATCAGATTCATAATCAGAATTGATCATGATCTTTAATAGAGTCTTTTTCAACCCTTCATCTTCGATCATATCGATCTTTTGCTTGGTATTGCATTTGTTCGAATAATGGTCTAATTTGCCACATTTGAAATACTTAATCTTTTTATTGGAACTAGTATTTTTAAGAATTTTTTTCTCGTAGTGAATCTCTTTCTTTCATTCGAAAAATCTTTAGGATAATTCCTTTTAGAAGAATATCTCTTCTTTTTGTAAGATTTTTCCTTAGAGAATTTTTTATTAGTATCAGGAGGTTTAATAGATTTGTAAAACCCCTAATCTTAAAAACCATATTAATTATTTAATTAATTATTTAATTGATTTATAGTATTTATTAGCTAAATAGAAGAAATAAAATTTATAAAATTTTTAGTTTTAGGTAATTGTGCATTTAGAGGTTATAGGGAGCAACCGTAATTTTTCCTTAATTTATTCCATGTAGGAGACCTTATGGACAGTTGATAGATTAATTGTATACACTAATATATATATATATATATATATATATATATATAGAGTTTATTGAAAGAAAAAGAATGGAAAAAAAAAGAAATGAAAAGGAAATAAGGAGTAAAAGAATTAGAGAAAGAAAGAATTAGAAAGAAAACCTCAATGGATACCTAAACCCTTAGCAAACCCTAACCCAATACAAACCCGCACCCGCTATTAAGGAAATCAACAGCAACAGCTGCAAAGTCCACCCACGCGTAGGCCTTTTCCTTTCCTCCGCCGCTCATATATATATATATATATATATATATATATATATATATATATATATATATATATATATATATATATATACACCAATACAGAAAAACCCTAAAACCCTAATGCCCTCTAAACCATCTCAACCCTGCGACAGCGACCGCCGCCTCTAGCCCAGACCGCCGTCGCCGGAGCCCCAACGCCGCCCGCCGCTCACAGCGTCCACGACAACGCCCAACGCGCGCGTTAGAATTTGAACAGCAACGAAGCTCTGTTCACGCCTCGTTTTCTGTGCCCTCGCTCGACCCCGTCTTCACCGGTATGTTCACGAACTACCCCCCTTCCAATACTGTGTGTTAGTTTATTTCGAATAGCGCATAAACCTAGGCGAAAACAGAGACCAAGTTAGCAAAAAATGACAACTTTTATATCGCAGAAAACTGCGGTAACCACCCATATTTACGGACTCGTATCTCCCACCTCAAAGATCCGAATTTAATTTTTCTTTCTGGTATGCGAAGACCATCTAACCAAGATTATTTCCTGTCAAATATAATATTTTATTTATTGCTGTATGTAGAATTAAATCAGATTGAAAATCACAAAAAACCTACTTTTTCAATTTCCAGAAATTGTGATACCAAATGCGCCCCGCCAAACGGGACCGTCCCATCGTGTACCAAGTGCACCGAAAGGCGCACACGGTATACCCAGACATGTGGGCTTTCCCAAAAACTGATTTGGATGCGTGTGCGCGTCGAAATCAGTCCGGGTCCGCAAAAATTTTCCGTATCATAACTTTTACAAAATCTCGCGCCATTTAGTGTATGCATGTCAGAATGAGATAAAACTTGTGCCACTAGACTCGTGATATCGTGCTGGTCCTGTGATCCAATTTTCACGCAATTCTGAGACAGTTGACCAAGTCGCCTATTTGTGGGCCCTACGCTTGACTTTTTGGGCAAATTTGTGTTCGGCTCACCGGAATCCAAAATTGGACATACCGTTGAGTTCGTACTGACATTTAGAGTTTGTTTGACCTATAATTTGTCTTATTTAGAGACCTTTATCCTTGGCACGATTTTTGGTGCAAAGTGGCCCACATGTGGACCCCACTTTAATCCAAAATTACTGTTTTGCCCCTGTGTCCAAATTGGACAAAAGGGTAGTAATTTCTAGCTATTTTGCTGATTCCGGGAATATTGGTGATGTCTATTTCAACATCCAGAGACGTTTGTTCAAATGCCTTAGTTCCTGATCCCGTGTCCTTGACATTTGGACGTTTACACTTTACAGATTTCTTGCCATGCAAGTATACCTTGCCATTGTACTTTGATTACATTCTATATGATGCATGCATGTCTTATTTCTTCTTGTTTAGTTTATATATTTTAAACTGCTATATAAACTGTGCGTCCAAGGAAACTTGGGTGCAACGACGGTGTCGTCGTGATCTGTTTTTATTATGTATCTGTATTGGACCTACTTTATGAGACCACCCCATTATCATGGGGCATTCTTATGTTTCATTGGCCATGACACTGTTCTTACACGAGTGTGAGTCACATGTAGGACATGGACTTGCGTATTCGACTGGCCACTGGTACGATAACTGCCGATAGAAACTTTGCATGCTAGTAGACCTAGCAGTTATTAGAGGTATTATTGTGTCATGGATATGACATGCTTAGAGCATGGGGTGGGGAGAACAACAAGTAAGACGTTTGGGCTCCTTTGCACTTTCTTTTTGTTCACCCGGACGCTCCGCCGGAGCGACGGGCGGTGATGACCCCATATATTACTGGCGGCCTCTGCCGTTCAAAAGATGATATGCTTTGTAGGTCCCTGATTCTCCGAGAGAGTCACGCCAATCCTATTTATGGCCAGATAGCCCACGTATTGGAAAGTTGTTCTCAAACTGCATTCACTTAGACGGTTAGGCGACCCCATTGGATATTTATTTTCAGTACTTTATTGGCATATTTATATGTATCTTATTACGTCCGTCTGAGGACCTGGTACCTTTCCAGATATAGACGGGCAGGAGTATCCACAAGAGTATGGACCTGGACCTGACGCTTCTTATTAGACTGAGGAGGTCTTACCTTCAGAGTATCTTTAATTTATGGCAGCTGTTAGAGATTTTAGTTGCTATTTCTTTCATAGACATTATTCTTATATTAGAGTTTGATTATCTTCTCTCTTTAGTAGTTTTAGTATAGTCGATTGCAGTAGATTTTTTTCCATCCGACTATTATACTTTGAGACTTCCTATTTGATATTCAGTTATTTATTCCTATTTATTTATCTATTTATTTGTGTGTGGATGAGATATAGATTGCGTGTGACTTGTTGACAGTATATTACCACTGGTGGATTGGGTATTCATGTACAGCGTACGTGTGTATATGGTTTTCATATATTGGAGTTCGTATACATACGGCTGGCGTGTTACGTATTCCTAGTCCTACGTATTTTGGGACTGGGGCGTGACAAGATTCCATAGCGAACTGGCTACAGAATTCTCCCAATTATTTTCTCTCAGATAACCTTTGAGATTTCAATTGATTCTTTAATTTTAAATTATTACAAAGGGATAACCCCTCTTGATTGCAAGCATTGACCAAATTACCATAAGTAAAATCACTGTATAGTATGATCCCATCATTATTGTTATGCATTTGTTGTCTAACCTTCTCTGCAAATAGATTAGGAAGACCATCAATGAATTTAGATTTTTAGTGTATAGAATTAGCATCACTTAATTGCATTACTTGATTAGAAATGTATCTTTATACCATCTAAAATAAGTGAGTGTAGGGCAACGAAGATTTTGAAGTAAAGTCCTGATACGTTCACCATTATCAGAGACTAAACTAGTAAAGTGATCACAAATAGTGTTGATGAAGGTCATAACACTATCTTCTGTTTCTCTATTGTTTTTTTATTATGACAGCATTGGCAATATCTGCTTTCTGCTCAAGAGATAGACAATGATCCCACCAGCCCTTTAAAACGCCGGTAAAACCATAAGTTATAAAGCTAGCAATAGCTCAATCTGTGTTATTGTTTGAATGATAAACCGTAGCAAACATTAACATTCGGTGCATCAGATCACATATATGTTTATCAGAACAACCATCTATATCCATTCATAGATGTTACCACCGTATTGTAGTTATTCTGAATGATATTATCATTTTCTTCATATAGAACTTCCATTGGAGTAGGACGTTTGTAATAGTATTTTAGAGATTAGGCTTCTTATGTGGCTGCTGCATGGGGCAGAATCATACTATAAGCTTGATGATCAACAATAGTGTCATCATTCGCAAAAGATTTTTGAATAGCATGTATCTGAATTGGATCTAAATGATCTTCAGATGTCTGAGAATTACTCTCATTGTTAGATTCAATATCTGAATCATCATCTATAGAAGAATTTCTATCAAGTACTGCAAGAGTATTTTTATCTTTAGTGGAAGAATTCCCACTTAAAGAAGTAGCTTGAAGCTTCTCAATTAAGCTTTTTATTTCCTTTTCAGTAACATTCTTCTAGCATGTTAAGGCTAGTAAGTTCTTGGTTGATATAGTTCTCAATAAACTATTTATCAAACCACTTAATTTTATTTATCTTCTTGAGATGAGCATAATATTCATCTTTGAATTTATATCATTGATCAACGATATAATTCTTTTCAAACTAGGCTTTGAATTCAACTTCTTCTTCATAAGCCTCAACAATAATTTTACGAACATTCTTATCCTGAGTAAAGTCCTAATAATTTGGGTCATTAGAATGATCATCCTTATTGCTTGTCAAAGTAATAACATTTAGAGAATGAGTACCAAAACTAGCATCAGAAGGATAAACAATATATGTGGGATCAACCCACTCAGTTTTATATTCTAGTTTGACAATGTTATTTTTTATTTTTATATATTTAATTTCTTCTTGCTTCTCAGAATTCTGAGAAGAGTTTTCTCCTTTTTCATTAATAGAAGATGATCGAAAACTAGAAGATAAAATTTTAGCCTTTATTTGTGGAGTAAATCTAACTTCCACATCTTCATCTGGAGTCTGGATTATCTGATCTAATTCAGTATCCATAATGGGTCTAGGCGGAATCGCCTGATTAAGAATCCATCCATCATGGAATTGAATTTTATTCTATTTGATTATTTTATTATTAGCGATATTTGATGTTAACAGATTTGTCTCAATCAAAGTCGTCTTATTAGGTCTGGTAAGATGTTTAGCTTTAGGAGCTAAAGTAGACAATACTTTAAACTGAATACGATATAGAATAGCAATGGTTTCAGAACCTTGCTTAAAGTTATAACCATATGTCATAAGATTAAAAGTTACTGCATCCAGTAAATTTGTATCTGTAAGAGATAGGCTAAGATTGGGATAAACGTTAAAGTAGACTGATCAATGGCAAAGACTAGTCTGCATAACTCCCATAAGAGATGGCTGCCAATCTAAACATCTGGCATCTCTTAAAGATGATATAAAGGAAGCATTTAACCCTTGAATAGTAAGAGGTTTTAATGCAATATGTATGAATCCAATATGGATGAAGTTATAAGCATCATTTTTTATATAGGGTTCAAGGTCCTCTTCAGCGAGGAACCTAATAGAATGCTCAGTATCATTAACCTGAACGGTTCTTTCCATAGTTTTTATGGCTATGGCAGACTTGAAATTAAGCCAACCAATTTTATAGATATCCTTTTTGTAAATCCCCTGACCGAATTTTAATGTATATTTAGCTTAGTGAGAGATTAGGGATCAATTTAGAATTATTTTGGATTAATTAACTAGAGTTATAAATTCATCTATTTATTATATTTCCTCGTTGTACCTTGGCATCTCTTAATTATTTAGAGCAATGCGCTAGCCCTTGCCTTCCAACCAATTTCACATCCTTGACCTGGTCAAGCTAATCTTCAATCCTGACCTTTGTGTCACTCGTAAATGCACTATCTTGTGCTTCATTTTAATTTTACAATATTCGTGCAAATTTTCTAATTTTAAACCCAAATTTGGCACCTATGTCCATTCCAATCAAAATTGGAGACACAACCTCGACCCGTTCCTTGTAACCCAATATATATTAATAATCTATTCCGAGTCTACTATGTTCATGATACTTGTGTCCCACCCAATTTAAATTCTATGCACTTCCAATTAATTATAAAATACCATTGACACTAATTTTAACTAAATTGGTGCAATGACTCAACCTAACCCAAAACTAGACCCAACACCAACCCAAACCCCTATTCATACCCTCATGATTCATTCAAAATATCAAACACCAATTCCCCCTCTACAACACACCAAACGTGGCATTTTTCCACATCCAATCCACTTTTTTTTCCTTTGTGCAAGTCCTAAACTATTGGGGACTTTTGTGCAAATAGCTAGTCATGTGTCCACCTCCTATTGGTTGAAACAAATGAAAGAAACCCACTTTGGCATGCTTGACCAGTCACATGTGCATCTTCCTCCTCTTTGCATGTAATTATGCAACATACAATCAATCTTCACCCTCCATTCAAATTCTAATACATCACCTCCACCCATTCCTTCATGAAATCCCCCCCTCTCCTTAGGAACCTAGCCGACCCTAATCCCAATGCCCCCCTCTTCATTAAATACACATCTTTCCTCTTTCCTCACTTATCATTCTTCTTCTCCTCCTTCCTACATCACCCTCACCACCATAGCTCACCACCATCACCACATACATCACCCCCTCGGCCGGAGCTCCCCCGACATTACCACCGCCAACCACCATCACCTTCTTCTTAGCATATTGTCTACTGCTTTATTATATAAACCTAATAACTCCTCAATCTTCAGTCATCATCCCATCCTCTACAACAACGTTCTGACGAGCCGCTGCGTCGTCCGATCTACGCCCAACCTTGCCTCATTCCCTCGTTAGCTGGAAGCTCCGGTCTTCCCCCCGATCCGGCCCCTTCGCGACCCAAGCCAACACCTGAGAGCCCCCGCTCGACCGCCTTACCGAGCTCGAGAGGGGACCATATGATCCCGAGGTTTACACCACCGTGCAGTCCCCTCGACGGAGCCACACCGTCTCTGTTCCATTGGCTAGACTACACTACCAAACTCCTCAGCGCACATGGATGAAGAGAGAACATCTGCAGTCACCCACGACGTGCTCATATTCCTCATCCTTTACCAACGTCGGCATCCCCGTGCGCCGCCCGGGCTATCCCGCGCGTGCGTCGACGTACGCCTGTACTCTAGCCGCCCTCAGTCGATGGACTGTCCCCGAGCGCGCACTGTGACAGAATCCACAGTTCGTGGGCTCAACTTTGAGTTGCGATTTCTCCGCCATCGTTCAATCTTTCCGTGAACCGCCTACGCACGTGCATACACAACATAAACACCTTCGTTTCCCATCAAAATACAATAATTTAATCAATTTTAATACCTAGATAATTTGGTGTTAAATCAAGAAAAAATTGTTTTATAAAACAAATAAAAATATTCGATACGGAGTTGGCCCCGTCAAACCTGACAACCTCGTCGTATACCGATTACACCAAAAGGCGCGTACGGTATTTCCCGACGTATGGGATTTGGCGGAATTTAATTCGGTCGCGTGTGCGCGATGAAACAAATTTGTATCCGTCAAAAATTTTAGTATCGTAACTTTTTGTAATTACCCTATTACTTTGTGCACGCTTGTCGTATCGTGACAAAACTGGCACCATTGGACTAACGACATTCCACTTGTCCTGTGACCCAACTTTCGCCTAATTCCGAGACAGTGACTGCATCGCTGTTTTGCGGGCCCCACGATCCGTTTCGGGCATTTTTGTGATCGGCTCACCAGAATCCAAATATGGACATATCATTGAGTTCGTATCATCGTTTAGAATTTGTTTGACCTATAATATGCTATTTTTAGGGACCTTTGCTCCTGGCACATTTTTCGGTGCAAGGCGGACTTGTGGATCCCGTGTTGACCAGAAACTGTATTTTTTCTCGTGTCCATATTGGATGTCTGAATATGCTTTTCTGCGTATCTCACTCATTATGAGACTGTTGGTGATATTTGTGACAGCATCCGGGGATATCTGCTCCACTTTTCATCTTACACGGCTACTTCCTTAGCGAGTTCGTGTTCGAATCTCCGCCTGGCTTCCAGGCAAGTATACCTTGCCTTGTTGTACTTTTTAAATTCAGTTAATATTATATATTGTTCTCTAAATATTATATAACTGTGCACGTCCAAGAATGACTCGGGTGCAGTCGACGAAGGCGTCGACGTTAGGACTTGTGTTTAACCTAGCGTCTAGTGGACATACCCTAAGTGACGGAGTTATCATTATAACTCTGAGGCCTTGACACATATCATTCTACATCATAGAGTGAGTTTATGATAGGACACGGGCTTACGCACTTGACTGGCCATCGGTACGAGTAGCACGTATGATGGTATTTAGCGTAGTTGTATGATTCTTAGTGACTTGCATATAGTTACGAGATGTCCATGTCGTACTTGAGACTTGTACATTAGCATTGGGCGAGGAGGACAACTAATAGGCATATGAGACACCCACCTCTTTATTTATGCATATTTCGCATTCTTCGGAGCGATACTGATGTTATTATTTATGCAGATTCTGCGTTCTTCGGAGCGATAGAGACGTTATTATTTATACAGATTTCGCGTTCTTTGGAGTAATACAGACGTTACTATATTCAGGCGCCGCATTCTTCGGAGCATTATGGCCGTCATTACATATGCGAGGGCCCTTGTTATTGGAGCATATGTGGCATATACTAGCCAGTCACGACGATTGGTGAATTACGTCAGCATATGTCTAGCCTACACTTCCCATACGTACTAAGTTGTCCTCAAATTGCATTCACATAGATGGATAGTTTACCATGATTTATTTTACTCAGTATTTACATTATGGCATGTACTATTTGTATCTTGTTACGTCCCTCTGAGGACCTGGTATCCTTTCAGGTTATTTGAGCATGTTGCATGATGCTTGATCTAGTGGTGCGCTGGACATTGTTGCAGGTATCTTTACATCTTTCAGCTATTTTAGTATGTACTACTTTCCATTTTGATTATGCTTTTATAGCCTAGTGTTTATAGGCCTATATTGTTCTTTTTGCATATTCAAACGGATGTATTATTGGGCTGCAGACTAATGATGCGTACCGTTCCTTCTTGAGATTTATTTACCATAGATTGAGATTTAGTTTACTTGTTGGATATTAGAAATAGATATTTAGCTTGATCACTTAACCTGGGACAACGTAAGTGCACTTTGTCGGGTCCATTAAATTGGAAAGCCCTACGAAGTCGTACCAGCTGGCCATTACCACGTGTCTGGTCCCATACGTTTTGTGACTGGAACGTGACACCTTTGGCTTAACGCCAGGGATAGTCCATTTATTTAATTCCTCCAGATCTGAAGAAAATTCGCTCATTTGAGCATTTTTGATATATTTGCCCTTTAATAGGGATTTTTTTATTATCCCCAATGGACAATGGATTACTCATCCAAAGATAGAGTGAGAGGGTCTACTCCGCTATTCCTGAAATGGTTAGTAAAGAGAATAATATAAAGAATACCATTATATTACTATCTTATGGTTAAATAAATTTCTAATTCGTAAGACATAAGAAGTTTTAGAGTGCCTTCATGGTTAATCAGTCATAGCACGACTGTCAACGACTTACGGCAAAATGGCTTACCTAGCCAACACAGCCTACGCGACTTGGGTGTCGTTCCACTAGACGAAGATTATTCCCAAAAGTAGTCACTCTAGAACTTAAATAAATTACATAAATAAGAAATTTCTTTAATTATTAAATAGTTAATGATAATAGTATTAATTAAGATATGAAACACATTTCTACTAACATCATCTCAGAAATAGAGAGTAGAATCACCTCAGCCTTGAGCCAACATGGCTCTGATACCAATCATCAGAGATGGGCTTGCTTGCAAGCCTTTTGAGCAAAATATTGAAAGATTTTATTTATATCTCGATACTAAAATATATGGGATCTGGAACTTTACAAATAAACAACTAAGTTTTAAATCCCAAACCCAAGTCTATTCACTTTCGATAATTATATATATAATTGTTTATATATATATATATATATATATATATATATATATATATATATATATATATATATATATATATATATATATATATATATATATATATATATATATATATATATATATATAAACAACTAAGTTTTAATCCCAAACCCAAGTCTATTCACTTTCGATAATTATATATATAAATTATATATATATATATATATATAATATAATATAAAATATATAATATATATAATATATAATATATATATATATATATATATATAAACTATATATAAATTATATATATAATTTATATATATATATATATATATATATATATATAAGTCTGGTTTGAAATGAATTATACTGTTGATCAACGATATAAATTCAAATACCAATATTATGCTCATCTCAAAGAGAAATAAAATCAAATGGTTTGATAAATGGTTTATTAAGAACTATATCAACCAAGAACTCGCTAGCATTAACACGCTAACATTAACACGCTAGAAGAGGGCGCCACTCCTGAACCCGCCGCCGCCGCCTCCACCGCCGCCGCCGTCACCCGACTGGGCTTAGTTGACAGTGATGCTCCTCCCGTCGAGGTTTTGTCCGTTCATCCCCTCAATGGCGTCCTTCATCACCTTCTCGTTGCTGAACGTCATGAACCTGAACCCCCAGACATCCCGGTACAATTCCAGATTCCATATATTTTTCGTTGGACTGTTGAATGTGAAATCAATTCCAACAATATCCCCATCCTGTCACAAAAATTTCTTGTGAAATGGTGGTAGAGAATTGATAAAAATGATAAATTGGTGGAAGTTATGGCATCCATCAAGGATAATGATAGCTTTGATACCATGCAGACTAGTCTTTATCATGGATCAGTCTACTTTAACATTTATCCCAATTTAAATATATCTCTTACAGATACAAACTTACTGGATGCAGTAACTTTTAATCTTAAGATATATGGTTATAACTTTAATCAAGGTTCAGAAACCATTGGTATTCTATATCGTATTCACTTTAAAGTATTGTCTACTTTGGCTCCTAAAGCTAGACATCTCACCCTATATAGGGAATGATGCTTATAATTTTATCCATATTGGATTAATTCAAATTATATATATATTTCGTTGGACTGTTAACTGTGAAATCAATTCCAACAATATCCCCATCCTATCACGAATTTTTTTTGTGAAATGGTGGCAGAGAATTGATGAAAATGATAAATTGGTATCAGAGCCATGGTGGCTCAATGCTGAGGTGATTCTACTCCCTTTTCTCTGAGATGTTGTTAGTAGAAATAATTTTCTTGTTTTAATACTATTATCATTCACTATGTAATGATCAAAATAAATTTCTTATTATGTAATTCATTTAAGTTCTAGAATGACTACTTCTAGGCATAGTCAAGGTCTAGCTGAACGACGTTCAGGTCGCGTTGGCTATGTTGGTTGAGTAAGCCGTTTCTGCCGTAAAAGTCGTTGACAGTCGTACTATGACCAGATTAACTATGAAGGCATTCTAACACTTCTTATGTTAACATAGTAATATAATGGTATTATTTATATTTGTCTGTTTACTAACCATTTCAGGAACTGCGGAGTAGACCCTCTCACTCAATCTTTGGATGAGTAATCTATTGTCCATTGGGGACAACAAGAAGACCCTGTTAAAGGGCAAATCTATAAAAAATGCTCAAATGTGCGAGTTTTCTTCAGATCTAGAGGAATTAAATAAATGGACTATCCATGGCGTTAAGTCAAAGAATATCTACAAAATTGGTTGGCTTGATTTTAAGTCTGCCATTGCTATAAAAACTATGGAAATGATCGTTCAAGTCAATGATACTGAACATTCTATCAGGTTTCTTTATTGTTTTCAATTTTGATAACATTAGAAATATCTGTTTTCTGCTCAAGAGATAAACAATGATCCCACCAGCCTTTTAAAATGCTGGTAAAACCACATGTTATAAAGTTAGCATCGAATTATGCTTTCAGAAATTAAAGACACTTCTTCTATAATTCATCATCTGAAATCTTAGGATTCTTTCTGATCGGCGAGTCCTTTAACTTAGTGATAGTATTATCACCAAAGATTTTACTTTGGACAAATTTATCCAAAGTAAAATCTTTGGTGATTAAAGATCCAAATTATTGGGACTTTACTCAGGATAAAATTGTTCAAAAAATTATAGTAGAGGCTTATGAAGAAGAAGTTGAATTCAAAGCTTGGTTTGAAAAGAATTATACCGTTGATCAACGATATAAATTCAAAGACCAATATTATGCTCATCTCAAAAAGATAAATAAAATCAAATGGTTTGATAAATGGTTTATTGAGAACTATATCAACCAAGAACTCGCTAGCAATAACACGCTAGAAGAGGGTTATAAAAATTGGATTACAGACACGGGTAAACGTATTTGTGCATTATATCCCCCTAATGAACCTTTAAAGATTCAGGTCAATTCTGAAAAAATGGATGCTATTTCCTTCATTCGAGTTATCGATCATAAGGAAGAACAAATAAAAGAGCTTCAAAAAATTGTGAAGCAAAATAACTATACCAATGCCTACATACAAACCATTGGTTCTCAACCTACTAGCTTCAAATTGGGAGGTTCACAAGACATCTTTAGGATCCCATATTTTTCTTGTTTCTTTTTTTCCGTCAACAACCTAATTTTGAAGTTTCAACTATGGTATCATGCAAACTCCCTCGACCAGATTTTAGTAATTTAGGATTATTTTTAGCTAATTAGAATTACTGCAACTTTTTAAAATTTATTTTGTTTACATATCCAATTAATTTGTGCACCTGTCCCTCACATAATTATTTAGGATATTACACTAGCTGTTATTTCCAAACAAAATTCACATACCTGCCCTAGACATGTTAGACTATTTTCCTGATTTTTGTGCAACTCCCAGATGCTTTATTTTGAGCCTCGTTTGAGACGCACAAATATCGTTACAAAAGTCCGTATTTATTTCCTATTTTATTTCTTGTTCTTTACCCATCTCTGTACCCCTAGGGATTTGAGGCCCAACCTGCACCAGTTTTGCCCAAATAAAAATATGATAATATTCTACTTTGGATATAATACAATTAGTATATTGACACCGTAGTAAAATTATGACCCTACCTGTCTCTAAATAATTAGAAAATACCATGCGCAGTATTTATTAAATAATAAATACGGTGACCCGTATCACCTAAAGAACCAGGCCCTGCCCCTGCCCAGGCTCACCCCCACACCCCCCAAGGCACTTCCCCAGGTTTCCCCCTCATTTTTGTACAAAACAGTATTTCTAGGAATCAGTGATTTTAATCAGACAAATTGCGTAATTACGCAAAAATACCAATTTTGGGACCTATTTATAATTTAGGAAATTTCAGGGGTTTTTATGCAAATTTATAGTGTGAGGTGGCATCACCTCATTGGCTGGTGAATATGGACCGTCCATGTGTCAAGTGGGACCCACAAAATATCAGCCAAGATATTTAAAACCCAAAATTACCTAAATAACCCTAGAGT
>JAYESA010000011.1:165806924-165841924 GCA_036927795.1 Iris macrosiphon | reverse complement strand
TAAATATATACCTACTACTATATATATACTATATGTATATGTATATATATATACTCTATATATATATGAACCCTATATATATATATTGGCTTATGTGTATATATTTACATAAGTATATATATACTATATTATTGTGCCTTTATTTAAATTATATTTACAAGACATGTACGTCTTAAACAGAAAACATCTCCAACACAGTCAGTGACCCCCTGTCACAAGGACCCTCAGTCTTGACAGTGGGATCAGGTGTCCAACACAATCAGGAAGTAGGCAAGTATACCTTGCCAAGTTACTGTTTAAATTCAAATGCTGTTATATGCTATGTTTTTCCTGAATTCCATATAACTGTGAGTACCTGAGATTGCCTCAGGTACAGTCAACAGATACGTTGACTTATAGCATAATTAACTTAGTCTTTACAGACCTACCAACATCTATGAGGGTATCCTAATATCCTCCTAGACCCTATCACGGGAACACGCAACATGGTTGCAATACATATTGGGATGCGAGCTTCGTATTTGATTAGCTACCAGTACGTATGACATACATCACGGCTTAGCATAAAAATCAGGAAAACTCAGAAAAAGTACGACTTGGCATTTAGTTATATTGGGCGGGAAAGATAACTAGTAGACGTATGGGATACCCCTCTCCATGAGTCTTTATCCTCCGTACCATGCTCCTCGGAGATGGTCGATTGCAGAGCTACCCGTGTGTCCGGGGGCATATGACACATATACTAGCCAGTCAACACGATTGGTGAATTAAGTCAGCATATGTCAAGCCTACACTTTCCCATGCGTATTACAAGGTCTTTACTTGCATTTACATAGATGGTTAGCACCCTGTATTTATTTATTTATTCAGTATTTTCATACCTGGCATGTTATTTTCATGTATCTTGTTATGTCCCACTGAGGACCTGGTTTCCTTCCAGATTTAGACGAGGCCTACTACCCCACGGTGTATGGTCCAGGACAGGAGACTAGGCATGCCACAGAGGAAGAACTAGAGGAGACACCATCAGAATCTACCTGATCCTAGCAGCTTGTTCACCTGGAGATGGAGCATATTTTCCTTAGATAGACGATACTTTAGTCTATCTTATTTTGGCACTATTATTATCTTTTGTAGTGGGTTTGTTCCCACAAGATGTGTACTATGACATTTTCAGACTCAGCATTATATATATTCAGCACTATTTCCTGACATTTTCTGTGGATGAGATAGACTTGCCTGTATTAGACTTGTAGTATTTTAGGACAGCGTAGCACGTTCCTTTGGGTCCATAAAAATGGATTAAACCCTTAGTGACGTGTCAGCTGGCCAATGCCACGTGGCCTAGTTCCTTACATTTTGGGACTGGGGCGTGATATATCATACCTAAATTCAAAGTTCTCTTGTTCCCTCGTCTACCTTCCCATTTTTATTTTTTTTCAAAAGTTTCGCCCATTGCACAACTTATTTTAAATGTTCTATTC
This sequence comes from Iris macrosiphon, assembly GCA_036927795.1. NCBI lineage: Eukaryota > Viridiplantae > Streptophyta > Magnoliopsida > Asparagales > Iridaceae > Iris > Iris macrosiphon. Next base: position 165,840,440 of record JAYESA010000011.1, on the reverse strand, counting down.
CTGAAACTATAAATTATAGGCCATCATATTCCCTCGACAGATATCTTGATTATTTTAATCTATTTTTATCTTGATTTATAATCTATAAAGGTGAGTACATCAGTATAAAATAGTGTTAACCTTGGTGTAAAATCATGCTTCAAGATCTTAAAGTTTGCATGTATTCATTCGCATGTGATCTAATGTCTTCAACCTAAAGGTAGTAGGTATTATGTTGACTTAATATTACTATGTACTGATGACCATTATCTATAAGCATAAGTAATTTGAATCTAGCATACATATATAATAATCTTAAGGCTAAATTATCCTAATAGCATCCCAACTATAGTGCTTGAGCATTTTTGGTACATTAACTTTTACTATCCGATTGGCACACAAATTTTATAAATTGCTCTTTTGAAGCACATTTTGTCAATTTCGAAGCACATTGAGACCACTTAAAAAGAATACCCGACAATACAAGAATTTAAATTATGCTTTTGTACTATAATATATGTCTTTGAAATGGTCCCGATGTGCTTCAAAATTGAAGCAATATACTTCAAAAGAGCAATTTATAAAATTAGACTGCCAAAATCGAATAGTGGTAAGTTAAAGTGCCAAAAATGTTCGAGTGTTATAGTTGAGGTGCCATTAGGGTAATTTACCATACCCTAATGGCACACCCACTAAAGAGCTTGGGCGTTCTTGGTACCTTAACTTTCTAATGCTCGATTTTGGTACCCCAATTTCATAAATTGTTCTTTTGAAACATCTATCTTCAATTTTGAAGCACATAGAGACAACTTCAAAGACATATATTATACTACAAAAGCACAATCTAAATACTTATATTGTCATATATTATTTTTAAGTGGTCCGATGTGCTGTAAAATTGAAGCAAGGTGTTTCAAAATTAAAATAATTTATAAAATTCGGGTACCAAAATTTAATAGTGGAAAGTTAATATGCCAAAAATATCGGACCGCTATAGTTGGGGTGTTATTAGGATGATTTAGCATAAAATTTTATATAAAAGGAGAGCAAAAGTAGGTTTGGATGTTTTTGTTTGTTGGTTCGTTATGACTTTTCGAAAGAATTAAGACACAGAGACAACCCTAAGTGAAAGCAATTTGGACTTCACTTAAAAAAAAGAATAAATTATTCGTCAACTTATGGAATATGGTACAAATAGTCTCATCAACCTTGTCATTATAATCATTGAGAGTGATAGCAACAAAATTCTTGCATAAAACTTGGCATGCTCAGAGCATCTCCAACCCTATTGTGGGTTTGGAAAAAAGTTAGGGTTCAAAAAAAAATTATTGTCACGTAGGGATCCATTGATCTTCTGTCATCCAGTCGAAATCTTATACCTCTTCTCGGTAACAATGATGGGCCACTCGAGTTCGGTGAGTCGTCATGGTTAACTTTATCCATATTAAAAAGGAATCTTATATTTGTTTTAACGATAATATGTTTTATCTGATTGTTTTGTCCCTAGTTTTTTCAACTCAATCAATCAAAACTCTCATTCATCCATTTCTATCGTCACTTGTCGCTCTGTTAAAACCTTTTCGACGATGGATATTATCGGATCGAGAGGGTTCATTGGTGAAGGCGAAAACATAGAAGAGGAAGAGAAACTCAAGGTTGAGGTTGTGACGTCATTGAAGAGTTGTGTTTGTCGGAGCTTGAGGAGGGAAGGAAGACGAGGGAGGTTCTCTTTGGGAGTGCTCTAGTAGAGGCTTGCGAACAACGAAGAGCCTGTAGCGCCCCATTCCCCCCGTGCGGGGAGCGCGGCTAAGAACCACAAACGGTATCGTTGGATCGGGATAGATTGAATTAAGAACTCGTCCTCGTTATGGATTTGTTTCTTCGGAATCGATTTCCATATTCAGTGGACCGTGCCCCCGGGATCGACTTAGCGGCTGAGTCAGGAGGGACCTCTCCGCTGGTATCTTTTATTGCCTCAGTTTTCGATATCGCTTGTTGCTTTCGTGCTTTGAGTTGGTTTTGGGATTTGTTTGTTTTCCTTGAACGGTTTCGATGGTCTTTATTGTTTTCGTTCATTGACATGCACTTCTATTCCGAGATTGGAAAGAGAGGAAGAAGTATTAATCGAGCTGTTCATGTGCAGGTGAACGAGCAGTAGGCGGCTTACGAGCGGAGTCGTGAAGCGCCTTTTTCCTTCTCCCTTCCAACAATCCAAGTCAGTTGTAAACACCCTAAATTTTCAGAGATTTTTTAAAATCAATTTTTGGAATTAATATGCAATTTTTCAAGAATTTACATAGGCCCTGTAGTGAGTTTGTAATTTTAATTGCCAATAAATAACATTAAAATGAAATGAAAATATGATTTTATGGTGTAAAATAGAAAACCGGACTTAGGATAATTTTCTGGGATTTTATTGGGCCTCAGACCTATTTTTAAAAGCCTAAAAACTATTTTTCTAAATTAAATTTATTATTATTATTATTATTGTTATATTTAATATTTTTCTGTTTTTGGGCCCGGCCCGGCCCAGTGGGCCAAGCCCGTTAGCACCCAGCCCAGCCCCCTTGGCTTAGCGGGTCGGGCGGGTCCGCTCACCAGGAGCCCGCCGCCCGACCCGACCCGCATACCCTTTCTCCCCCACGCCTCAGCCCGCGTCCCCTCCGCGTTTTCCGGCGACGGATCCGGCCACGTCGCCGGCGACCCCCGCGGCCCTCGTGCCACGACCCCCTCGTCCCCGCGTTCTCCGGCCAGGCCCCGGCGCCTCCCCCGCCTCTTTCCCCCTATATATACCGCCTCCTCCATCCTCCTCTCCCCTAACCCTAACCCTAACCCTAACCCACCGCCCGACTCCGACGACCCCGAGACCAGCCGACCTCCTTCCTGACCCGCCATCCATCTCCCTTCCAGCGCCGCCCAGCTCCTCCAGCGCAGCCGGCTGCCCTCTCCCCTTCCTCTTCTTCCTCCGCCTCCCAGCCATCTCCGCCTCCCTCAGACGCTCGACGCCGTCCAGCTCGCCGAGAGCCGCAGCCACCGCCCGAGACCTCGCCGGCCCCTCACCTCCCTGAGTCGCCTCTGCCGTGTCCGCCAACAGGAGACACGCAGACACAGCCCTAAACCCTAGCCCTAGCAGAGGACACAGTATCCAGGACACGAGACGGACACGGAAAACCCCGGTTTCTCGGGTCCCCTTCAGGTACTCGTATCTTGCACCTCGGATCTCTGATTTCGATTCTGTAAATTTCTAAGCGAAGCCTGTATGACCCTCTCGGTGCCCGAACAAACCGCTCGGGGCATCGCGTCCTGTGGTGATCGCACACCACGATCCAAAAACAGAAAAAACCAGACCCTGTTTCACCCCGGAACTGAGTACGCCCCGCCAAACGGGACGACTTAGTCGCGCACGGTCTTCACAGATACGTGCGCGTCGTTGATACGGACGTGTGGGATTTTGCGGAAGCTGATTCGGGTGTGCGTGCACACCGGAATCAACGCGTATCCGCGGACATCGCCCCGTATCCACCTTTTCTGCAATTTACTCTAACTTCGTGCATACACGTCAGATCGAGACGAAACTTGCGCCATCGGGCTCGTAGCGATACGCTGGTCCTGTGGGTCAAGTTTGGTCCGATTCTGAGAACGTTGACGAAATCGCGTATCGTGGGCCCCACAGGCCCCGCTCGACGGGCGATTTCGTGATCGGCTCATCGGAATTCAAATCTGAAAGTTCTGTTGGGTTCGTATCAGCGTTCCTGACCTGTTAACACTAAGTTTGGTAAATTTGGAGACCATTGACCCTAACACGTTTTTCGGTGCAAAGCGGGCCCACCGGTGGACCCCGTTTTGGCCCGAAATTGCCGTTTTTGCCCTTGTCTCCAAATTGGACCCAAGGACAGGCGTTCCTAGCTGTTTGACACCTTCTAAGCATGATGGTACTATTTATTTCAGCTTTCGGGGACATCTTTGGAAATTTCCGAAACCAGGACCTAAGTGGAATCCAAACCTCAGGCAAGTGCACCTTGCCAAACATGCAGTCATTATTTTCATATTTCCTGTAAAAATACTCTGCTGGATTTCTTGTGCAAATTCATATAAACTGATTTAAACTGCTTAACCTAGGGAACGTATGACGTACCCAGTGTCCGATCATAGTCGGATACCGACACCGTACGTGGTGTTGGGTTCGTCATTTAGAGATGGATTTACGATCCCCTTATTTTGTACTTGACCTATCAAGTACCCTACAACCCAGGACACTTGACACTATCATGGACAGAATCTTCCGGAGATATTCGTGGGGATTCTGAATAGGATACAGGACTTGACAGAGTTATTTATTTATAGACAGTATGACTTGTTGCATTAGTTATAATCCCGCTAACATGGACATGAGACGTTATGGTCATGGCTTGCGTGATTACATTGGGTGGGGAGAGACACACAGGCTACAGGCTGTTCTATATATATATCTACTATTATTGTGAGGTTGTAGACTCTCCAGCAGAGCTAGACCCTTTACGTGTTATTACTGCTACCCGGCTCCCCGACACAGAGCTTGTAGCGGTCTCAGCCTGAGTACTAGTATTGCTCTCATTTGCATATCACATAGATGGTTACTTAGCTTACCCTGCTGTTCATTTATTTATTGCACTGCTTATTCAGTTGGCTTATTTTATCTTGTGCCTTGCTATGTCCACTGAGGACCTGGAATGGATTATGTCCCCAGGTTTAGCAGAGGAGCAGTACCCCGAGGTATACGGGACCGGAGCTGAAGCTATTGCTGGAGCTGAACCAAACACTGAAGATGAGGTGACTGCCGAGGACTTCTCCTGAGTGCCTGTCCCAGTACTCTTTTATTTATTTCATGTTTATCTCTTTTGTTCCTGGCCTATAGAGCCAGTTTATTCAGACTTAAGTCGGATCGTTTCTCCGACTGACTTGCTGTGATGATGTTGATACTTATTTCCATTTGATTATGCAGTTTATTTCTTTATCTTTATGGATGAGATTAGTGTGGCTTGTTGTAGTAGACCTTTTTACAGCTTAAGTACGCCCTGATGGTTCCATTAAATTGGGTTATCCATCGGTGCGTGCTGCTGGCCATTGCCACGCATCTCCAGTCCCTCGGCATTTTGGGACTGGGGCGTGACATAGTTTTTGTGGTGGCCCATGCAGGTCCAACTAAATTGTTCGGTTTCAACTTAGGGACCGAACAGGCCTGCAATAGGATAGGTTATAGGATCTCATCCATTTATTGAATCGTTTTTGAACTCTATGTCGAATTCAATTTAATTGCTTGAACTGCATCCTGTTTGATTCCTCTGTGCGTTCTCATTGTTTCCTTTTGATGCAGAGAAATGGATCCCAGAAGTGGTGACGAGACCCCCTTGGATACACCGCCTGAAGCGGGGTTTACCTGTGAAGCTGGAACGACGCCAGATACCATAGGACAATCCTCTCAGAGCAATCAAACTGGCCAGCCAAGTTCCAGGTTCAGTCGTGATGACATCCCGCCTCCTCCCCAGTTCCCCCCTACGATGCCTGTCTTTCCCCCAGGACAGGCAATGGATGGCCAGCAAATGTTCCAGATGTTCTACGCCATGATACAGGCACAACAACAGGTCCAACAGGAGACCCAACGCCGAGAGACCGAGAACCTAAGGAACAGCCTAGTCGCAGCATTGGAACATGTGCACCCACCAAATAGGCGGCCAGCGACGGGATCCATCACGAATTTTCGCCAACTTAAGCCCCGTACCTTCTCGGGCAAGGAAGGACCAACTGAAGTACATGAATGGCTTACAAACACACAGCATCAGTTGGAGGCCGCCGAACTACCAAGGGATAAATGGATGACTGCCGTCAGGATGCAACTGACGGACAACGCACATCATTGGTGGCTGTCCGAAGAAAGAAGGCTCGGACATGATCAGGTTACCTGGGAGGAGTTCTCCAGACTCTTCCAGGAAATGTACATTCCCGCTGTGGCTCGGTCAGAACTCCGAGACAGATTCAACCGCCTGATCCAGGGCAACATGACGGTGGAGGAATATAACGCCGAATTCATTCGCCTGAGCCGCTTCGCCCCTTCGCTAATTCCTACCGAAAAGGAGAAGGCGGAGAAGTTCTTTGATGGGCTCAGGTTCGAGCTTCAGAAGTTAATCGGATCGGTCGCGCCCACCTCTTACACCGACGTCCTAGCTGCAGCACGTCGGCTGGAGCGCGTTACTCGGAGGGAATCAAGCCTGAAACGTCCCTTCTCCTCAGCACCCAAGTCATCACCAGGGGAATCTGCTAAACGGCCCCAGAAGAGCCCGCCTCCAAGAGCAGCAACTAAGAACCTGCCTACTTGCCATTACTGCAGCAAGGTAGGACATATTGAAAAGGAATGTCGACGCAAGCTGGGACTCTGCCTGGTTTGCGGATCTGGACAACACTTCTCAAAGGACTGCTCGAAACATCGAGAGGGAGTTCCAAATCGACCAGCTCCACCTGCAGCTCTTCCAGCTGGGAGAGCAACTCAGACAGGGCCTGGAGGAGCCAGGCCACCTCTACCACCTCAGGCAGCATTGTTCCAACAAGCTCGTCAGCAAAGGGGTCCCACTCAGGGACGAGGTCAGGCATATGCACTAGCAGTCACTGAGGAAGCTACTGCAGACGAAGTAATAGCAGGTACCATATTAGTAGCTTCAATTCCTGCTGTAGCATTATTTGATTCTGGAGCTTCGTATTCATTTATTGCTGCTAGCTTCGTAGCCACCCATAGAATAGCTACCGCACCTCTCTCAAAGATGAAGAGAATCCTAACGGGAGGTGGAATTATCCCGGTTAGTGATACTTGTAGATCATGTTCGGTAGTAGTCTGTGGCCGAGAGATGCGAGCCCAATTCCTGATCTTTTCTATGCCTGATTACGATGTTGTACTTGGTATGGACTGGTTAAGTCAGTACCATGCGACACTGGATTGCCGGCTTGGAAAAGTGATATTTAGACCCCCTAGCCTTCCTGAGTTTGAATTTCTTCGAGGAGCTGTAGAACAAGGGGTCCAGCCAACTCTTAGGGTATTGACTGTAGAAGAAGATTCAAGTTACCCAAGAGTTATAACAGAATTTGTGGATGTGTTTCCCGACGATCTTCCAGGTTTACCACCTGATCGGGAGATAGAATTCACAATAGACCTAACTCCAAGAGCCGAACCTATCACTTCATCGGTATATCGGCTAGCACCTAAGGAGTTAGTGGAGCTGAAAACACAAGTTGACGACCTTCTGGAGAAAGGATTTATCCGGCCCAGTGTTTCACCTTGGGGAGCACCTATACTTTTCGTACCCAAGAAGGACGGATCTGTACGGCTGTGCATTGATTACAGAGCCCTTAATGCTGTAACTATTAAGAACCGGTACCCATTACCACGTATTGATGATTTGTTTGACCAATTGAGTGGTGCTAAGGTATTCTCAAAGATTGACCTTAGATCCGGTTATCACCAGATTAGGGTGAAGAAGGAAGATATCCCAAAGACGGCCTTCAGAACTAAGTATGGACACTATGAGTTCCTAGTTATGCCGTTTGGTTTAACCAACGCACCCGCCGTATTTATGAGTTTGATGAACGGGGTCTTCCATCAGTACTTGGATAAGTTCGTGGTGGTGTTCATTGATGATATCCTAGTCTACTCCAAGAACCACGAAGAGCACGAGGAACACCTCCGGATTGTGCTAGAAACTTTGAGAAGGGAGAAGCAATATGCCAAACTCAGCAAATGTGAGTTCTGTATGGACAAGGTGCCATTCTTAGGGCATATTATCTCGGGTGAAGGACTGTCTGTGGACCCAGAGAAAGTCACTGCTATAGAAACCTGGCCTACCCCTACCTCTGTTGCGGAAGTGAGAAGTTTTCTTGGACTTGCTGGGTATTACCGGCGGTTCGTAGAAAATTTTTCAAGGATCGCAGAGCCGATGACTAAGCTGACACGGAAGGACCAGGAGTTCATATGGACGAAAGAATGCCAGATTGCCTTCAAAGAATTGAAGAGGCGTCTAACAACAGCACCAGTCTTGACTCTTCCCTCAGGGTCAAGAGGTTTTGTTGTATATAGTGATGCGTCCGGTAGTGGACTAGGTTGTGTCTTGATGCAACATGGCAAGGTTATCGCCTATGCATCGAGGCAGCTGAAGGTCCACGAGAAGAACTACCCAACACACGACCTGGAGCTAGCTGCAGTGATTTTTGCATTGAAGATCTGGAGACATTATCTGTATGGAGAGAAGGTCGAGATATTCACTGATCATAAGAGCTTGAAGTATGTTTATACACAGAAGGAGCTCAACATGAGGCAAAGGCGTTGGCTTGAGTTGATGGTGGACTTTGACATCGATCTGCAGTACCACCCGGGGAAAGCAAATGTTGTAGCCGACGCCCTCAGCAGAAAACCCTTGGCTTATTTCTTGACGGAGCAGCCCCAGCTATTACAAGACTTGCAAGATCTTCAGATAGAGGTTGTTCTACCTGGACAAAATGGTTTGCTGGCTAACCTCGAATTGAAGTCATCGCTGGTGGAGAGAATCAAGGAAGCTTTGCCTAATGATGCCAGATTCCGAAGGCTGAGAGAAAGAACAGAAGCAGGCCTGCAGACGGGACTTCGCATCCACGAGGACGGAATATTAAGGTGCAGAAATCGCCTATGTGTTCCAAATGGAGAATTAAGGCAGGAATTGATGACATAAGCCCATAGCTCCATATACTCGGTTCATCCAGGAGGAACCAAGATGTACCGGGACTTAAGACAATATTACTGGTGGCATGGAATGAAAAGGGAGATTGCCCGATTTGTGGCAAAATGCTTAGTCTGCCAGCAGGTGAAGGCCGAACACCAAAGGACTGCAGGTATGTTGCAGCCACTTCCCATCCCTGAATGGAAGTGGGAGCATATTACCATGGACTTCGTCACTGGATTTCCAAGAAGCCCTAGTGGAAAGGATGCAGTATGGGTCATCGTGGATTGGCTCACTAAGTCGGCTCACTTCTTGCCGTTCAGAGTCGGACAATCCACGGAAGTACTAGCCGACATGTATATGCGTCAGATCGTAAAATTACATGGAGTGCCGGTTAGTATTGTATCAGATCGAGACTCAAGATTTATATCTCACTTCTGGCGAAGCATGCAAGAGAGTCTCGGCACCAGGCTCAAGTTCAGTACTGCCTATCATCCTCAGACAGATGGCCAATCAGAGCGCACAATTCAGATCTTGGAGGATATGCTACGATCTTGTATACTGGACTTTGGAGGATCTTGGGAAGATCATCTGCACTTAGTGGAGTTCTCCTACAACAACAGCTATCAGGCAAGCATTCAGATGGCACCTTTCGAGGCGTTGTACGGAAGGAAGTGCAGATCGCCAATATGCTGGAGCGACGTTGGTGAACGTCAAATACTGGGTCCAGAGTTGGTAACAGAGACAGTAGAGAAAGTAAAACAGATTCAGAACCATCTTCGTGCAGCCCAGGATAGACAGAAGCACTGGGCCGATGCACACCGACGACCCCTGGAGTTCAAGGAAGGAGAGCATGTATTTTTGAGGATCTCGCCCACTAGAGGTACTATCAGATTTGGCAACAGTGGCAAGTTAAGCCCAAGGTACATTGGGCTATTTGATATCTTGGAGCGCATTGGTGAGGTGGCTTACCGTCTTGCATTACCTCCATCCTTAGAGGGAGTGCATGACGTATTCCACGTCTCACAACTGAGGAGGTATGTGACGGACCCAAGTCATATAGTTGATCATTCCGAGATTTCGGTGGGACCTAGCCTGAGATACGAGGAGCAGCCAGTGGGTATACTCGACACCAGCGAGAAAACACTGCGAGGGCAGACAATCAGGCTGGTTCGAGTAGCTTGGAAACAGCACTCTCCTGGCGAATCGACCTGGGAGCGAGAAGATGTTATGCGGCAGCGTTATCCACACCTATTTGCAGAATCAGGTAGAACCTAAGCATTCTTTAATTCTGTAAATCTTACCTTTATAGTTTACCCTTCGATTGCGAGGACGCAATCCTCTTAAGGGGGGTAGATTGTAAACACCCTAAATTTTCAGAGATTTTTTAAAATCAATTTTTGGAATTAATATGCAATTTTTCAGAAATTTACATAGGCCCTGTAGTGAATTTATAATTTTTAATTGCCAATAAATAACATTAAAATGAAATAAAAATATGATTTTATGGTGTAAAATAGAAAACCGGACTTAGGGTAATTTTTTGGGATTTTATTGGGCCTCAGACCTATTTTTAAAAGCCTAAAAACTATTTTTCTAAATTAAATTTATTATTATTATTATTATTGTTATATTTAATATTTTTCTGTTTTTGAGCCCGGCCTGGCCCAGTGGGCCGAGCCCGTTAGCACCCAGCCCAGCCCCCTTGGCTTAGCGGGTCGGGCGGGTCCGCACACCCGGAGCCCGCCGCCCGACCCGCATACCCTTTCTCCCCCATGCCTCAGCCCGCGTCCCCTCCGCGTTTTTCGCGACGGATCCGGCCACGTCGCCGGCGACCCCCGCGGCCCTCGCGCCACGACCCCCTCGTCCCCGCGTTCTCCGGCCAGGCCCCGGCGCCTCACCCGCCTCTTTTCCCCTATATATACCGCCTCCTCCATCCTCCTCTCCCCTAACCCTAACCCTAACCCACCGCCCGACTCCGACGACCCCGAGACCCGCCGACCTCCTTCCTGACCCGCCATCCACCTCCCTTCCAGCGCCGCCCAGCTCCTCCAGCGCAGCCGGCTGCCCTCTCCCCTTCCTCTTCTTCCTCCGCCTCCCAGCCATCTCTGCCTCCCTCAGACGCTCGACGCCGTCCAGCTCGCCGAGAGCCGCAGCCACCGCCCGAGACCTCGCCGGCCCCTCACCGCCCTGAGTCGCCTCCGCCGTGTCCGCCAACAGGAGACACGCGGACACAGCCCTAAACCCTAGCTCTAGCAGAGGACACAGTGTCTAGGACACGAGACGGACACGGAAAACCCCGGTTTCTCGGGTCCCCTTCAGGTACTCGTATCTTGCACCTCGGATCTCTGATTTCGATTCTGTAAATTTCTACGCGAAGCCTGTATGACCCTCTCGGTGCCCGGACAAACCGCTCGGGGCATCGCGTCCTGTGGTGATCGCACACCGCGATCCAAAAACAGGAAAAACCAGACCCTGTTTCACCCCGGAACTGAGTACGCCCCGCCAAACGGGACGACTTGGTCGCGCACGGTCTTCACAGATACGTGTGCGTCGTTGATACGGACGTGTAGGATTTTGCAAAAGCTGATTCGGGTGTGCGTGCACACCGAAATCAACGCGTATCCGCGGACATCGCCCCGTATCCGCCTTTTCTGCAATTTATCCTAACTTTGTGCACACACGTCAGATCGAGACAAAACTTGCGCCATCGGGCTCATAGCGATACGCTGATCCTGTGGGTCAAGTTTGGTCCAATTCTGAGAACGTTGACGAAATCGCGTGTCGTGGGCCCCACAGGCCCCGCTCGACGGGCGATTTCGTGATCGGCTCATCGAAATTCAAATCTGAAAGTTCCGTTGGGTTTGTATCAGCGTTCCTGACCTGTTGACACTAAGTTTGGTGAATTTGGAGACCATTGACCCTGACACGTTTTTCGGTGCAAAGCGGGCCCACCGGTGGACCCCGTTTTTGCCCGAAATTACCGTTTTTGCCCTTGTCTCCAAATTGGACCCAAGGATAGGCGTTCCTAGCTGTTTGACACCTTCTGAGCGTGATGGTACTATTTATTTCAGCTTTCGGGGACATCTCTGGAAATTTCCGAAACCAGGACCTAAGTGGAATCCAAACCTCAGGCAAGTGCACATTGCCAAACATGCAGTCATTATTTTTATATTTCCTGTAAAAATACTCTGCTGGATTTCTTGTACAAATTCATATAAACTGATTTAAACTGCTTAACCTAGGGAACGTATGACGTACCCAGTGTCCGATCATAGTCGGATACCGACACCGTACGTGGTATTGGGTTCGTCATTTAGAGATGGATTTACGATCCCCTTATTTTGTACTTGACCTATCAAGTACCCTACAACCCGGGACACTTGACACTATCATGGACAGAATCTTCCGGAGATATTCGTGGGAATTCTGAATAGGATACAGGACTTGACAAAGTTATTTATTTATAGACAGTATGACTTGTTGCATTAGTTATAATCCCGCTAACATGGACATGAGATGTTATGGTCATGGCTTGCGTGATTACATTGGATGGAGAGAGACACACAGGCTACAGGCTGTTCTATATATATATCTACTATTATTGTGAGGTTGTAGACTCTCCAGCAGAGCTAGACCCTTTACGTGTTATTACTGCTACCCGGCTCCCCGACACAGAGCTTGTAGCGGCCTCAGCCTAAGTACTAGTGTTGCTCTCATTTGCATATCACATAGATGGTTACTTAGCTTACCCTGCTATTCATTTATTTATTGCACTGCTTATTCAGTTGGCTTATTTTATCTTGTGCCTTGCTATGTCCACTGAGGACCTGGAATGGATTATGTCCCCAGGTTTAGCAGAGGAGCAGTACCCCGAGGTATACGGGACCAGAGCTGAAGCTATTGCTGGAGCTGAACCAAACACTGAAGACGAGGTGATTGCCGAGGACTTCTCCTGAGTGCCTGTCCCAGTACTCTTTTATTTATTTTATGTTTATCTCTTTTGTTCCTGGCCTATAGAGCCAGTTTATTCAGACTTAAGTCGGATCGTTTCTCCGACTGACTTGCTGTGATGATGTTGATACTTATTTCCATTTGATTATGCAGTTTATTTCTTTATCTTTATGGATGAGATTAGTGTGGCTTGTTGTAGTAGACCTTTTTACAGCTTAAGTACGCCCTGATGGTTCCATTAAATTGGGTTATCCATCGGTGCGTGCTGCTGGCCATTGCCACGCATCTCCAGTCCCTCGGCATTTTGGGACTGGGGCGTGACATCAGTGGCTACCAACCCGATTATCTAGCCCTGCTTCCAAGCTTCACGCCCTAAAATCTGTATTCTTCTTTGCCCCGATCAAACGATACCAAGTAATAATAAAAGAAACCAAGATAAAAGAGAATAGACTTGGTTCATTATGCTTGTCAATAACTTCATGAACGGATACTAAACCGCATGCTTATTCGTTTGGAAATAAATCATGAATTGTTGCTTGTCTTGTGCAAATACATGTTTCATACTCGTGTTGCCTGAAGTGCATGAATGCTTAACAATTATTGATATGTCTTGTGCTCTTGTTGCCTCGAAGGCGTAAACTGATTGTTTAAGATAACGTATTGTTCGATCATGGACAACTTGTGCACAAGGGTAAGTTCTGCGGACGGTCGCTGGGGCACTGGCACCGTTCCGGTCCGGGCGGAACTCGTGTGTAGTCATCGTGTGCTGGAGGGGATGGCTTGCAACGCATCGTGTGCTTGTCGTGTTCTCGTTGCATGCTATCCCTGTCCTTGACTATGTCCGTTATGGCACCACGCCAGTGATCATCGTGTATATTTAAACCTGTTGCAAACTAACTTGTGTCTTCGTGGCAGGGAAGGCATGGTAAGTATTGTGCAGGTGATTCAGACGGGCAGGTAAAATCCACCGAACGGTGGCAAGTTCATTTCAGTATCATATATATATATTGTTGCTTGTAAATAAACTAAGGCAAGATAGAAACCCACCAAAACATGCATGCTTCATTAAAACAACGTGTTGATTGGTATAGTTCGGCTAGCTTGCCTTCACCAGTATGTTTCGATATATTGACCCTCGTTGAAACAGGTTCTCAGCTGGCCAATGCCACGTGGCCTAGTTCCTTATATTTTGGGACTGGGGCGTGACATGGTTTCAGTGGTGGCCCATGCAGGTCTAGGTTATTGCTAATGGTATGATGACATGCCCAGCAAGCCTGCAATAGGATAGAAATACTAGGTCTCATCCACACTGACTTCATCAAAAATTTTGCATCCTGCTTGATTGTCAATTATTAATTCCTTGTACTTTTCTAATTATTCTATTTTCTTTAGAAATATGGACATACCCGGAGGACATGCGATTGATGGGGCTGACCAAGCAACAGATCCCTTGCCCGATGTCCAAGGAACCCCGTCCACCCCGAGAGACCAATCCTCTAGAAGGATGTTGGTCTACCCACCAACCCCGTACATCCACCAGAATCCTGCCCAGACAGGAACACCAGCCCAACATGAAGGACAAACCTCCCAGGACCCAACACCGCAGGCAGAGACACCACTGCCTCCACCTCCCGCCTTTCCTGCCCAGATGCCTCAGCTTGAGGGACAAACTCAAATGTTCCAGTTCCTCCAAGCTATGATGCAAACTCAGTGGCAACAGACTGAAGCCCTGAGACAATCTCAGTGGCAACAGACTGAGGCCTTGAGACAGACGTTGATGACGGCCTTGGAAAGAACGACTGCCCCAGCACCAGTACCTGTCCAACCAGTGGGCACAGTCCGAGGCTTCCGACAAATGAGCCCGAGAACCTTTAAAGGCAGCGAGACCCCAGAGGAGATCTCAGATTGGATCTCCAATACTGAAATGCTGCTGGAAGGCTCGCAACTTACCCCCGACCTGTGGATGACCGCCGTAAGAGCTCAACTCTTAGGCAATGCCCATCACTGGTGGGAATCTATAGAGCGTAGCATCGGCAAAGATCAAACTTGGAAAAAATTCTTGGAGTACTTCAATGCCAAGTACTTCCCTGCAACAGTCCAAAATGTCCTATACTCCCAGTTCCTGCACCTGGAACAAGGAAACATGACTGTTGACGCCTACGACGCGGAGTTCAGCAGACTAAGTCGATTCGGTACCATCTTGATACCGAATGAGCTGGAGAAGGCCAAAAGATTCCACCACGGCCTCACCTGCGAGCTCCAGAGGTATACGACATCGCAGTCAAGGATCTCCTACGAGGAGGTTCTTACAGAAGCGAGGGTGCAAGAAGCTATTGGCCGAGGAGCGAGACGCTCTAATCCAACCTTCCCGGCCAAAAACCAGCAAGGAGCAGGAGGCCCTATCCGTCGTCCACAAAATTAGATGCAGCAGACGATGGGGCCCTACCAGAAGATGGAGCTCCCGACTTGTCACTATTATGGCAAGAAGGGACATTATATCAAAGACTGCAGAAAGAAGAACGGGCTATGCATGATTTATGGAGCTAGCCAACATATGGCAAGGGACTGCCCGCAACGCAGAGATGCAGTACCTCAGAACGGGCAGAAATCAGGAACACCAGCCCAAAAGATGCTACCCTCCACATCTGGAGGATATCAGAAGGGAGCACCCCTGGCCACCCAGAAGAGCCAGTTCAAGGCCAGACAACAATCTGGAGGACAAAGGCATGGGCAGGCCTTTGCTTTAGCTGCAGTTGCCGAAGAACCCGAAGGAGAAACCATCGTAGGTACCATATTAGTTGCATCATTACCTGCAACCGTATTATTTGATTCTGGCGCTACCCTGTCATTCATATCTAATAGTTTCGTAGCCATGCACAAATTAGTCACTTCCCCACTACCTAAGTGCTAGAAAATTCTTACTGGAGGAGGTATTGTTCCAGTTACCAACATTATTGAAACATGTTCAATAGTTGTTTGTAGTAGAGAGCTAAGAGCGCGATTTTTTGTACTCCCGATGCCAAATTTTGACGTTGTCTTAGGCATGGACTGGTTAATCCGGAATAATGCTATCCTAGACTGCCGAAAAGGTAGTGTCACCTTTGGACCACCAGGACACCCGGAGTTCGAACACGTACGAGGTACCATCGAGCAAGGAGTAGGCCAGACTCCTAGAGCTTACATGGCGATGGAGATAGAACCCCCAACACTCATTGAAGAATTCGAAGACGTATTCCCGGAGAAATTGCCAGGCCTACCGCCTGACAGAGAAGTAGAGTTCACTATTGAGCTGATACCCGGAGCTGTACCAGTATCCTCAAATGTGTACCGACTGGCGAAGAAGGAACTTGACGAGCTGAAGCTGCAACTTAAAGAATTGTAAATCAAGGGATTTGTTCGTCCTAGTGCATCACCCTGGGGAGCACCAGTGTTGTTTGTACCCAAGAAGGACGGAACATATCGGATGTGTATTGATTACAGAGCCCTCAATGCTTTGACAATAAAAAACAAGTACCCCTTGCCACGGATCGATGATCTGTTCGATCAACTGACGGGAGTTGTGGTATTCTCAAAGATAGACTTGAGATCAGGCTATCATCAGGTCAAGGTACGACGAGAAGATATTCCAAAGACCGCATTCAGGACTCGTTATGGTCATTACGAGTTCCTGGTGATGCCGTTTGGACTGACTAATGCACCAGCCGTATTCATGAACCTGATGAACAGAGTCTTCCACCAATATCTGGACCGGTTCATAGTAGTCTTCATCGACGACATCTTGGTGTATTCAAAAAGCTACGAGGAGCACGAAGAGCACTTGAGACTAGTGCTAGAGACGCTGAGACGAGAGAGCCTTTATGCTAAACTAAGCAAGTGTGAGTTCTTCCTTGATCGTGTCACTTTTCTAGGACACGTGATCACAGGAGAAGGCATCTCGGTGGACCCAGCAAAGATCTCATCTGTGGAGACATGGCCAACCCCGACCAATGTCTCAGAGGTGAGAAGCTTTCTAGGACTTGCCGGATATTACCGGAGGTTCGTAGAAAACTTTGCAAGAATCGCGGAGCCAATTACCCGTCTTACCCGCAAGGATCAGGAGTTCATCTGGTCTGAGGAATGCCAGACAGCTTTCGATGAATTGAAGAAGCGTCTGACTACTGCCCCCATCTTGACCATACCATCTGGATCCGGAGGTTTCGTAATCTATAGCGATGCATCCGAAAAAGGATTGGGTTGTGTCTTAATGCAACATGGGAAGGTTGTAGCTTATGCCTCAAGACAACTGAGGACTCATGAGAAGAATTACCCCACTCACGACTTGGAGCTTGCCGCAGTCATCTTCGCCCTGAAGTTATGGAGATATTATCTATACGGCAAACGAGTGGAGATATTCACCGATCACAAGAGCCTGAAATACGTCTACACTCAGAAGGACCTGAACCTAAGACAAAGACGATGGCTCGAAGTGATGACGGATTTCGAGATTGATCTGCAGTACCATCCAGGAAAGGCTAATGTAGTAGCTGATGCACTAAGCAGAAGACCCTCGACATTCCTTATGATCACCCAACCAGGTCTATTGAGAGATCTAGAAAAGTTGGGAATAAAGGTCATTATGCCAGGAATTGACGGCCAATTGTCAAACTATCAACTACAATCAACATTGGTCGAAAGAATCAAGGCTGCACTGCCAACAGATGCAAGATTTCAGAGGCTTCAACAAAGAACAGAGGCTGGAATCCAGACAGGATATCGCATACACAAAGATGGGACTCTAAGATGTGGAGAACGTCTTTATGTTCCAAATGGAGAACTTCGTGAGGAGCTGATATCAGAAGCTCACAGCTCAACCTACTCTATACATCCAGGTGGCACAAAGATGTACAGAGATCTACGATAATACTACTGGTGGCATGGAATGAAGCGAGAGATAACACGCTTTGTGGCAAAGTGCCTGGTGTGTCAGCAAGTCAAGGCTGAACATCAGAGATCCGCAAGTCTACTTCAACCCCTCCCAATACCCGAGTGGAAATGGGAACACATTACGATGGACTTTGTTACGGGCTTCCCAAGAAGTCCCAGTGGTCGTAATGCTGTATGGGTGATCGTAGATAGACTCACAAAGGCTGCTCATTTTTTACCTTTCAGAGTCGGACAAACTACCGAAGTCTTGGCGGACATGTACATGAAGGAGATAGTGCGTCTGCACGGAGTACCAGTCAGCATAGTGTCTGACAGAGATACGAGGTTTACATCTTACTTTTGGCGAAGTATGCAAGAAAGTCTTGGTACCCGCCTTAAGTTCAGCACCTCGTACCATCCGCAGACAGATGGCCAATCAGAGCGCACCATCCAGACGCTAGAAGATATGCTGAGAGCCTGCATGCTTGATTTCAGCGGATCATGGAAAGATCATTTGCACCTGGTAGAGTTTTCCTACAATAATAGCTATCAAGCGAGCATTCAAATGGCTCCCTTTGAAGCATTGTATGGCAGGAAATGTCGTTCCCCAGTATGCTGGAGCGATGTTGGCGAAAGACAGATTTTGGGACCATAACTGGTTGTTCGTACGGTGGAGAAAGTAAAGAAGATACAAGGACACCTACGAGCTGCACAAGACAGACAGAAGCACTGGGCCAACGTACATCGACGACCTCTAGAGTTCCAAGTGGGAGAATATGTGTAAACTCCCTCGACCAAATTTCAATAATTTAGGATTAATTTTGAAATAATTAGAATTAGTGCAACTTTTTAAAATTTTTATTTATTATATATTATATTGATTGTGCACCTGTTCATTACACAATTGACTAGGGCATCACACTAGCTGTTAACCCTAAACAAATTTCACATTCCTGCTCTAGACTAGTCAGACTACTTTTTCTGTATTCTGTGCAACTTCCAGAAACCTCGTTTGATGCTTCGTTTTAGTCGCACAAATATCGTTACAAATGTATGTATTTATTTCCTATTTAATTTTCTGCTCTTTACCCATCTCTGTACCCTTAGAGATTTGAGGACCAGTAGGCACCTGATTGCCCAACCAAAAATACGATAATATTCTACTCTAATTATACTTCAATTATCGTATTGACACCGTAGAAAGATTATGACTCTAATAGCCTCTAAATAATTAGTGAACACCGTGCGCAGTATTTATTAAATAATAAATACGATGACTGTATCACCTGCAATATCAGACCCTGCACCTGCCCAGAATCACTCCACACTGTCCAAAATATTTTTCCCCAACTAATTCCCTCATTTTTGTACAATTTAGAATTTCAGGAAATCAGTATTTAAAATCAGGTAAATTGCAAAATTACGCAAAATACAATTTTATGCAATTATGCAATATTTGAAAAGTTAGGGGTTTATATGCAAATTGCATGCTAGGTGGCCAAATCCTATTGGCTAGACCATAGGTGGGTAGGACCCACCATAGCATCCAGAAATTTCTGCTGGAAAATATCCTAAAAATATCAAAATACCAAAATACCCCTGAACTTCTAAATATTTACAACTTTGCCATTAGGCAAAATCCTATATAAACCCTAACCCTTCTATTCAAATCACCTACAACCCTTCCCTCCGGCCACCTCCGACCACCGCCTCCGGCCAAACTCGGCCCAGCCCTTCGCCACCCTCCCCTCTTCCCTCCGGCCAAGCACCACCGCCGGCGCCGCCCTGCTCCGGCTGCTACAGCCCCCGCAACTCCCTCCTCTCCTCACTGTCCACAGCACCACCTCCACCCGAACCACCTTCCCCCGCCGCCTACGGCCGTCGCCGACCACCGCCACCCTACCCAAACCCTTCACCCCGACCTCCCCTACCTACCACCACCACCTCAGCCCTCCACGTCACCGCCTCCGGCCGCCCTAGCCCCCGCAGCAGCCACCCTCCCCTAACCCTAGCTGCTGCTGCTGCCCTCCCCGACGCCTCTAGCCACCACCAGCACCACCGTAGACCCCCGCCACCACCGCCAACCTCACCGCCGTCCTCCCCTCTACCGAACCCTCCGCCTGCCCGGCCGCCTCCGCCGCTCCTCCGCCGGCCAGCGCCCCCGCAAGCTACAACTGCTGCTGCTGCTGCCAGTGGCCACTGCCACTGCTGCTGCTCCTCCGGCCGCCTCCGGCCAGCTCCGCCGCCGTCCTCCCGCCGGCAGCACCGCGTGGGACCCCCCTTGCCACCTGTAAAGGTATATATACCTATACTATACTAAAATACATAAAAAAATCTCTAATACATGAGTATATGTAGATAATATATGTATATATATGTATATATATGTATATATATATATGTATATATATATGTATAAATACTATGTATATTTATATATATATCTCTATATATATATTATGTTATAATATATATACTATTATTATACAGTATATATTATATAATATATATTATATACTTTATATACTTATGTATATATATATTATATACTATACATATATATATAATTATATATGTATATATGAATATATATATATATGTATATATGAATATATTATAAATATATTTAATTCTGTTAAAATATATAAATATATGTGTATACATATATTTATATAATTGGTATATAACATATATATTATTCTACGCATTTTTCCATTTATTTATTTTCTGCATTTAATTTCCTGCACCTATATTATATTATATATATCTATATATATATATATTATCTATATATATATATTAAATATGCTGGATAATACAGCTTATTTATTTATATTATATTCTTGCAAATGTCATTTCAATTTATAGTAAATATATTGTACTGGATAATACAGTACCTATACTTATGTATTTAATTCCTGCATTTTCTTTTATTCATTATATATTTATATATAAATATCTATATACATATTTAAATTTCTGCACTATTATATATATATCTATCAGTGGATATACCCTGAGTATATATGTATTTTAATTCTGCCCTGTCATTTCAATTTATAATATTATATATCAGAGGATACACCCTGATAATATTATAATACTATATTATCGCAGTGGATATACACTGCTACTATATATATTATTGCCTGCATTTATCTATTATATATATATATACTACTATATTTATATTATATCTATGCCTACTAAATATATATATCTATACTATATATATGTATATATGTATATATATGTTTTATATTACAGCCTGGATATTCACGAAACCTATCTGTTTTAACAGAAACCAACTTCAGCACAGCTAGTGACCCCCTGTCACCAGCACCTTCACAACTGACTGTAAAATCAGGGTTTCAACACTATCAGGGAGTAGGCAAGTATACCTTGCCAAGTTAAATGTTTAAATTCTCAAATATTGTTATATGCTTCTTGCTTCTGAAATTCATATACCATGACCACCTGAGACTGCCTTGGGTACAGTCAACTGTTATGTTGACATGATATTACAGACTCACCAACAACTGAGAGAATATCCTAATATATTCTCCTAAACCCTATCACGGAAACACGTAACATGGTTGCATTTACATATATGGATGTGAGCTGCGTATTTGGTTAGCTACCAGTACGTGTGACCCGCATCACGGATTAGAATAACTCAGGAAATGTACGATTTGACATTTAGATTCATTGGGATGGGAAAGATAACTAGTTGACGTATGGGACACCCCCTCCAATAATGTTTTATACCTTCGTACCAATGATGGTCGATTGCAGAGTTCCCTGAGTCGGGGGCATACGACACCTATACTAGCCAGTCGCCACGATTGGTGAATTACGTCAGCGTATGTCTAGCCTCACATTCCCATGCGTACTACTGGATCTTTACTTGCATTTTCACTTAGTATGGTTAGTACCCTGTATTTATTTTATTTCTTTATTCAGTATTTTTACATTACATGGCATGTCATTTTTCTGTATCTTGTTACGTCCCACTGAGGACCTGGTTCCTTGCCAGATCTAGATGAGGCTTTCTACCCCACAGTGTACGGGCCTGATCAGGAGGCCAGATGTGCTACTGAGGAGGAGCTCGAGGAGACACCCTCAGAGTAGGCTTGACCCTAGATGCTGCTACCTAGAGATGGAGATGTTTTGATCAGATAGACACTGCTTAGTCTATTTGATTTTTCTGCGCTATTATCAGTTTTTGTAGTAGGCTTGTAATCTCACCAGTTGTGTACTGTATCAGACTCAGTTATATATATATTTCAGCATTTGTTTCTGACATTTTGTTGTGGATGAGATAGCTTTACCTGTTCTATACTTGTAGTAATTTAGGACAGCGTAGCACGTCCCTTTGGGTCCATCAAAGTGGATTAAGCCTTAGTGACGTGTCAGCTGGCCAGTGACACGTGGCCTAGTTCCTGACATTTTGGGACTGGGACGTGACATGGTTTTAGTGGTGGCCCATGCAGGTCTAGTTTTATTGCTAGTGGTATGATGACATGCCCAGCAAGCCTGCAATAGGATAGAAATATTAGGTCTCATCCACACTGACACCATCTTTACAATCTTTATTATTGCATCATGCTTGATATCATTTATTATCTCCTTTGTGTTTTCTAATTATCCTATTTTCCTCAGAAATATGGACATACCCGGGAAACTTGCGAATAATGGGGCTGACCAAGCAACAGACCCTTCGCCAAGTGCCCAAGGAACTCCGTCCAATCACCAAAATTCTAGCCAGGAGACGACACCAACTCCACGTGCAGAGACACCTTTGTCTCCACCTCCAGTCTTGCCTATCCAGATGCCACAACTTGAGGGTCAATCTCAAATGTTGCAGTTTCTCCAGACTATGTTGCAGAACCAATGGCAACAAACTGAGGCCCTGAGACAGTCTCAGTGGCAGCAAACTGAAGCTCTGCGACAGACGTGGATGACGGCTTTGGAGAGAACTACTACTCCGACACCCGTACCTGTCCTACCAGCGGGCACAGTTCGAGGCTTCCGTCAAATGAGCCCGAGGGATTTCAAAGGCAACGAGACTCCTGAAGAGATCTCCGATTGGATCTCCAACACCGAAATGCTGCTAGAAGGATCGCAACTCATTCCCGACCTATGGATGACCGCTGTGAGGGGCCAACTTCTTGGCAACGCCCATCACTGGTGGAAATCCATAGAGCGCAGCGTCGGCAAAGACCAAACTTGGCAACAATTCCTGGAGCATTTCAACGCCAAGTACTTTCCAGAGACAGTCCAGAATGCCCTATACTCCCAGTTCCTGCACCTGGAGTAAGGAAACATGACGGTAGATGCCTACGACGCGGAGTTTAGCAGACTAAGTCATTTCGGTACTGATCTGATCCCGAACGAGCTAAAGAAGGCTAAAAGATTCCACCATGGCCTTAACCAAGAGCTTCAGAGGCACACAACAACGCAGTCGAGAATCTCCTACAACGAGGTTCTTACTGAAGCCAGGGAGCAAGAAGCCATTGGCCGAGGAGCCAGACGCTCAAATCCAACCTTCCCGGCCAAGAATCAGCACGGAGCAGGAGGACCTATACGTCGTCCCCAATATCAGACGCAACAGACGACGGGGCCTTACCAGAAGAGGGAGCTCCCGATTTGTCATTTTTGTGGCAAGAAGGGGCATTTTGCCAATGACTGTAGAAAGAAGTTGGGATTATGCCTGCTATGTGGAGCTAGAAATCATATGGCCAAAGACTGCCCACAACGTAGAGATGCAGCACCTCAGCAAGGGCAGAAGCCAGGAGCTCAAACTCAGAAGATGCTTCCCTCCACATCAGGAGGATATCAGCGAGGAGCACCCTTGCCTACTCAGGAGGCCCAGTTCAAGGCCAGACCACAAGTCGGAGGACAAAGGCAGGGACAAGCCTTTGCGTTAGCTGCCGTTGCAGAAGAACCTGAAGGGGAAACTATAACAGGTACCATTTTAGTTGCATCATTACCTGCAACTGTATTATTCGATTCTGGGGCTACTTTGTCTTTCATATCCAGTAGATTCGTAGCCATGCACAAACTATCTACTTCGCCGCTACCCAAGTGTTGGAAAATACTTACTGGAGGAGGTATTGTTCCAGTTACCAACATTATCAAAACCTGCCCAGTAGTTGTTTGTAGTAGAGGACTAAGAGCGCGATTTTTGGTACTTCCAATGCCAAATTTCGATGTTGTCTTAGGCATGGACTGGCTAAGCCAGAATAATGCTATCCTAGACTGCCGAAAGGGTAGTGTTATCTTTAGACCCCCAGATCACCCAGAGTTCGAATATGTCCGTGGAACCATCGAGCAAGGAGTAGGCCAGACTCCTAGAGCTTACATGGCGATGGAGATAGCACTTCCCTCAATTGTAGCAGAGTTCGAGGACGTATTTCCAGAAGAATTGCCAGGCCTACCGCCTGACAGAGAAGTGGAGTTCATTATTGAGCTGATACCCGGAGCTGCACCAGTATCCTCCAATGTATACCGACTGGCGAAGAAGGAGCTTGACGAGCTGAAGCTTCAACTGGAGGAACTACAGATCAAAGGATTTGTTCGTCCTAGTGCATCACCCTGGGGAGCACCAGTGTTGTTTGTACCAAAGAAGGACGAAACATATCGCATGTGCATTGATTACAGAGCCCTCAACGCTCTGACAATCAAAAACAAGTACCCCTTGCCGAGAATTGACGACCTGTTCGATCAACTAACAGGAGCCGTAGTATTCTCGAAGATAGACTTGAGATCAGGCTACCATCAAGTCAAGGTACGAAGAGAAGACATTCCAAAGACAGCATTCAGAACTCGTTATGGTCATTACGAATTTCTGGTGATGCCGTTTGGATTGACTAATGCACCTGCTGTATTCATGAACCTGATGAACCGAGTCTTCCACCAATATCTGGACTAGTTCGTGGTAGTCTTCATCGACGACATTTTGGTGTATTCAAAAAGCCACGAGGAGCATGAAGAGCACTTAAGGTTGGTATTAGAGACGCTGAGACGGGAGAGCCTTTATGCTAAGATGAGCAAGTGTGAATTCTTCCTGGACCGTGTCGCATTTCTTGGACACGTTATCACAGGAGAAGGCATCTCGGTAGACCCAGCAAAGATCTCATCTGTTGAGACGTGGCCAACCCCGACCAACGTCTCAGAGGTGAGAAGCTTTCTAGGACTTGCCGGATATTACCGGAGGTTCGTAGAAAACTTTGCAAGAATCGCGGAGCCGATTACCCGTCTTACTCGCAAGGAGCAGGAGTTCATATGGACTGAAGATTGCCAGACAGCTTTTGATGACTTGAAGAAGCGTCTGACTACAGCTCCCATTTTGACTATACCATCTGGATCCGGAGGTTTCGTCATATATAGCGATGCATCCGGAAAAGGATTTGGTTGTGTCTTAATGCAACATGGGAAAGTTGTAGCTTATGCCTCAAGACAGTTGAGGACTCATGAGAAGAATTACCCCACTCACGATCTGGAGCTTGCCGCAGTCATCTTCGCCCTGAAGCTATGGAGACACTATCTATATGGCGAAAGAGTGGAGATATTTACCGATCATAAAAGTTTGAAGTACGTCTACACCCAGAAGGACCTAAATCTGAGACAAAGACGATGGCTCGAAGTGATGGCGGATTTCAAAATTGATCTACAGTACCATCCAGGGAAAGCTAATATGGTGGCAGATGCTCTAAGCAGAAGACCCTCGGCATTCTTTATGATCACCCAACCAGATCTGCTGAGAGATCTAGCAAAGTTGGGAATAGAGATCATTGTGCCAGGAATTGATGGTCACTTATCAAACTACCAGCTGCAATCAACCTTGGTGGAAAGAATCAAAGCTGCTCTACCAACAGATGCAAGATTTCAGAGGCTTCGACAAAGAACAGAGGCTGGAATTCAGACAGGATGTCGCATACACGAAGATGGGACTCTAAGATGTGGTAATCGTCTTTATGTTCCAAATGGAGAACTTCGTAATGAGCTTATGTCAGAAGCTCATAGCTCAGTATACTCTATACATCCAGGAGGCACAAAGATGTACAGAGATCTGCGGCAATATTACTGGTGGCATGGAATGAAGCGGGAGATAGCACGCTTTGTGGCCAAATGTCTGGTGTGTCAGCAAGTCAAGGCTGAGCATCAGAGATCTGCCGGTCTACTTCAACCCCTCCCAATACCCGAGTGGAAATGGGAACACATTACGATGGACTTTGTTACGGGCTTCCCAAGAAGCCCTAGTGGTCGTAATGCTGTCTGGGTAATTGTAGACAGACTCACTAAGGCTGCTCATTTTCTACCTTTTAGAGTCGGGCAATCCACAGAAGTCTTGGCGGACATGTACATGAAGGAGATAGTGCGTCTGCATGGAGTGCCAGTCAGCATAGTATCTGACAGAGATACGAGATTTACATCTTACTTTTGGCGAAGTATGCAAGAAAGTCTTGGTACCCGCCTCAAGTTCAGCACCTCGTATCACCCACAAACAGATGGCCAATCAGAACGCACCATCCAGACACTTGAAGATATGCTGAGAGCCTGTATGCTTGATTTCAGCGGATCATGAGAAGATCATCTACACCTGGTGGAATTTTCCTACAACAACAGCTATCAAGCGAGCATTCAAATGGCTCCCTTTGAAGCTTTGTATGGAAGAAAATGTCGTTCCCCAGTATGCTGGAGCGATGTTGGCGAGAGACAGATCTTGGGACCAGAACTGATTATTCGTACGGTGGAGAAAGTAAAGAAGATCCAGGGACACCTACGAGCTGCACAAGACAGGCAGAAGCACTGGGCCAACATTCACCGACGACCTCTAGCGTTCCAAGTAGGGGAGCATGTGTTCTTAAAGATCTCACCTACTAGAGGAACTATCAGATTTGGAGGAAGAGGAAAGCTAAGTCCAAGGTACATTGGACCCTTCGATGTGCTAGATCGCGTCGGAGAAGTTGCTTACAGACTAGCTCTACCTCAGACTTTGGAGGGAGTACATGACGTCTTCCACGTATCTCAGCTGAGGAGGTACATTCCAGACCCGAGTCATGTGCTAGACTACTCAGAGATCACCATCGGGCCAAGCTTATCTTATCAGGAGGAGCCTGTAGAGATTCTGGACCGTAGCGAGAAAGTGTTGCGAGGCCAGACTATTCCTCTCGTTCGTGTTGCATGGAGACATCATGCACCAGGTGAATCCACCTGGGAACGAGAAGAGGATATTCGTCAGCGTTATCCCCACCTATTTCCAAACCAGGGTATGTCCAATATTTCAAATTCAATCTTTCTTAATCATCATATGTCCTTTTTCATTCTCATTATATGGTTGTTTTTATTTCGAGGACGAAATATTCTAAGGAGGGTAGATTGTAAACTCCCTCGACCAAATTTCAATAATTTAGGATTAATTTTGAAATAATTAGAATTAGTGCAACTTTTTAAAAATTTTATTTATTATATATTATATTGATTGTGCACCTGTTCATTACACAATTGACTAGGGCATCACACTAGCTGTTAACCCTAAACAAATTTCACATTCCTGCTCTAGACTAGTCAGACTACTTTTTCTGTATTCTGTGCAACTTCCAGAAACCTCGTTTGATGCTTCGTTTTAGTCGCACAAATATCGTTACAAACGTATGTATTTATTTCCTATTTAATTTTCTGCTCTTTACCCATCTCTGTACCCTTAGAGATTTGAGGACCAGTAGGCACCTGATTGCCCAACCAAAAATACGATAATATTCTACTCTAATTATACTTCAATTATCGTATTGACACCGTAGAAAGATTATGACTCTAATAGCCTCTAAATAATTAGTGAACACCGTGCACAGTATTTATTAAATAATAAATACGATGACTGTATCACCTGCAATATCAGACCCTGCACCTGCCCAGAATCACTCCACACTGTCCAAAATATTTTTCCCCAGCTAATTCCCTCATTTTTGTACAATTTAGAATTTCAGGAAATCAGTATTTAAAATCAGGTAAATTGCGAAATTACGCAAAATACAATTTTATGCAATTATGCAATATTTGAAAAGTTAGGGGTTTATATGCAAATTGCATGCTAGGTGGCCAAATCCTATTGGCTAGACCATAGGTGGGTAGGACCCACCATAGCATCCAAAAATTTCTGCTGGAAAATATCCTAAAAATATCAAAATACCAAAATACCCCTGAACTTCTAAATATTTACAACTTTGCCATTAGGCAAAATCCTATATAAACCCTAACCCTTCTATTCAAATCACCTACAACCCTTCCCTCCGGCCACCTCCGACCACCGCCTCCGGCCAAACTCGGCCCAGCCCTTCGCCACCCTCCCCTCTTCCCTCCGGCCAAGCACCACCGCCGGCGCCGCCCTGCTCCGGCTGCTACAGCCCCCGCAACTCCCTCCTCTCCTCACTGTCCACAGCACCACCTCCACCCGAACCACCTTCCCCCGCCGCCTACGGCCGTCGCCGACCACCGCCACCCTACCCAAACCCTTCGCCCCGACCTCCCCTACCTACCACCACCACCTCAGCCCTCCACGTCACCGCCTCCGGCCGCCCTAGCCCCCGCAGCAGCCACCCTCCCCTAACCCTAGCTGCTGCTGCTGCCCTCCCCGATGCCTCTAGCCGCCACCAGCACCACCGTAGACCCCCGCCACCACCGCCAACCTCACCGCCGTCCTCCCCTCTACCGAACCCTCCGCCTGCCCGGCCGCCTCCGTCGCTCCTCCGCCGGCGAGCGCCCCCGCAAGCTACAACTGCTGCTGCTGCTGCCAGTGGCCACTGCCACTGCTGCTGCTCCTCCGGCCGCCTCCGGCCAGCTCCGCCGCCGTCCTCCCGCCGGCAGCACCGCGTGGGACCCCCCTTGCCACCTGTAAAGGTATATATACCTATACTATACTAAAATACATAAAAAAATCTCTAATACATGAGTATATGTAGATAATATATGTATATATATGTATATATATGTATATATATATATGTATATATATATGTATAAATACTATGTATATTTATATATATATCTCTATATATATATTATGTTATAATATATATACTATTATTATACAGTATATATTATATAATATATATTATATACTTTATATACTTATGTATATATATATTATATACTATACATATATATATAATTATATATGTATATATGAATATATATATATATGTATATATGAATATATTATAAATATATTTAATTCTGTTAAAATATATAAATATATGTGTATACATATATTTATATAATTGGTATATAACATATATATTATTCTACGCATTTTTCCATTTATTTATTTTCTGCATTTAATTTCCTGCACCTATATTATATTATATATATCTATATATATATATATTATCTATATATATATATTAAATATGCTGGATAATACAGCTTATTTATTTATATTATATTCTTGCAAATGTCATTTCAATTTATAGTAAATATATTGTACTGGATAATACAGTACCTATACTTATGTATTTAATTCCTGCATTTTCTTTTATTCATTATATATTTATATATAAATATCTATATACATATTTAAATTTCTGCACTATTATATATATATCTATCAGTGGATATACCCTGAGTATATATGTATTTTAATTCTGCCCTGTCATTTCAATTTATAATATTATATATCAGAGGATACACCCTGATAATATTATAATACTATATTATCGCAGTGGATATACACTGCTACTATATATATTATTGCCTGCATTTATCTATTATATATATATATACTACTATATTTATATTATATCTATGCCTACTAAATATATATATCTATACTATATATATGTATATATGTATATATATGTTTTATATTACAGCCTGGATATTCACGAAACCTATCTGTTTTAACAGAAACCAACTTCAGCACAGCTAGTGACCCCCTGTCACCAGCACCTTCACAACTGACTGTAAAATCAGGGTTTCAACACTATCAGGGAGTAGGCAAGTATACCTTGCCAAGTTAAATGTTTAAATTCTCAAATATTGTTATATGCTTCTTGCTTCTGAAATTCATATACCATGACCACCTGAGACTGCCTTGGGTACAGTCAACTGTTATGTTGACATGATATTACAGACTCACCAACAACTGAGAGAATATCCTAATATATTCTCCTAAACCCTATCACGGAAACACGCAACATGGTTGCATTTACATATATGGATGTGAGCTGCGTATTTGGTTAGCTACCAGTACGTGTGACCCGCATCACGGATTAGAATAACTCAGGAAATGTACGATTTGACATTTAGATTCATTGGGATGGGAAAGATAACTAGTTGACGTATGGGACACCCCCTCCAATAATGTTTTATACCTTCGTACCAATGATGGTCGATTGCAGAGTTCCCTGAGTCGGGGGCATACGACACCTATACTAGCCAGTCGCCACGATTGGTGAATTACGTCAGCGTATGTCTAGCCTCACATTCCCATGCGTACTACTGGATCTTTACTTGCATTTTCACTTAGTATGGTTAGTACCCTGTATTTATTTTATTTCTTTATTCAGTATTTTTACATTACATGGCATGTCATTTTTCTGTATCTTGTTACGTCCCACTGAGGACCTGGTTCCTTGCCAGATCTAGATGAGGCTTTCTACCCCACAGTGTACGGGCCTGATCAGGAGGCCAGATGTGCTACTGAGGAGGAGCTCGAGGAGACACCCTCAGAGTAGGCTTGACCCTAGATGCTGCTACCTAGAGATGGAGATGTTTTGATCAGATAGACACTGCTTAGTCTATTTGATTTTTCTGCGCTATTATCAGTTTTTGTAGTAGGCTTGTAATCTCACCAGTTGTGTACTGTATCAGACTCAGTTATATATA
Organism: Iris macrosiphon; assembly: GCA_036927795.1. Lineage (NCBI taxonomy): Eukaryota > Viridiplantae > Streptophyta > Magnoliopsida > Asparagales > Iridaceae > Iris > Iris macrosiphon. The sequence goes on along the minus strand of JAYESA010000011.1, from coordinate 165,810,003 downwards.
TATTTCAGCATTTGTTTCTGACATTTTGTTGTGGATGAGATAGCTTTACCTGTTCTATACTTGTAGTAATTTAGGACAGCGTAGCACGTCCCTTTGGGTCCATCAAAGTGGATTAAGCCTTAGTGACGTGTCAGCTAGCCAGTGACACGTGGCCTAGTTCCTGACATTTTGGGACTGGGGCGTGACAATATGTGTTCTTGAAAATCTCACCCACCAGAGGAACTATCAGATTTGGAGGAAGAGGAAAACTGAGTCCAAGGTACATTGGACCCTTCGATGTATTAGAACACATCGGAGAAGTTGCCTACAAGCTAGCCTTACCTTAGACCTTGGAAGGAGTACATGACGTCTTCCACGTATCGCAGCTGAGGAGGTACATTCCAGACCCAAGTCATGTACTGGACCATTCAGAGATCACCGTCGGCCCAAGCCTATCGTACCAGGAGGAACCTGTAGAGATCCTAGATCGTAGCGAGAAGGTGTTACCAGGCCAGACTATCCCTCTAGTTCGTGTTGTATGGAGACATCATGCACCAGGTGAATCAACCTGGAAACGAGAGGAGGATATTCGACAGCGTTTCCCCCATCTATTTCTAAACCAGGGTATGTCCTAATATTTTAAATAAATCTTTCATTCTCATATATGTCTGTTTTTATTTCGAGGACGAAATATTCTAAGGATGGTAGATTGTAAACTCCCTCGACCAGATTTCAGTAATTTAGGATTATTTTTAGCTAATTAGAATTACTGGAACTTTTTAAAATTTATTTTGTTTACATATCCTATTAATTTGTGCACCTGTCCCTCACACAATTATTTAGGATATTACACTAGCTGTTATTCCCAAACAAAATTCACATACCTGCCCTAGACATGTTAGACTATTTTCTTAATTTTTGTGCAACTCCCAGATGCTTTATTTTGAGTCTCGTTTGAGACGCACAAATATCGTTACAAAAGTCCGTATTTATTTCCTATTTTATTTCTTATTCTTTACCCATCTCTGTACCCCTAGGGATTTGAGGCCCAACCTACACCAGTTTTGCCCAAACAAAAATACGATAATATTCTACTTTGGATATACTACAATTAGTATATTGACACCGTAGTAAAATTATGACCCTACCTGTCTCTAAATAATTAGAAAACACCGTGCGCAGTATTTATTAAATAATAAATACGGTGACCCGTATCACCTAAAGAATCAGGCCCTGGCCCTGCCCCTGCCCAGACTCACCCCCACACCCCCCAAGGCACTTCCCCAGGTTTCCCCCTCATTTTTGTACAAAACAGTATTTCTAGGAATCAGTATTTTTAATCAGACAAATTGCGTAATTACGCAAAAATACCAATTTTGGGACCTATTTGCAATTTAGGAAATTTCAGGGGTTTTTATGCAAATTTATAATGTGAGGTGGCATCACCTCATTGGCTGGTGAATATGGACCGTCCATGTGTCAAGTGGGACCCACAAAATATCAGCCAAGATATTTAAAACCCAAAATTACCTAAATAACCCTAGAGTTCTAATTATTTACCACCTATGCCATCCCATAAACCCTATTTAAACCGACCCCCCCATTCCCAAACTCCCCACACCACCCTCCGGCCACCACCCTCCACCAGACCCCTGCCGAACCCCTCGCCACCTCCCTACCCTCCTCCCCGATCACCGGAGCGCCGCCCTGACCGACTGCTCCGCCGCCGACAGCCCCCGCAGCCCAATCCCCCCAACACCAACAGCAGTTACCTCCACCACCCGAATCACCCCCACCACCGCCTCCGGCCGTCGTGGACCACCGCCACCACCCCCAACCGCTCTGCCCTGACCCCCTCCGTCGGACCGACCAACTCCCACCGCTCCACGACCACCCCTCCGGCCGCCCTCACCCCCACAGCACCGCCAACCTCCATAACCCTAACAGTCACCTCCCCCATCCCGACCGCCTCCAGCCACCACCATCGCCACCTCCCCCGAACGGTTCGCCACCCTCTCCTCCACCGATCCCCCACCCTGCACCGCCGCCTCCGCCGCCGCAGCCGCCGCTGCAGCTGCTGCAAGCTGCCGCTGCTGCTGACAACAACTGTTGCTGCTGCTGCCCCCTCCGGCCAGCCGCCACCTCCTCCACCGCCGTCCTTCCGCCGACGACGAGCTGAGGGCCCCCTCTGTCGACCTGTCAGGTATAAATACCTGTAAATACGTAAATACGTAAGTAATTCCTATATCTATGTATATATGTATATATTCATATATATTAATATATATATTAATATATATATTATATATTTATTATTATTATTAATATTATAAATATTATATATACAGTATATATATATATATGTATTTACATTTCTGCATTTTTATTTTTATTTTTATTTATTAATTATATATATATATATATATATATATATATATATATATATATATATATAGCTATGTATATATATATATATATATATATATAGCTATGTATATATATATTTAATTATATAATTATATATATATTAATATATATATATATATATATATATATATATATATATATATATATATATACTTAAATACTGTATATTATACAGTATAATAAATATTTATTATTTATTTATGCATCTTTTATTTTCTATTTTTTATTTATTTATATATATATATATATATATATATATATATATATATATATATATATATATATATATATATATATATATATATATATATATATATATATATATATGTAATATATATATATATATGTATATGTATATTTATTTATTTATATATATGTATTCTATGTATATATATATATATATATATATATATATATATATATATATATATATATATATATATATATATATATATTATTATTATTATTATTATTATTATATACATATATATATATATATACAGTGTATATATATATTGTAATATATATGTAAATATATATATTTCCTTTTTTCTTCTTATATATATATATCTATCTATATATATATATTTATGTATAGTATTTATTATATATATATACATATATTATATATGTATATATATATATATATATATATATATATATATATATATAT